>CM061530.1:12053552-12396786 GCA_030068015.2 Neoceratitis asiatica | reverse complement strand
ATTAATATTTAAAATAGCAATAAATGTTAAATAAAATGGGCTGTGTTCAAATACTTTGTAAGGCGAAGCCGGTTTTGGTCCGGCTAAGGGTTATTTTTCTAAACGCGGCCAAAAGCCTGCAATTTGCAAAGGAGTTTCACTGAAAAACACTGTAAAATGCGTAGCCGGTGCTGGTCCGGCTGAGGGTTATTTTTCCAAGCGCGGCCGAAGGAATCTAATTTGCGTATGAGTTTCACTTAAGAATACTATGCAAGGTGAAGCCGGTGCTGGTTCGGTTGAAGATTATTTTTTGATGTGCGACTGTAGGCCGTAAATTTACAAAAGATCCTTTTAAAAACTGATTGAAGCTATTAAACACGTTTATAAAGTGCAAAATTTGGTGATTTTCAAGAATAGCTACTTTCGTTAAAACGTTATTAAAATTTATTTCATAAAACACACACACACACACACACACCAATAGATTCATTTTCAAGTACTTTAATTATAAATCAGGGAAGTGCAATTTTCCAAGCACTTTTTTAGTTAACAAAATAAGTAACATTATTATGATTATTAGTTGCACTCATAATATGTGTTCCTTTGCCAATATCTTAGTGAAACACACACACAAAAACATGTAAATCGATGTTTCAAGGAATAGACTTTAATTATAAATCGGTAGGAGTGAAATTTTCCACCAACGTTTTTAATTATTAACAAAAGATGTAAGTAAATAACAAATATCGGTTTAATTTGATTCAAATAGTTGTTGTTACAGATTTTAATTATTAACAAAAGATGTAAGTAAATAACAAATATCGGTTTAATTTGATTCAAATAGTTGTTGTTACAGACAACTATCAGGTGAACAGCAGCTAACTTTGTTATAGGATGAATGGGCTGCCAGGCGAATGAGTCTATGGTAATTACGTGCGGTTTTTGCTAAACATTACCTAAATTTATGGGATTTTTTCGCAATAGGTGTTTGAAGATGTTCTTTTTTTTTCACTTAGAGTGACGGAAGGCGGAATTCTGCAATAGTTTTTCGCTATTAATATTTAAAATAGCAATAAATGTTAAATAAAATGGGCTGTGTTCAAATACTTTGTAAGGCGAAGCCGGTGTTGGTCCGAATAAGGGTTATTTTTCTAAACGCGGCCAAAAGCCTTCAATTTGCAAAGGTATTTCACTTAAGAATACTGTACAAGGTGAAGCCGGTGCTGGTCCGGTTGAGGGTTATTTTTTGAATTGCGGCTGAAGGCCGTAAATTTACAAAAGATCCTTTTAAAAACTGATTGAAGCTATTAAACACGTTTATAAAGTGCAAAATTTGGTGATTTTCAAGTATAGCTACTTTCGTTAAAACGTTATTAAAATTTATTTCATAAAACACACACACACACACACCAATAGATTCATTTTCAAGTACTTTTTTTTAAATATTAACAAAATAAGTAACATTATTATGATTATTAGTTGCACTCATAATATGTGTTCCTTTGCCAATATCTTAGTGAAACACACACACAAAAACATGTAAATCGATGTTTCAAGGAATAGACTTTAATTATAAATCGGTAGGAGTGGAATTTTCCACCAACATTTTTAATTATTAACAAAAGATGTAAGTAAATAACAAATATCGATTTAAATTGATTCAAATAGTTGTTGTTACAGACAACTATCAGGTGAACAGCAGCTAACTTTGTTATAGGATGAATGGGCTGCCATGCGAATGAATCTATGGTAATTACGTGCAGTTTTTGCTAAAAATTATCTAAATTTATAGGATTTTTCGCAATAAATAGGTGTTTGAAGATGTTCTTTTTTTCACTTAAAGTGACGGAAGGCCGAATTTTGCAATAGTTTTTCGCTATTAATATTTAAAATAGCAATAAATGTTAAATAAAATGGGCTGTGTTCAAATACTTTGTAAGGCGAAGCCGGTGTTGGTCCGGCTAAGGGTTATTTTTCTAAACGCGGCCAGAAGCCTTCAATTTGCAAAGGTGTTTCACTGAAGAACACTGTAAAATTCGTAGCCGGTGTTGGTCCGCCTGAGGGTTATTTTTCCAAGCGCGGCCGAAGGAATCTAATTTGCGTAGGAGTTTCACTTAAGAATACTATGCAAGGTGAAGCCGGTGCTGGTCCGGTTGAAGGATTATTTTTGATGTGCGACTGTAGGCCGCAAATTTACAAAAGATCCTTTTAAAAAACTGATTGAAGCTATTAAACACGTTTATAAAGTGCAAAATTTGGTAATTGTCCAGTATAGCTACTTTTGTTAAAACGTTATTAAAATTTATTTCATAAAAAACACACACGCACACACACCATTAGATTCATTTTCAAGTGAACTTTAATTATAAATTGGGGAAGTGCAATTTTCCAAGCACTTTTTTTTAAATATTAAAAAAATAAGTAACATTATTATGATTATTAGTTGCACTCATAATATGTGTTCCTTTGCCAATATCTTAGTGAAACACACACACAAAAACATGTAAATCGATGTTTCAAGGAATAGACTTTAATTATAAATCGGTAGGAGTGAAATTTTCCACCAACGTTTTTAATTATTAACAAAAGATGTAAGTAAATAACAAATATCGATTTAAATTGATTCAAATAGTTGTTGTTACAGACAACTATCAGGTGAACAGCAGCTAACTTTGTTATAGAATGAATTGGCTGCCATGCGAATGAGTCTATGGTAATTACGTGCGGTTTTTGCTAAACATTACCTAAATTTATGGGATTTTTTCGCAATAGGTGTTTGAAGATGTTCTTTTTTTTCACTTAAAGTGACGGAAGGCGGAATTCTGCAATAGTTTTTCGCTATTAATATTTAAAATAGCAATAAATGTTAAATAAAATGGGCTGTGTTCAAATACTTTGTAAGGCGAAGCCGGTGTTGGTCCGAATAAGGGTTATTTTTCTAAACGCGGCCAAAAGCCTTCAATTTGCAAAGGTATTTCACTTAAGAATACTGTACAAGGTGAAGCCGGTGCTGGTCCGGTTGAGGGTTATTTTTTGAATTGCGGCTGAAGGCCGTAAATTTACAAAAGATCCTTTTAAAAACTGATTGAAGCTATTAAACACGTTTATAAAGTGCAAAATTTGGTGATTTTCAAGTATAGCTACTTTCGTTAAAACGTTATTAAAATTTATTTCATAAAACACACACACACACACACACCAATAGATTCATTTTCAAGTGAACTTTAATTATAAATCGGGGGAAGTGCAATTTTCCAAGCACTTCTTTTTAAATATTAAAAAAATAAGTAACATTATTATGATTATTAGTTGCACTCATAATATGTGTTCTTTTGTCAATAGCTTAGTGAAACACACACACAAAAACATGTAAATCGATGTTTCAAGGAATAGACTTTAATTATAAATCGGTAGGAGTGGAATTTTCCACCAACATTTTTAATTATTAACAAAAGATGTAAGTAAATAACAAATATCGATTTAAATTGATTCAAATAGTTGTTGTTACAGACAACTATCAGGTGAACAGCAGCTAACTTTGTTATAGGATGAATGGGCTGCCATGCGAATGAATCTATGGTAATTACGTGCAGTTTTTGCTAAAAATTATCTAAATTTATAGGATTTTTTCGCAATAAATAGGTGTTTGAAGATGTTCTTTTTTTCACTTAAAGTGACGGAAGGCGGAATTTTGCAATAGTTTTTCGCTATTAATATTTAAAATAGCAATAAATGTTAAATAAAATGGGCTGTGTTCAAATACTTTGTAAGGCGAAGCCGGTGTTGGTCCGGCTAAGGGTTATTTTTCTAAACGCGGCCAGAAGTCTTCAATTTGCAAAGGTGTTTCACTGAAGAACACTGTAAAATTCGTAGCCGGTGTTGGTCCGCCTGAGGGTTATTTTTCCAAGCGCGGCCGAAGGAATCTAATTTGCGTAGGAGTTTCACTTAAGAATACTATGCAAGGTGAAGCCGGTGCTGAAGCTATTAAACACGTTTATAAAGTGCAAAATTTGATAATTGTCCAGTATAGCTACTTCTGTTAAAACGTTATTAAAATTTATTTCATAAAAAACACACACGCACACACACCATTACATTCATTTTCAAGTGCTTTAATTATAAATTGGGGAAGTGCAATTTTCCAAGCACTTTTTTTTAAATATTAAAAAAATAAGTAACATTATTATGATTATTAGTTGCACTCATAATATGTGTTCTTTTGTCAATAGCTTAGTGAAACACACACACAAAAACATGTAAATCGATGTTTCAAGGAATAGACTTTAATTATAAATCGGTAGGAGTGAAATTTTCCACCAACGTTTTTAATTATTAACAAAAGATGTAAGTAAATAACAAATATCGATTTAAATTGATTCAAATAGTTGTTGTTACAGACAACTATCAGGTGAACAGCAGCTAACTTTGTTATAGGATGAATGGGCTGCCAGGCGAATGAGTCTATGGTAATTACGTGCGGTTTTTGCTAAACATTACCTAAATTTATGGGATTTTTTCGCAATAGGTGTTTGAAGATGTTCTTTTTTTTCACTTAAAGTGACGGAAGGCGGAATTCTGCAATAGTTTTTCGCTATTAATATTTAAAATAGCAATAAATGTTAAATAAAATGGGCTGTGTTCAAATACTTTGTAAGGCGAAGCCGGTGTTGGTCCGAATAAGGGTTATTTTTCTAAACGCGGCCAAAAGCCTTCAATTTGCAAAGGTATTTCACTTAAGAATACTGTACAAGGTGAAGCCGGTGCTGGTCCGGTTGAGGGTTATTTTTTGAATTGCGGCTGAAGGCCGTAAATTTACAAAAGAATACTATGCAAGGTGAAGCCGGTGCTGAAGCTATTAAACACGTTTATAAAGTGCAAAATTTGGTGATTTTCAAGTATAGCTACTTTCGTTAAAACGTTATTAAAATTTATTTCATAAAACACACACACACACACACACCAATAGATTCATTTTCAAGTGCTTTAATTATAAATTGGGAAGTGCAATTTTCCAAGCACTTTTTTAAATATTAACAAAATAAGTAACATTATTATGATTATTAGTTGCACTCATAATATGTGTTCCTTTGCCAATATCTTAGTGAAACACACACACAAAAACATGTAAATCGATGTTTCAAGGAATAGACTTTAATTATAAATCGGTAGGAGTGGAATTTTCCACCAACATTTTTAATTATTAACAAAAGATGTAAGTAAATAACAAATATCGATTTAAATTGATTCAAATAGTTGTTGTTACAGACAACTATTAGGTGAACAGCAGCTAACTTTGTTATAGGATGAATGGGCTGCCATGCGAATGAATCTATGGTAATTACGTGCGGTTTTTGCTAAAAATTATCTAAATTTATAGGATTTTTTCGCAATAAATAGGTGTTTGAAGATGTTCTTTTTTTCACTTAAAGTGACGGAAGGCCGAATTTTGCAATAGTTTTTCGCTATTAATATTTAAAATAGCAATAAATGTTAAATAAAATGGGCTGTGTTCAAATACTTTGTAAGGCGAAGCCGGTGTTGGTCCGGCTAAGGGTTATTTTTCTAAACGCGGCCAGAAGCCTTCAATTTGCAAAGGTGTTTCACTGAAGAACACTGTAAAATTCGTAGCCGGTGTTGGTCCGCCTGAGGGTTATTTTTCCAAGCGCGGCCGAAGGAATCTAATTTGCGTAGGAGTTTCACTTAAGAATACTATGCAAGGTGAAGCCTGATTGAAGCTATTAAACACGTTTATAAAGTGCAAAATTTGGTAATTGTCCAGTATAGCTACTTTTCTTAAAACGTTATTAAAATTTATTTCATAAAAAACACACACACACACACCAATAGATTCATTTTCAAGTGAACTTTAATTATAAATCGGGGGAAGTGCAATTTCCCAAGCACTTTTTTAGTTATTAACAAAATAAGTAACATTATTATGATTATTAGTTGCACTCATAATATGTGTTCTTTTGTCAACAGCTTGGTGAAACACACACACAAAAACATGTAAATCGATGTCTCAAGGAATAGACTTTAATTATAAATCGGTAGGAGTGAAATTTTCCACCAACGTTTTTAATTATTAACAAAAGATGTAAGTAAATAACAAATATCGGTTTAATTTGATTCAAATAGTTGTTGTTACAGACAACTATCAGGTGAACAGCAGCTAACTTTGTTATAGGATGAATGGGCTGCCAGGCGAATGAGTCTATGGTAATTACGTGCGGTTTTTGCTAAACATTACCTAAATTTATGGGATTTTTTCGCAATAGGTGTTTGAAGATGTTCTTTTTTTTCACTTAAAGTGACGGAAGGCGGAATTCTGCAATAGTTTTTCGCTATTAATATTTAAAATAGCAATAAATGTTAAATAAAATGGGCTGTGTTCAAATACTTTGTAAGGCGAAGCCGGTTTTGGTCCGGCTAAGGGTTATTTTTCTAAACGCGGCCAAAAGCCTGCAATTTGCAAAGGAGTTTCACTGAAAAACACTGTAAAATGCGTAGCCGGTGCTGGTCCGGCTGAGGGTTATTTTTCCAAGCGCGGCCGAAGGAATCTAATTTGCGTATGAGTTTCACTTAAGAATACTATGCAAGGTGAAGCCGGTGCTGGTTCGGTTGAAGATTATTTTTTGATGTGCGACTGTAGGCCGTAAATTTACAAAAGATCCTTTTAAAAACTGATTGAAGCTATTAAACACGTTTATAAAGTGCAAAATTTGGTAATTGTCCAAGTATAGCTACTTTTGTTAAAACGTTATTAAAATTTATTTCATAAAAAACACACACACACACACACCAATAGATTCATTTTCAAGTGAACTTTAATTATAAATCGGGGGAAGTGCAATTTTCCAAGCACTTTTTTTTAAATATTAAAAAAATAAGTAACATTATTATGATTATTAGTTGCACTCATAATATGTGTTCTTTTGTCAATAGCTTAGTGAAACACACACACAAAAACATGTAAATCGATGTTTCAAGGAATAGACTTTAATTATAAATCGGTAGGAGTGAAATTTTCCACCAACGTTTTTAATTATTAACAAAAGATGTAAGTAAATAACAAATATCGGTTTAATTTGATTCAAATAGTTGTTGTTACAGACAACTATCAGGTGAACAGCAGCTAACTTTGTTATAGGATGAATGGGCTGCCAGGCGAATGAGTCTATGGTAATTACGTGCGGTTTTTGCTAAACATTACCTAAATTTATGGGATTTTTTCGCAATAGGTGTTTGAAGATGTTCTTTTTTTTCACTTAAAGTGACGGAAGGCGGAATTCTGCAATAGTTTTTCGCTATTAATATTTAAAATAGCAATAAATGTTAAATAAAATGGGCTGTGTTCAAATACTTTGTAAGGCGAAGCCGGTGTTGGTCCGAATAAGGGTTATTTTTCTAAACGCGGCCAAAAGCCTTCAATTTGCAAAGGTATTTCACTTAAGAATACTGTACAAGGTGAAGCCGGTGCTGGTCCGGTTGAGGGTTATTTTTTGAATTGCGGCTGAAGGCCGTAAATTTACAAAAGATCGTTTTAAAAACTGATTGAAGCTATTAAACACGTTTATAAAGTGCAAAATTTGGTGATTTTCAAGTATAGCTACTTTCGTTAAAACGTTATTAAAATTTATTTCATAAAACACACACACACACACCAATAGATTCATTTTCAAGTACTTTTTTTAAATATTAACAAAATAAGTAACATTATTATGATTATTAGTTGCACTCATAATATGTGTTCCTTTGCCAATATCTTAGTGAAACACACACACAAAAACATGTAAATCGATGTTTCAAGGAATAGACTTTAATTATAAATCGGTAGGAGTGGAATTTTCCACCAACATTTTTAATTATTAACAAAAGATGTAAGTAAATAACAAATATCGATTTAAATTGATTCAAATAGTTGTTGTTACAGACAACTATCAGGTGAACAGCAGCTAACTTTGTTATAGGATGAATGGGCTGCCATGCGAATGAATCTATGGTAATTACGTGCAGTTTTTGCTAAAAATTATCTAAATTTATAGGATTTTTTCGCAATAAATAGGTGTTTGAAGATGTTCTTTTTTTCACTTAAAGTGACGGAAGGCGGAATTTTGCAATAGTTTTTCGCTATTAATATTTAAAATAGCAATAAATGTTAAATAAAATGGGCTGTGTTCAAATACTTTGTAAGGCGAAGCCGGTGTTGGTCCGGCTAAGGGTTATTTTTCTAAACGCGGCCAGAAGCCTTCAATTTGCAAAGGTGTTTCACTGAAGAACACTGTAAAATTCGTAGCCGGTGTTGGTCCGCCTGAGGGTTATTTTTCCAAGCGCGGCCGAAGGAATCTAATTTGCGTAGGAGTTTCACTTAAGAATACTATGCAAGGTGAAGCCGGTGCTGAAGCTATTAAACACGTTTATAAAGTGCAAAATTTGATAATTGTCCAGTATAGCTACTTTTGTTAAAACGTTATTAAAATTTATTTCATAAAAACACACACGCACACACACCATTAGATTCATTTTCAAGTGCTTTAATTATAAATTGGGGAAGTGCAATTTTCCAAGCACTTTTTTTTAAATATTAAAAAAATAAGTAACATTATTATGATTATTAGTTGCACTCATAATATGTGTTCTTTTGTCAATAGCTTAGTGAAACACACACACAAAAACATGTAAATCGATGTTTCAAGGAATAGACTTTAATTATAAATCGGTAGGAGTGAAATTTTCCACCAACGTTTTTAATTATTAACAAAAGATGTAAGTAAATAACAAATATCGATTTAAATTGATTCAAATAGTTGTTGTTACAGACAACTATCAGGTGAACAGCAGCTAACTTTGTTATAGGATGAATTGGCTGCCATGCGAATGAGTCTATGGTAATTACGTGCGGTTTTTGCTAAACATTACCTAAATTTATGGGATTTTTTCGCAATAGGTGTTTGAAGATGTTCTTTTTTTTCACTTAAAGTGACGGAAGGCGGAATTCTGCAATAGTTTTTCGCTATTAATATTTAAAATAGCAATAAATGTTAAATAAAATGGGCTGTGTTCAAATACTTTGTAAGACGAAGCCGGTGTTGGTCCGAATAAGGGTTATTTTTCTAAACGCGGCCAAAAGCCTTCAATTTGCAAAGGTATTTCACTTAAGAATACTGTACAAGGTGAAGCCGGTGCTGTCCGGTTGAGGGTTATTTTTTGAATTGCGGCTGAAGGCCGTAAATTTACAAAAGATCCTTTTAAAAACTGATTGAAGCTATTAAACACGTTTATAAAGTGCAAAATTTGGTGATTTTCAAGTATAGCTACTTTCGTTAAAACGTTATTAAAATTTATTTCATAAAACACACACACACACACACCAATAGATTCATGTTCAAGTACTTTTTTTTAAATATTAACAAAATAAGTAACATTATTATGATTATTAGTTGCACTCATAATATGTGTTCCTTTGTCAATATCTTAGTGAAACACACACACAAAAACATGTAAATCGATGTTTCAAGGAATAGACTTTAATTATAAATCGGTAGGAGTGGAATTTTCCACCAACATTTTTAATTATTAACAAAAGATGTAAGTAAATAACAAATATCGATTTAAATTGATTCAAATAGTTGTTGTTACAGACAACTATCAGGTGAACAGCAGCTAACTTTGTTACAGGATGAATGGGCTGCCATGCGAATGAATCTATGGTAATTACGTGCGGTTTTTGCTAAAAATTATCTAAATTTATAGGATTTTTTCGCAATAAATAGGTGTTTGAAGATGTTCTTTTTTTTACTTAAAGTGACGGAAGGCGGAATTTTGCAATAGTTTTTCGCTATTGATATTTAAAATAGCAATAAATGTTAAATAAAATGGGCTGTGTTCAAATACTTTGTAAGGCGAAGCCGGTGTTGGTCCGGCTAAGGGTTATTTTTCTAAACGCGGCCAGAAGCCTTCAATTTGCAAAGGTGTTTCACTGAAGAACACTGTAAAATTCGTAGCCGGTGTTGGTCCGCCTGAGGGTTATTTTTCCAAGCGCGGCCGAAGGAATCTAATTTGCGTAGGAGTTTCACTTAAGAATACTATGCAAGGTGAAGCCGGTGCTGAAGCTATTAAACACGTTTATAAAGTGCAAAATTTGATAATTGTCCAGTATAGCTACTTCTGTTAAAACGTTATTAAAATTTATTTCATAAAAAACACACACGCACACACACCATTAGATTCATTTTCAAGTGCTTTAATTATAAATTGGGGAAGTGCAATTTTCCAAGCACTTCTTTTTAAATATTAACAAAATAAGTAACATTATTATGATTATTAGTTGCACTCATAATATGTGTTCTTTTGTCAATATCTTAGTGAAATACACACAAAAAAACATGTAGATCGATGCTTCAAGGAATAGACTTTAATTATAAATCGGTAGGAGTGAAATTTTCCACCAACGTTTTTAATTATTAACAAAAGATGTAAGTAAATAACAAATATCGATTTAAATTGATTCAAATAGTTGTTGTTACAGACAACTATCAGGTGAACAGCAGCTAACTTTGTTATAGAATGAATTGGCTGCCATGCGAATGAGTCTATGGTAATTACGTGCGGTTTTTGCTAAACATTACCTAAATTTATGGGATTTTTTCGCAATAGGTGTTTGAAGATGTTCTTTTTTTTTCACTTAGAGTGACGGAAGGCGGAATTCTGCAATAGTTTTTCGCTATTAATATTTAAAATAGCAATAAATGTTAAATAAAACGGGCTGTGTTCAAATACTTTGTAAGGCGAAGCCGGTGTTGGTCCGAATAAGGGTTATTTTTCTAAACGCGGCCAAAAGCCTTCAATTTGCAAAGGTATTTCACTTAAGAATACTGTACAAGGTGAAGCCGGTGCTGGTCCGGTTGAGGGTTATTTTTTGAATTGCGGCTGAAGGCCGTAAATTTACAAAAGATCCTTTTAAAAACTGATTGAAGCTATTAAACACGTTTATAAAGTGCAAAATTTGGTGATTTTCAAGTATAGCTACTTTCGTTAAAACGTTATTAAAATTTATTTCATAAAACACACACACACACACACACCAATAGATTCATGTTCAAGTACTTTTTTTTAAATATTAACAAAATAAGTAACATTATTATGATTATTAGTTGCACTCATAATATGTGTTCCTTTGTCAATATCTTAGTGAAACACACACACAAAAACATGTAAATCGATGTTTCAAGGAATAGACTTTAATTATAAATCGGGAGGAGTGGAATTTTCCACCAACATTTTTAATTATTAACAAAAGATGTAAGTAAATAACAAATATCGATTTAAATTGATTCAAATAGTTGTTGTTACAGACAACTATCAGGTGAACAGCAGCTAACTTTGTTACAGGATGAATGGGCTGCCATGCGAATGAATCTATGGTAATTACGTGCGGTTTTTGCTAAAAATTATCTAAATTTATAGGATTTTTTCGCAATAAATAGGTGTTTGAAGATGTTCTTTTTTTTACTTAAAGTGACGGAAGGCGGAATTTTGCAATAGTTTTTCGCTATTGATATTTAAAATAGCAATAAATGTTAAATAAAATGGGCTGTGTTCAAATACTTTGTAAGGCGAAGCCGGTGTTGGTCCGGCTAAGGGTTATTTTTCTAAACGCGGCCAGAAGCCTTCAATTTGCAAAGGTGTTTCACTGAAGAACACTGTAAAATTCGTAGCCGGTGTTGGTCCGCCTGAGGGTTATTTTTCCAAGCGCGGCCGAAGGAATCTAATTTGCGTAGGAGTTTCACTTAAGAATACTATGCAAGGTGAAGCCGGTGCTGAAGCTATTAAACACGTTTATAAAGTGCAAAATTTGATAATTGTCCAGTATAGCTACTTTTGTTAAAACGTTATTAAAATTTATTTCATAAAAACACACACGCACACACACCATTAGATTCATTTTCAAGTGCTTTAATTATAAATTGGGGAAGTGCAATTTTCCAAGCACTTTTTTTAAATATTAACAAAATAAGTAATATTATTATGATTATTAGTTGCACTCATAATATGTGTTCTTTTGTCAATATCTTAGTGAAATACACACAAAAAAACATGTAGATCGATGCTTCAAGGAATAGACTTTAATTATAAATCGGTAGGAGTGAAATTTTCCACCAACGTTTTTAATTATTAACAAAAGATGTAAGTAAATAACAAATATCGATTTAAATTGATTCAAATAGTTGTTGTTACAGACAACTATCAGGTGAACAGCAGCTAACTTTGTTATAGGATGAATGGGCTGCCATGCGAATGAATCCATGGTAATTACGTGCAGTTTTTGCTAAAAATTATCTAAATTTATAGGATTTTTTCGCAATAAATAGGTGTTTGAAGATGTTCTTTTTTTCACTTAAAGTGACGGAAGGCGGAATTTTGCAATAGTTTTTCGCTATTAATATTTAAAATAGCAATAAATGTTAAATAAAATGGGCTGTGTTCAAATACTTTGTAAGGCGAAGCCGGTGTTGGTCCGGCTAAGGGTTATTTTTCTAAACGCGGCCAGAAGCCTTCAATTTGCAAAGGTGTTTCACTGAATAACACTGTAAAATTCGTAGCCGGCGTTGGTCCGCCTGAGGGTTATTTTTCCAAGCGCGGCCGAAGGAATCTAATTTGCGTAGGAGTTTCACTTAAGAATACTATGCAAGGTGAAGCCGGTGCTGAAGCTATTAAACACGTTTATAAAGTGCAAAATTTGATAATTGTCCAGTATAGCTACTTTTGTTAAAACGTTATTAAAATTTATTTCATAAAAAGCACACACGCACACACACCATTAGATTCATTTTCAAGTGCTTTAATTATAAATTGGGGAAGTGCAATTTTCCAAGCACTTTTTTTAAATATTAACAAAATAAGTAACATTATTATGATTATTAGTTGCACTCATAATATGTGTTCCTTTGCCAATATCTTAGTGAAACACACACACAAAAACATGTAAATCGATGTTTCAAGGAATAGACTTTAATTATAAATCGGTAGGAGTGAAATTTTCCACCAACGTTTTTAATTATTAACAAAAGATGTAAGTAAATAACAAATATCGGTTTAATTTGATTCAAATAGTTGTTGTTACAGATTTTAATTATTAACAAAAGATGTAAGTAAATAACAAATATCGGTTTAATTTGATTCAAATAGTTGTTGTTACAGACAACTATCAGGTGAACAGCAGCTAACTTTGTTATAGGATGAATGGGCTGCCAGGCGAATGAGTCTATGGTAATTACGTGCGGTTTTTGCTAAACATTACCTAAATTTATGGGATTTTTTCGCAATAGGTGTTTGAAGATGTTCTTTTTTTTTCACTTAAAGTGACGGAAGGCGGAATTCTGCAATAGTTTTTCGCTATTAATATTTAAAATAGCAATAAATGTTAAATAAAATGGGCTGTGTTCAAATACTTTGTAAGGCGAAGCCGGTGTTGGTCCGAATAAGGGTTATTTTTCTAAACGCGGCTAAAAGCCTTCAATTTGCAAAGGTATTTCACTTAAGAATACTGTACAAGGTGAAGCCGGTGCTGGTCCGGTTGAGGGTTATTTTTTGAATTGCGGCTGAAGGCCGTAAATTTACAAAAGATCCTTTTAAAAACTGATTGAAGCTATTAAACACGTTTATAAAGTGCAAAATTTGGTGATTTTCAAGTATAGCTACTTTCGTTAAAACGTTATTAAAATTTATTTCATAAAACACACACACACACACACACACCAATAGATTCATTTTCAAGTACTTTTTTTTAAATATTAACAAAATAAGTAACATTATTATGATTATTAGTTGCACTCATAATATGTGTTCCTTTGTCAATATCTTAGTGAAACACACACACAAAAACATGTAAATCGATGTTTCAAGGAATAGACTTTAATTATAAATCGGGAGGAGTGGAATTTTCCACCAACATTTTTAATTATTAACAAAAGATGTAAGTAAATAACAAATATCGATTTAAATTGATTCAAATAGTTGTTGTTACAGACAACTATCAGGTGAACAGCAGCTAACTTTGTTACAGGATGAATGGGCTGCCATGCGAATGAATCTATGGTAATTACGTGCGGTTTTTGCTAAAAATTATCTAAATTTATAGGATTTTTTCGCAATAAATAGGTGTTTGAAGATGTTCTTTTTTTTACTTAAAGTGACGGAAGGCGGAATTTTGCAATAGTTTTTCGCTATTAATATTTAAAATAGCAATAAATGTTAAATAAAATGGGCTGTGTTCAAATACTTTGTAAGGCGAAGCCGGTGTTGGTCCGGCTAAGGGTTATTTTTCTAAACGCGGCCAAAAGCCTTCAATTTGCAAAGGAGTTTCACTGAAAAACACTGTAAAATGCGTAGCCGGTGCTGGTCCGGCTGAGGGTTATTTTTCCAAGCACGGCCGAAGGAATCTAATTTGCGTGTGAGTTTCACTTAAGAATACTATGCAAGGTGAAGCCGGTGCTGGTTCGGTTGAAGATTATTTTTGATGTGCGACTGTAGGCCGAAAATTTACAAAAGATCCTTTTAAAAAATTGATTGAAGCTATTACACACGTTTATAAAGTGCAAAATTTGGTAATTGTCCAATATAGCCACTTTTGTTAAAACGTTAAAATTTATTTCATTAAAAAACACACACATACACACACCAATAGATTCATTTTCAAGTGAACTTTAATTATAAATCGGGGGAAGTGCAATTTCCCAAGCACTTTTTTAGTTATTAACAAAATAAGTAACATTATTATGATTATTAGTTGCACTCATAATATGTGTTGTTTTGTCAATAACTTAGTGAAACACACACACAAGAACATGTAAATCGATGTCTCAAGGAATAGACCTTAATTATAAATCGGTAGGAGTGAAATTTTCCACCAACGTTTTTAATTATTAACAAAAGATGTAAGTAAATAACAAATATCGGTTTAATTTGATTCAAATAGTTGTTGTTACAGACAACTATCAGGTGAACAGCAGCTAACTTTGTTATAGGATGAATGGGCTGCCAGGCGAATGAGTCTATGGTAATTACGTGCGGTTTTTGCTAAACATTACCTAAATTTATGGGATTTTTTCGCAATAGGTGTTTGAAGATGTTCTTTTTTTTCACTTAAAGTGACGGAAGGCGGAATTCTGCAATAGTTTTTCGCTATTAATATTTAAAATAGCAATAAATGTTAAATAAAATGGGCTGTGTTCAAATACTTTGTAAGGCGAAGCCGGTGTTGGTCCGAATAAGGGTTATTTTTCTAAACGCGGCCAAAAGCCTTCAATTTGCAAAGGTATTTCACTTAAGAATACTGTACAAGGTGAAGCCGGTGCTGGTCCGGTTGAGGGTTATTTTTTGAATTGCGGCTGAAGGCCGTAAATTTACAAAAGATCTTTTTAAAAACTGATTGAAGCTATTAAACACGTTTATAATGTGCAAAATTTGGTGATTTTCAAGTATAGCTACTTTCGTTAAAACGTTATTAAAATTTATTTCATAAAACACACACACACACACACACCAATAGATTCATTTTCAAGTACTTTTTTTTAAATATTAACAAAATAAGTAAAATTATTATGATTATTAGTTGCACTCATAATATGTGTTCCTTTGTCAATATCTTAGTGAAACACACACACAAAAACATGTAAATCGATGTTTCAAGGAATAGACTTTAATTATAAATCGGTAGGAGTGGAATTTTCCACCAACATTTTTAACTATTAACAAAAGATGTAAGTAAATAACAAATATCGATTTAAATTGATTCAAATAGTTGTTGTTACAGACAACTATCAGGTGAACAGCAGCTAACTTTGTTACAGGATGAATGGGCTGCCATGCGAATGAATCTATGGTAATTACGTGCGGTTTTTGCTAAAAATTATCTAAATTTATAGGATTTTTTCGCAATAAATAGGTGTTTGAAGATGTTCTTTTTTTCACTTAAAGTGACGGAAGGCGGAATTTTGCAATAGTTTTTCGCTATTAATATTTAAAATAGCAATAAATGTTAAATAAAATGGGCTGTGTTCAAATACTTTGTAAGGCGAAGCCGGTGTTGGTCCGGCTAAGGGTTATTTTTCTAAACGCGGCCAGAAGTCTTCAATTTGCAAAGGTGTTTCACTGAAGAACACTGTAAAATTCGTAGCCGGTGTTGGTCCGCCTGAGGGTTATTTTTCCAAGCGCGGCCGAAGGAATCTAATTTGCGTAGGAGTTTCACTTAAGAATACTATGCAAGGTGAAGCCGGTGCTGAAGCTATTAAACACGTTTATAAAGTGCAAAATTTGATAATTGTCCAGTATAGCTACTTTTGTTAAAACGTTATTAAAATTTATTTCATAAAAAGCACACACGCACACACACCATTAGATTCATTTTCAAGTGCTTTAATTATAAATTGGGGAAGTGCAATTTTCCAAGCACTTTTTTTTAAATATTAAAAAAATAAGTAACATTATTATGATTATTAGTTGCACTCATAATATGTGTTCTTTTGTCAATAGCTTAGTGAAATACACACAAAAAAACATGTAGATCGATGCTTCAAGGAATAGACTTTAATTATAAATCGGTAGGAGTGAAATTTTCCACCAACGTTTTTAATTATTAACAAAAGATGTAAGTAAATAACAAATATCGATTTAAATTGATTGAAATAGTTGTTGTTACAGACAACTATCAGGTGAACAGCAGAAAACTTTGTTATAGGATGAATGGGCTGCCATGCGAATGAGTCTATGGTAATTACGTGCGGCTTTTGCTAAAAATTACCTAAATTTATGGGATTTTTTCGCAATAGGTGTTTGAAGATGTCCTTTTTTTGCACTTAAAGTGACGGAAGGCGGAATTTTGCAATAGTTTTTCGCTATTAATATTTAAAATAGCAATAAATGTTAAATAAAATGGGCTGTGTTCAAATACATTGTAAGGCGAAGCAGGTGTTGGTCCGGCTAAGGGTTATTTTTCTAAACACGGCCAGAAGCCTTCAATTTGCAACGCTGTTTCACTGAAGAACACTGTAAAATTCGTAGCCGGTGTTGGTCCGGCTGAGGGTTATTTTTCCAAGCGCGGCCGAAGGAATCTAATTTGCGTAGGAGTTTCACTTAAGAATACTATGCAAGGTGAAGCCGGTGCTGGTCCGGTTGAAGATTAGTTTTTGATGTGCGACAGTAGGCGGCAAATTTACAAAAGATCCTTTTAAAAAATTGATTGAAGCTATTACACACGTTTATAAAGTGCAAAATTTGGTAATTGTCCAATATAGCCACTTTTGTTAAAACGTTAAAATTTATTTCATAAAAAAAAACACACATACACACACCAATAGATTCATTTTCAAGTGAACTTTAATTATAAATCGGGGGAAGTGCAATTTCCCAAGCACTTTTTTAGTTATTAACAAAATAAGTAACATTATTATGATTATTAGTTGCACTCATAATATGTGTTCTTTTGTCAACAGCTTAGTGAAACACACACACAAAAACATGTAAATCGATGTCTCAAGGAATAGACTTTAATTATAAATCGGTAGGAGTGAAATTTTCCACCAACGTTTTTAATTATTAACAAAAGATGTAAGTAAATAACAAATATCGGTTTAATTTGATTCAAATAGTTGTTGTTACAGACAACTATCAGGTGAACAGCAGCTAACTTTGTTATAGGATGAATGGGCTGCCAGGCGAATGAGTCTATGGTAATTACGTGCGGTTTTTGCTAAACATTACCTAAATTTATGGGATTTTTTCGCAATAGGTGTTTGAAGATGTTCTTTTTTTTCACTTAAAGTGACGGAAGGCGGAATTCTGCAATAGTTTTTCGCTATTAATATTTAAAATAGCAATAAATGTTAAATAAAATGGGCTGTGTTCAAATACTTTGTAAGGCGAAGCCGGTGTTGGTCCGAATAAGGGTTATTTTTCTAAACGCGGCCAAAAGCCTTCAATTTGCAAAGGTATTTCACTTAAGAATACTGTACAAGGTGAAGCCGGTGCTGGTCCGGTTGAGGGTTATTTTTTGAATTGCGGCTGAAGGCCGTAAATTTACAAAAGATCTTTTTAAAAACTGATTGAAGCTATTAAACACGTTTATAATGTGCAAAATTTGTTGATTTTCAAGTATAGCTACTTTCGTTAAAACGTTATTAAAATTTATTTCATAAAACACACACACACACACCAATAGATTCATTTTCAAGTACTTTTTTTAAATATTAACAAAATAAGTAACATTATTATGATTATTAGTTGCACTCATAATATGTGTTCCTTTGCCAATATCTTAGTGAAACACACACACAAAAACATGTAAATCGATGTTTCAAGGAATAGACTTTAATTATAAATCGGTAGGAGTGGAATTTTCCACCAACATTTTTAACTATTAACAAAAGATGTAAGTAAATAACAAATATCGATTTAAATTGATTCAAATAGTTGTTGTTACAGACAACTATCAGGTGAACAGCAGCTAACTTTGTTACAGGATGAATGGGCTGCCATGCGAATGAATCTATGGTAATTACGTGCGGTTTTTGCTAAAAATTATCTAAATTTATAGGATTTTTTCGCAATAAATAGGTGTTTGAAGATGTTCTTTTTTTCACTTAAAGTGACGGAAGGCGGAATTTTGCAATAGTTTTTCGCTATTAATATTTAAAATAGCAATAAATGTTAAATAAAATGGGCTGTGTTCAAATACTTTGTAAGGCGAAGCCGGTGTTGGTCCGGCTAAGGGTTATTTTTCTAAACGCGGCCAGAAGCCTTCAATTTGCAAAGGTGTTTCACTGAATAACACTGTAAAATTCGTAGCCGGCGTTGGTCCGCCTGAGGGTTATTTTTCCAAGCGCGGCCGAAGGAATCTAATTTGCGTAGGAGTTTCACTTAAGAATACTATGCAAGGTGAAGCCGGTGCTGAAGCTATTAAACACGTTTATAAAGTGCAAAATTTGATAATTGTCCAGTATAGCTACTTTTGTTAAAACGTTATTAAAATTTATTTCATAAAAAGCACACACGCACACACACCATTAGATTCATTTTCAAGTGCTTTAATTATAAATTGGGGAAGTGCAATTTTCCAAGCACTTTTTTTTAAATATTAAAAAAATAAGTAACATTATTATGATTATTAGTTGCACTCATAATATGTGTTCCTTTGCCAATATCTTAGTGAAACACACACACAAAAACATGTAAATCGATGTTTCAAGGAATAGACTTTAATTATAAATCGGTAGGAGTGAAATTTTCCACCAACGTTTTTAATTATTAACAAAAGATGTAAGTAAATAACAAATATCGGTTTAATTTGATTCAAATAGTTGTTGTTACAGATTTTAATTATTAACAAAAGATGTAAGTAAATAACAAATATCGGTTTAATTTGATTCAAATAGTTGTTGTTACAGACAACTATCAGGTGAACAGCAGCTAACTTTGTTATAGGATGAATGGGCTGCCAGGCGAATGAGTCTATGGTAATTACGTGCGGTTTTTGCTAAACATTACCTAAATTTATGGGATTTTTTCGCAATAGGTGTTTGAAGATGTTCTTTTTTTTTCACTTAAAGTGACGGAAGGCGGAATTCTGCAATAGTTTTTCGCTATTAATATTTAAAATAGCAATAAATGTTAAATAAAATGGGCTGTGTTCAAATACTTTGTAAGGCGAAGCCGGTGTTGGTCCGAATAAGGGTTATTTTTCTAAACGCGGCCAAAAGCCTTCAATTTGCAAAGGTATTTCACTTAAGAATACTGTACAAGGTGAAGCCGGTGCTGGTCCGGTTGAGGGTTATTTTTTGAATTGCGGCTGAAGGCCGTAAATTTACAAAAGATCCTTTTAAAAACTGATTGAAGCTATTAAACACGTTTATAAAGTGCAAAATTTGGTGATTTTCAAGTATAGCTACTTTCGTTAAAACGTTATTAAAATTTATTTCATAAAACACACACACACACACACACCAATAGATTCATTTTCAAGTACTTTTTTTTAAATATTAACAAAATAAGTAACATTATTATGATTATTAGTTGCACTCATAATATGTGTTCCTTTGTCAATATCTTAGTGAAACACACACACAAAAACATGTAAATCGATGTTTCAAGGAATAGACTTTAATTATAAATCGGGAGGAGTGGAATTTTCCACCAACATTTTTAATTATTAACAAAAGATGTAAGTAAATAACAAATATCGATTTAAATTGATTCAAATAGTTGTTGTTACAGACAACTATCAGGTGAACAGCAGCTAACTTTGTTACAGGATGAATGGGCTGCCATGCGAATGAATCTATGGTAATTACGTGCGGTTTTTGCTAAAAATTATCTAAATTTATAGGATTTTTTCGCAATAAATAGGTGTTTGAAGATGTTCTTTTTTTTACTTAAAGTGACGGAAGGCGGAATTTTGCAATAGTTTTTCGCTATTAATATTTAAAATAGCAATAAATGTTAAATAAAATGGGCTGTGTTCAAATACTTTGTAAGGCGAAGCCGGTGTTGGTCCGGCTAAGGGTTATTTTTCTAAACGCGGCCAGAAGCCTTCAATTTGCAAAGGTGTTTCACTGAAGAACACTGTAAAATTCGTAGCCGGTGTTGGTCCGCCTGAGGGTTATTTTTCCAAGCGCGGCCGAAGGAATCTAATTTGCGTAGGAGTTTCACTTAAGAATACTATGCAAGGTGAAGCCTGTGCTGAAGCTATTAAACACGTTTATAAAGTGCACACCATTAGATTCATTTTCAAGTGCTTTAATTATAAATTGGGGAAGTGCAATTTTCCAAGCACTTTTTTTAAATATTAACAAAATAAGTAACATTATTATGATTATTAGTTGCACTCATAATATGTGTTCTTTTGTCAATATCTTAGTGAAATACACACAAAAAAACATGTAGATCGATGCTTCAAGGAATAGACTTTAATTATAAATCGGTAGGAGTGAAATTTTCCACCAACGTTTTTAATTATTAACAAAAGATGTAAGTAAATAACAAATATCGATTTAAATTGATTCAAATAGTTGTTGTTACAGACAACTATCAGGTGAACAGCAGCTAACTTTGTTATAGAATGAATTGGCTGCCATGCGAATGAGTCTATGGTAATTACGTGCGGTTTTTGCTAAAAATTACCTAAATTTATGGGATTTTTTCGCAATAGGTGTTTGAAGATGTTCTTTTTTTTCACTTAAAGTGACGGAAGGCGGAATTCTGCAATAGTTTTTCGCTATTAATATTTAAAATAACAATAAATGTTAAATAAAATGGGCTGTGTTCAAATACTTTGTAAGGCGAAGCCGGTGTTGGTCCGGCTAAGGGTTATTTTTCTAAACGCGGCCAAAAGCCTTCAATTTGCAAAGGAGTTTCACTGAAAAACACTGTAAAATTCGTAGCCGGCGTTGGTCCGGCTGAGGGTTATTTTTCCAAGCGCGGCCGAAGGAATCTAATTTGCGTAGGAGTTTCACTTAAGAATACTATGCAAGGTGAAGCCGGTGCTGAAGCTATTAAACACGTTTATAAAGTGCAAAATTTGATAATTGTCCAGTATAGCTACTTTTGTTAAAACGTTATTAAAATTTATTTCATAAAAAGCACACACGCACACACACCATTAGATTCATTTTCAAGTGCTTTAATTATAAATTGGGGAAGTGCAATTTTCCAAGCACTTTTTTTTAAATATTAAAAAAATAAGTAACATTATTATGATTATTAGTTGCACTCATAATATGTGTTCTTTTGTCAATAGCTTAGTGAAATACACACAAAAAAACATGTAGATCGATGCTTCAAGGAATAGACTTTAATTATAAATCGGTAGGAGTGAAATTTTCCACCAACGTTTTTAATTATTAACAAAAGATGTAAGTAAATAACAAATATCGATTTAAATTGATTGAAATAGTTGTTGTTACAGACAACTATCAGGTGAACAGCAGAAAACTTTGTTATAGGATGAATGGGCTGCCATGCGAATGAGTCTATGGTAATTACGTGCGGCTTTTGCTAAAAATTACCTAAATTTATGGGATTTTTTCGCAATAGGTGTTTGAAGATGTCCTTTTTTTGCACTTAAAGTGACGGAAGGCGGAATTTTGCAATAGTTTTTCGCTATTAATATTTAAAATAGCAATAAATGTTAAATAAAATGGGCTGTGTTCAAATACATTGTAAGGCGAAGCAGGTGTTGGTCCGGCTAAGGGTTATTTTTCTAAACACGGCCAGAAGCCTTCAATTTGCAACGCTGTTTCACTGAAGAACACTGTAAAATTCGTAGCCGGTGTTGGTCCGGCTGAGGGTTATTTTTCCAAGCGCGGCCGAAGGAATCTAATTTGCGTAGGAGTTTCACTTAAGAATACTATGCAAGGTGAAGCCGGTGCTGGTCCGGTTGAAGATTAGTTTTTGATGTGCGACAGTAGGCCACAAATTTACAAAAGATCCTTTTAAAAACTGATTGAAGCTATTAAACAAGTTTATAAAGTGCAAAATTTGGTAATTGTCCAGTATAGCCACTTTTGTTAAAACGTTATTAAAATTTATTTCATTAAAAAAAAAACACACACACACACCAATAGATTCGTTTTCAAGTGAACTTTGATTATAAATCGGGGGAAGTGCAATTTTCCAAGCACTTTTTTAGTTATTAACAAAATAAGTAACATTATTATGATTATTAGTTGCACTCATAATATGTGTTCTTTTGTCAATAGCTTAGTGAAACACACACACAAAAACATGTAAATCGATGTTTCAAGGAATAGACTTTAATTATAAATCGGTAGGAGTGAAATTTTCCACCAACGTTTTTAATTATTAACAAAAGATGTAAGTAAATAACAAATATCGATTTAAATTGATTCAAATAGTTGTTGTTACAGACAACTATCAGGTGAACAGCAGCTAACTTTGTTATAGGATGAATGGGCTGCCATGCGAATGAGTCTATGGTAATTACGTGCGGTTTTTGCTAAAAAATTACCTAAATTTATGGGATTTTTTCGCAATAGGTGTTTGAAGATGTTCTTTTTTTCACTTAAAGTGACGGAAGGCGGAATTTTGCACTAGTTTTTCGCTATTAATATTTAAAATAGCAATAAATGTTAAATAAAATGGGCTGTGTTCAAATACTTTGTAAGGCGAAGCCGGTGTTGGTCCGGCTAAGGGTTATTTTTCTAAACGCGGCCAGAAGCCTTCAATTTGCAAAGGTGTTTCACTGAAGAACATTGTAAAATTCGCCGGTGTTGGTCCGGCTGAGGGTTATTTTTCTAAGCGCGACCAAAAGCCTTCAATTTGCAAAGGTATTTCACTTAAGAATACTGTACAAGGCGAAGTCGGTGCTGGTCCGGTTGAGGGTTATTTTTTGAATTGCGGCTGAAGGCCGCAAATTTACAAAAGATCCTTTTAAAAAATTGATTGAAGCTATTAAACACGTTTATAAAGTGCAAAATTTGATAATTGTCCATTATAGCTACTTTTCTTAAAAAGTTTTTAAAATTTATTTCATAAAAAAACACACACGCACACACACCATTAGATTCATTTTCAAGTGCTTTAATTATAAATTGGGGAAGTGCAATTTTCCAAGCACTTTTTTAAATATTAACAAAATAAGTAACATTATTATGATTATTAGTTGCACTCATAATATGTGTTCCTTTGTCAATATCTTAGTGAAACACACACAAAAAAACATGTAGATCGATGCTTCAAGGAATAGACTTTAATTATAAATCGGTAGGAGTGGAATTTTCCACCAACATTTTTAATTATTAACAAAAGATGTAAGTAAATAACAAATATCGATTTAAATTGATTCAAATAGTTGTTGTTACAGACAACTTTGAGATGAACAGCAGCTAACTTTGTTACAGGATGAATGAACTGCCATGCGAATGAGTTTATGGTAATTACGTGCGGTTTTTGCTAAAAATTACCCAAATTGATAGGATTTTTTCGCAATAGGTGTTTGAAGATGTTCTTTTCACTAAAAGTGACGGAAAGCGGAATTTTGCAATAGCTTTTCATTATCAATAATTAAAATAGCAATAAATATTAAATAAAATGGGCTGTGTTCAAATACTTTGTAAGGCGAAGCCGGTGTTGGTCCGGCTAAGGGTTATTTTTCTAAACGCGGCCAGAAGCCTTCAATTTGCAAAGGTGTTTCACTTAAGAATACTGTACTATGCGAAGCCGGTGTTGATCCGGCTGAGGTTTATTTTTTTAAAGCGCGGCGCTTTAAAAATATAACCCCGGACCGAACCGACGGAAAACATCTCCTCCCTGGTTCCATACTATGGGGAAAATGAATGATAGGAGGTGGTAGGGGCCCTCCCTCCTTTCTAAAGCTGAAAACCAAACTCAGCGGAGACCCTTGATTTTGAGATATGGTGATACCTGTAAAAATAATGTTCCTAAAGAACAATAAAAACACAAATTTTACACTTTATATACGTATTGTTACGATTTTTCTGAATCAACTTCTATGATTTCCCAAATCCTTCGGGTTCGATCACTGGATTGTTAAATATTTACCGTCTCTTTATTTAAAAGAATTTATTTAATGTCCTTTTATTACTCAGTAATTCACAATTCAATTAAAATTCACTTCACTATTTACAGTTACTTACTTAGTAGGGACATAAATACTGTTACACACATTTTATGCTATAAAATAAAAAATAATAATGTTTTTGGACCAAATTTTTTACACATATTTATTGATATATATTGTATACAAAAAAGCAAATGCCCGCCTTTGGCCTTCACACACGCCTTAAGTCGGACTGGCCAATCATCAATAGCCGCACGCACCTCCTCCATTGGGAAATTGGCCACAGCACGAATCAAAGCTGTCTTGAGAGAATCAATGTTGGGGTATCTTTTGTGGCAAACCATGTCCTCTAAAACTGTCCACAATTTGTAATCCAGCGGGTTCAAATCAGGACTGCCAGAGGGCCACTCTTCAGAGGAAATGAATGCTGGTAAGTGGTTTTGGAGACAGATTTGGGTCGTTTTAGCTTTATGGGCCAGCGCAGTCTTGCTGAAAATTCCATGATTGGTTTTAGAACATGGAATGGTTAAGTGGTCTTACAACAGCTTCCAAAACGGTTTCTTGGTAAACTTTGGCCGATGTTTTGACCCCTTGTTCGCAAAAATGCAAGTCAGTTACCCCATCATAAGAGACACCTCACCAAACCATGACTGAAGCTGGGTGATGACCTTTTTCGACCCGCGTAATCAGTTCAGATGCTTCCTTAGATGACCGTGCATACACTCTGTAATTTTTTTTATTAAATTTTTCCTGCACGGTAAAATTTTTTTCATCGGTAAACAAGATTTTTCTGTGCACGTTATCAGCGTGCTTCACCAAAAGACGTTTGCATTTTACCACCCTATTTTTTTTCAAAGCTGCAGTCAACAAATGTCCGGTACGGCGTTTGAAAGCCCCAAGTCCCAAGTATTTTCTAATAATTCTCATGGACTTTTGCGAAACATTCATCTCCCGGGCCATGATTTTATGTTTTCGGTTCTTGATTTGACAACTTTGACTTGCGGCGTTCGAACTGTGCGTGGACGGCCCGACCGGTGGAGGTCTTTAACATCCCCAGTCTCCTCAAACAGTTTTATGCACCGGTAGACGAACATGCGACTAATGCCGAGCGGACGGAGTGTTTTGAAAATATCACCTTTTTTCATTTCACACTTTAAAAGCGCTATAACAGCGATACGGTTTTCATTATCTGACCATTCCATGTTGAAAACTCACACAATTTAGAATTCCCGATACAGACTAACGCTTTACAGGTCTCTGTACGCTTTTTCCCCATGCAGTTTAGGGGTTCAAGAATTTACCCGCGGTAAGGCATGCCTGTCGTAAGAGCCGACTAAAATCCATAGTTCCCGCGACAGTCGGGTCTTTATACCGGAATGACCCGAATTTTTATCCGGCCAAGGACTGTAACTCCCGCAATGTTCCCCGAAGCCCCATTTGGAGAATTTTCTGCGGCTACAACAACAACAACAACAACAGGTTATATTTTATAAATCATATGGGAATTATGTGGTATGCTCAATTCTTCTATTGAAATGCGTGTGTTTAATGTTGTAACAGTATTTATGTCCCTACCAAGTATATACTTCACTGTTTACAATCACTTGCCTTACAACTTGTACAATGTTCTATTTGTTATTACTTCACTGTAGTGTAACCAGCAAAGCGTTTACTTTACGACTGAATAGCGTTGCAGTTGTGTGTCGCACTTATATACTTGTCGACTGCTCGCAACGAAAGCCTGGAATGATCGAATTGTTCTCAATAGCGAATGTTTTTGATTTACGCTCTAGACCATGCCAGTTATCGGCTTCTCTCTTTCATCTGGCATTTGCTTCGCATTTTCACCATACTGCCCCCCACGTAAGAAGATCGTCCCGATCAGACACATCTGTTGTTCCAAACGCTGCAAACCTTTCATCTTGCTTCTGGCCTCCCAACGGTCTAGATTTGATACACTACGTCGTTTAGTCGTTTGATGATCTTGTAGGGACCTTCCCAATTGCATTGCTGTTTTGGGGACAAACCACTTTCTTCCGTTGTGTATTGTACAGCAAATCTCCATTGTCCTTGTCATACCTGGCCTTCATTTTGTCACTAATAATTTGAGTTCGCTGTCTCACAAGAGCATGTATCTCTCTAAACTCTTCCTCTAGAATGCTAGAAGCTTCCTTTCCACTTTTTCTCGCAACACCATTTATTCTAAATTTTAAATCGCTGGCCAATCGAAGTTCACTACCAAAGAGTTTCCTCGTGGTATGTGGATATCCCAATCATCCTGATCCTTGTCCACTACTTTCCGCAAGTGCTCTTCCAGGGTCCGGTTGAATCGTTCTACCACGTCATCTGATTGAGGATGTAGAGTTGTCGTTCGGGTTTTTCGAATACCAAGTATCAGGCACATCTCCTGGAACACCTTCGATTCAAAGTTTCTTCCTTGGTCTGAGTGCAATTCTATAGGCGCACCGTATATGGTAACCCAACTGTGAGTGAATGCATCCGCAACTGTTTTGGCTTCCTAGTTTGGAATTGGGTAGACCTCAGACCATTTACTAAAGTAGTCCATAACCACAAGAACGTATTTGTTTCCTTGTTTGCTCATAGGGAATGGACCGGCTACATCCATGGCAACCCTCTCAAATGGTGCACCTGAGATATACTTCGTGACTTTGGCCCTTTAGCTGCTATGCCCTCCTTGCAATTATCAATCAATCAGCGATCGATTAACGACAGCCAACCCAACAGAACCGCTGCTTGATCTTCTCCAGCGTTTTCGTTATGCCTAGGTGCCCTCCACTAGGACCAGTATGGTATTCCTTAAGAACATCTGGAATTCTTAACCTTCTAGAGCACTGGCTACCTTCACTTCCCCATACTCTATGCAAACAGCCAGATATCAACTCCACTGTTCCATTGTGCCCAGTATGCCTTCGCGATTGGACTTTACGATTCCTTTTGTTCTTTACTTGGCCGTCTGTTCACCTCCAATCCGTGCATAACCAGTTCCAAATCTGGGTCTTCCTGCTGACAGTTCTTAAGTGGCTTGCCTCCCACTCTTCTGCTGGTGTAATTGTCATTAGCCGGACGTCTATTATATCTTCCTTACCCTCCGCTTTTGAGCAGTGCTTACATTCCAAAATACATGGTCGACGGGACATAACATCAGCATTCCCGTGCGTATTACCCTTGCGGTGCTCGATGGTGAAGTCATAAGTTAGCAGTCTCTCAATGTACCGAGCTAGCTGCCCTTCTGGATTCTTGAACTGTAGTAGCCACTTCAGCGCTGCATGAACCGGTCTAACTCGAAAATATTAACCATACAGATATTTGTTGAAGTGTTTAATGCAATGCACCAACGCAAGTAGTTCTCTCCGAGATACGCAATAGTTCGCTCTGGTTTCCCAGTATACCGGCTAGAGTAGGCAACTATCTTCTCCTGCCCATCAATCACTTGCGAAAGTATACCTCCTATGCCATAACCACTAGCATCTGTGTCCAGAATAAATGTTGCACCTGGAACCGGGTACGCTAGCATAGGCGAAGGGCATAGCCGTTCTTTAAAAGCTTGGAAAGCCTCCTCTAGTCAGTTTTTTTTTTCTTCATTTATTTACGGTCTTCAAGACCTAATTCAAATATCGTTTACAAAAAAAAGTTGATTGCACATTTAGTGTTTTACAATATAAAAATAGTTTTTCTTTAAACCTATCAATATTTTCACAGTCTCTTATCACGGTGGGTAATTCATTATACATTTTATAACCTATATATTCTAGTTTTCTTAGCAAATTCAGTTCTTACTCTAGGCAGTCTAATATTATTACAACTTCTAGTTGCATAGTTGTGAGTCTCGTTATTTAATTGTATTCTATTACTTAGGTACTTCGGTAACATTCCTAGTTTTACATTATGTATGAATTTCAATGTAAAGAAACTTATTGATTGATTTATACTAAGCCAGTTTAACGAGTTTAGCATAGTAATTTTTGGTGTTCTTGGGGAACATTTTAAAATTAATCTCATTGCCTTGTTTTGCTGTATTTGTAGTTTCTTTATTTGAGTATCATTCGCCAATAGCAGGATTGTAGGACAGTACATAAAGTGTGGTTCAATAATTGCTCGATATACTAATAATTTGTGACGATGACTAATGTGTTTACATGTTCTGTACATAAAGCCTATCTTTCTTGCAGTTTTATTTTCTAAGTAATTTATATGATCACCAAAGGTTAAGCTTTCATCAATTAATACTCCTAAATACTTAATTTTGTCGACTTTTTGAAGTTCATCGTTTCTTATCCTTCGACCAATGTTGCTTAGATGGTTGTTGCCCGTAGTGCTGCGGTTTTTGCAAATTATCATAAACTTTGTTTTATCCACATTTAATTTTAACTTTCTGATGCATAGCCATCTATATAGCGAGTCTAAGTCTTCTTGCATTTTCAACATTGCATCATATGCATTCGTTTCACTAATGGTAACCAATGCATCATCCGCAAACAGCCATATTTTACAATGTCTCAAACATTTCTTAATATCATTGATGTAGATTGTAAATAATATTGGGGCCAGCACAGAACCTTGTGGTAATCCAATGTTTACATCAACGACGGATGAAACAGCACTTCCAATAATCGTCCTCTGTTTCCTATCGCTCAAATAACTTCGGAACCATTCAAAAGCTGTTCCGTGGATACCAAGTTTAAATATTACGCTCAACAGTTCTCCTCTATCAACAGTTTCAAATGCCCGTTTTAAATCCAAGGATACGGGAACCACAACTTTTTTTTCAGCGATGTCTACCTTCCATTCCGCAATTACCATGTTCAGTGCTGTTTCGCATAAATGACTCTTTCTGAACCCAGATTGTTCAGGTATTAGCACATTATATTTGTCTAGGTGAGCTACCAGTTGATTTTTCACCACAGTTTCCATAATTTTTTCATCTACAGGTAAGGTGTTCATCGGACGGAGCTCCTCTGGTTTCACTGTATTTTTAACTTTTTCCACTGGTATTATTGTGGATATTTTCCAGCAACTAGGAACAATGCCACTGTTTAGAGACTCGTTTATTATATCTTTATAAAAGTGCGCAATGTATGTCATGGCATCTTTAAACACACCTTCCGACATAAGCTTTTTCCCGCCATATTTATTTTTAAACGCTTTAGTGATCCTTATTATATCATCTAGCTCTATGTTTATAAATTTAAAAGTCTCAATTGCATTAATTGAGTCGAATTCAGTTGCATTAGGTATTTTTTCAATGCTGTCATTGATTTCAACTATACTCTGTACAAAAAACTGGTTTAGGAGATTGGCTATATCATATTCAGTCTTAATACATTGACCATTGATTACTATTTTGGCAATATCTTTTTTATTATTTGTCAACTCCGCGGTGTCTTTCAGACACTTCCACATCTGTTTCATGTCTCCTTTATTTCTTGTGACTCGATCTTCCATGTATTTTTTCTTTTTATATTTAATTTTTCTCTTATATATTTTCTTAATGGCATTATAATCATCCCAATATCCCGTGTTTCTTGCAATATTATAGAGGTCAAGTTTCCTTTTATTAAGTACTGTTAACTCATGATCATACCACTTGTTCCTGAGTTGCTTCCTAATTCTCTTCTCATATGTTAGTCTTTGCATGGCTTCGTTTAGTATATCGTTCAGAACTTGAACTTTATTTTCTACTTCAGCACTAAGCACCAAACTCAGATCAAATGATCGCAACAGGTTTATAAGATTTTCTGCACTATAATACTCCCAACAAACGACATTATAATATTCTCTCATTTTGCAATATTTTGTTGTAGGCACTTCAAAATGGATAGTCTCATGATCTGAAATTCTATATTCACATAAATGTTCAGTTTTAATTTCATCATTATTGCTGAATAACAAATCAATTTTTGTAGTTGAGTGCTCTGTTATTCTAGTATATAAAGTAATTCTCTGTATCATAGCCATCTGGGCAAATGTACTTGCTAGCTGGTTAGAATATGTTGACGATATGTTCATATTAATATTGAAGTCTCCTATTATTATATTATTGATTGATTCCTTGAGGTGCTCAGTGATGATATCATTTAAATATGTAATAAATTCGGCATCACTGCTACTTGGCGAATGGTAAAGTACACCAATTTGCCATTTTAATGCGCATTTTTCAATTTTTATAATAATGCACCATATATTCATATTAAAATCTTTATTGCAGACTATGTTAAATTGTAAATTTTCGTGTATATACATTAGGACACCACCAGCATGCCTGCTGTGGGAATCGCATCGAATCAATTTGTAGGTCATAATATCTAGCTCGGAATCCATTATTAACTCCGTTGTGCATGTGTGGTTTTTTTATTTCCATAAGTCGTTCTAATTCAGCTTTATTTGCAATTATACTATTAATATTAAGATATATACACCTCAAGTTATGCACGTTTGTGCTTTTATTTGTATAGTTTTTCGACCTTTGTTTGTTGTTTGCACCTTCCGCCCTTGGTTGCTTGTTACCAATCTTCCTTTTTTTGCAGCTAGCTTCTGCTGATATACAGGACTGTTTCTATCCCAGGAATCGTGGTTCTCATCTAGTCCCAAATCTAGCTCCTTATTCGTCCTCATACAATTAATGCATTTATTTATAGCATCTTTATGGCATACCGCATATTTATGCTCACCCAAGCATTTAGTGCATACTTCTTTTTTTTTGCAATCAATCGCTTTATGATTAAAGCCCTTGCATTTAAAGCAACACAAAACTTGTACTGCGTCATATATTCTACAACGATCCCAGCCAACATTGAGCCTCTCTTCAGCTAGTATCTTTGCGAACGCTTCGATATCAACTTCTAGAATCGCATTATAGAATATTTTGTCGCCCTTTTTAACTTCGTATTGCTTCACCATTTTTATCTCCGTTTCGTTTACACAATTATTTTGCCGTCTAATCCTCTGGATAAGTTCATCATCATCATATTTAAATTTACCAGTTACAATGATTTCCGGTTTCACTTTTTTAGAAATCTTTACTTCATAATTATTCCCAATATTATTTACAATGGCATTTTTAATTTTTTCGCGCTCTTGCACATTTGCACTTTCAACAATTACCACTCCGCTTTGCCTAGCTACTATGTTCGTTATCTGCAGATCTTTAGGATCCACTTTCGAGTTTAGGTCATTTTTAGTGATTTTAGCATCTTGTTTACTACTCGGTTTAATTATTATAGGAAGTACCTTTCTTACATCTGGCAACGCTTCTTTTGTTTTGTTTTTTTTTTTTCCAGTTTTTGTTACAGCTGCATATGATACCTTGGCTTCCGTATTTACATTTTTCTTTATTTAAGTGCACATTTTTTTATTTTCCTCGCTAATGGCTTCTATCATTTTCTTATTGTCATTTTTGTTGTTTTTTATTTCATCACATACTTGCTCACTGTTGCGCTTGAAACATTCAGCTATTTCACGTATCTTGTTTACTTCTTTCACACTTTTTTCGCATGTATCCTGTGCTTTTTGCATTGCCTTTATTCTTTCAGAAAATGCTACCTCCACCGCTTTCAGTACTTGCTTAATTTCGCTCTCGTGTTTCTTCAGTGCACTATCAAATTCGTTCTTATATTCGGCTAGATGTTGTCCATTTTTCTTCACCACCATTTGCATGTCTTTAAGAATGTCATCAACATTATTTACATACTGCAAACAATTTGTACACATAAACCTTAGCATCTCACATTCCTCCAGTGTATTAACACTGTATTGGTCCAAACCACAGCATTTTGTTGTTAGATGGTAATATTTACCACACACACCTTCACATCGAATTTTCTGCAGTTCTGTACGAATATAACCTTTGCATTTGTCACACTTTTTTTCCATCCTCTATATTACCAATTGGTAAGGCGATATTTATTTTGCAAAAAGATATGCCCGCCAAGTTATTTTACTTTCGGTAAGGCGATTTATTTAATAATTATAAAAACTTTTGCAAGAGCTAACAAAATTGCGCGCACATCAGCATAGAGTTACCAACAAGTTTTCCACTCCAAAGATCTATTTTTCCTAGTGAGTTCATGGAGACTATGAGCTACTAGGTCGAAATTCGGAACAAATCGGCGATAGTAAGTACACAGCCCAAAATATCTTCTTAATTCATGCAAGTTCCTGGGACTTGGCCAATCCTTCACTGCTTCTATTTTTTCCTTCGCAGTACAAACGCCCTTTGTGGTTACTTGATGACCTAAGTAATTTACCTCCTTCTTGAATAAAGAGCACTTCTTAGGACTTAGTTTAAGACCAGCGCCAGCTATTCTCTGGAAAACTTCTTCCAATTTACTCAGATGTTCATCGAAGCTTTTCCCCAATACGATGATGTCCTCCAGATACACCAAACAAGTCTTCCAATGTAGTCCATTGAATACATGATCCATTAGTCTTTCAAAAGTGGCAGGACCGTTGCATAATCGAAATGGCATTACCGTGAATTGCCACAGACCGTCGCCGATACTAAAGGCTGTCTTGTCTTTATCTTCTTCACTCACTTCCACTTGCTAATATCTGCTCTTAAGGTCGAGTGTTGATAACCATTCTGTGCCAGTTAATGAGTCTAGTGCGTCATCTATCCTGGGCAAAGGATTTGGAGGCTTTCGCCTTCCCGATAACCCCCTGAACCTCTTCCCTGGAGAAATCAGGCGTTGCGCTGGTGTTGCGCAGACGGCTGGTTACTCGTCGTTTCGTTTTGTCAACCGAAGGGTGCAGTGTGAATAGCCGGCTAAAATAGCTCGCGCACCTCTTCGGGTTCGACGAGGCGTGATCACCGAATGAAATTTCCACCCCATCATCACGTCTCGTCGGATTAGACAACGATTTTACTGTAGCCCAGAGCTTGGTCACCCCAGAGAGATTGCAGGACCGCTTTGTTCCGCTTGTGAATATTGACCTAGTTCCGAATATCGGCGTTAAGTTCCTTAATACGGGGATCACCGGGATCGGCCAGGCGTAACGTGTCGCGCCTTGTCGCTAAAACCGCCGCTTCGGTGGGGAAATGAGGGCGGATTTCCGCGATGCGACCTGCAGGTATGAAGCGGGCGGCAGCAGACATGACATTTTTGCGGAGTCTTTTCTGCAGAGAGGACGTTGGGGGGTGTGGGGAGAACATTGAAGGCGTTCTCAGTAAATTCCGTAAAGCCGGGCCAGTTAGCTTTGTTAAAGTTAACAAAAGTCCGGTGTTCCACAGAAACAAAGTCGGGAGGCCTGTCTGTGGGCAAATGGTCTGATGCGAGTGTCAGCATAGGTCGAGCAATCTATGCAGTTTATCAGACCAGCGCTACCTATTGTTATGTCTGGCGAGCTGTGGCAATTGCCCACAATCCTGGTAGGGTCTTCAGCGTTCATTGTGCAGAATATCGAATCGTCTATCTGTTCCGCCAGCTCCATTCCTCGACGATTATTTGATTGGAAGGAATGCCAAAGATCGTGATGCGCGTTACAGTCACCCAAAACTAAACGATTTTCGCCTCTGAGTAGCGCACTTATATCAGGACGGTATCCAACTGGGCAACTTGTAACGGGAGGAATGTATATATTAAATATTTCGAGCTCGACACCGCCTGACCGGATAGCTATGACCCGACATTCTAGGATAGTATCCCTGCGGTCGATGTCGCCGTCGATGAGACAATACTGCACGGTGTTGTGTAAAATGAAGGCCACGCCTCCACCATGATCCCGCTCGCGATCCTTTCTTATTATATTATAGCCAGCCCGGCTCAGAAGATCTGAGCAGACGCTGTTTTGTTTCTTGGATCGCAGCTATTGGCAGGCGCTCCCGGCTCATAAAATCGACTATCTCGTCGATCTTTCCTTGGAGTCCGTTGCAGTTAAACTGTATGAGTCTGAAGTGTCTCGGGGGAACGTTCGTAACACGGGGGGTGAGGGAGTTGTGCATGGGTCTTGATTGTTGCAGCTGTGTGACCCGCTGTGGTGGTTGCCGCACATTGGTGGTAGTTGGCGGCTGCGTAATATCTACAAGCGGGGACACTCTCGTTCAGCATAGGGCAACGAATGCACTATTCCACTCACGAGTGGTGCGCAGACCAGAGCACGACCGAAAGTGGCTGATGTCACATTCCGCCGTACTATGGTCTGACACACGGAACAGACTGTGCGAGGTACTAGGAGCTGCTGATTAGCCCCCGCACGGCAGATGGAGCTGAATGGGGGTGGGGGAGGGTTCGGTAAAGAACGTCGGGAGTCATGCTGCGGGGAGCTCCGTTGGACCGTGGAGGCCGGGGGAGTTACCCAAAGTAGGTAAATGTGCTGAAGGCACTGCCATATAGGCTAGAGACGCAGCTGGGCGCTGGCGGCATGGGGCCACGTAACGCGTGGTCCACTCCCTATTAATCTTAAGGCCTGAACTGGTCTTAAGATGACTCCAACCATTGCACTGGTTGCATCTAACCGAGTTGGAAGAATGGTGGTCGTCTTTGGCACACGCAGCAGAAATAATCCTTCGGTCCTGGGTTAGTTTCTACGCCAGCCCTGATGAGAAAGATTTGGAGCAGATCTGCTGAGAAATGTTGCTCCATTGATGCACTAAAACTAAAATTACCTGATGACCTAAACGAGGTTAGGTCGCCGAAAGGGTGACAGCGCTTGGCCGGATAAAATCGGGTCAACTCCGGTGCGTAGAACCGGCTGTCGGGTATAGTTTGCAAAAGTTCTGCTGCAGGTCCTTCAAACGCAACGAATAGTGCAGCAGATTTTTCCTCTATGCTCCAGTTATTTGCTATAGCCGTCTTCTCAAACTGGAGCTTAAAGACTTGGAAACCGACGTTGGTCCGGTGCGTCCGCACTTTAATAAAAAAAATTCTTAATGGACCAACACCGACTATATACTGTGGGGAAATTGCGAAGCGAATGTCAGATGAAAGAGAGTAGCCGATAGCTGCCATGTTTTAAAGCGTAAATCGAGAACATTCGTTAAGAGAAAGGTTCGATTATTCCAGGCGGTTGGTTGCGAACAACCGAGTTGTATATAAGTTAACATAATACATATTCAAAAGCAAAATACATATTTACGTTATTTACAACATTCCATTACCAATATGACACCGGCCGCATATTTGCGAGCAAATAATTGCAGACAGTCAAAAGTGCTGACTCCGCACACGTGCCACCAAAATAATATAAAAATATTTATTCACCCGTGGGGACCGCAAAGCATGCAGTTTTGGTCGCTCAGCAAATACGGAGAATTAGTTAGTTTTAAGCAAAACAAGTAAGTTTAGTTTTCAGTTTGCCTTTGAGTAATAAATGAGCTTGGCTCCCAAAAAATTATTTTTTGGTGAAATAAATGACAGGTCATATCTGGCGCCCGAGCAGGGACCGTGTGCGAAAGTAGTAGCCTGAAAAACAAAAAGTAAGGCTTCGGGAGTTTAACGATTTAAAACTAAACGCGATACTTAATCAGGGACGTAATGGAGAAAGCAGCGGCCAGGAACCACTAGTACTACCAAGGAAAAGGCCATACCGAACCGCCCACCAAACCCGAGAAGCCAGCACGGTGATGAGAAACCTAATGTAAGTTATTTATAAGAAGTTAGTGAAATAAATTATGTGCACTACTTTTAAAGAATGAAATAGGTAACAAATGTGCGAAGAATAAATTTAAAAAAAAAGTGTAAGAAAAGAAAAGAAAATACAAAAAAGAATATAAGACACCTAATCCAATTAATAAATACTTGAAGAAAATTTTAGATTAAAAATTAAAGTACCTATTCTTATTTTGAAAATTGTGGAAAAGAAAAAGTTTGAATCATTCTACAAAAATTTAAATATTTGTATTTGAAAATTGTTTAAAAGGAAAAAGAAAATTTCTAAACCGCTCTGCGAAAAATTAAATGCTATTAAAATATTTTTGTTTTGAAAATTGTGAAAAAGAAAAAGAAAATTTTTAAATTGTTCTATGGAAAATTGAAATTCTATGAAAAAAAATTTACTTGAAAGAAGAAAAAGAAAATCTTCGAATCATTAAAATTTTGTTAAAATATTTTATTTAAAAATCGTGAAAAGGAAAAGAAAATTTATAAAAGGTATCAAATTATTTTCAAATCTATAAAAAGTATAATTTTAATAAAATATTTTTTATAAATTTAAAAGTTAATCGCGAATCTAGAAAGGAGTCTATCAAGCGTAGGAGAAAGTGTAGTAGTTGTCAGGTTTTTCAAATCTCGTATACGAAAATATTTAATCATGCCTAATACTGCAAAGGATTTGGTTGAACAGTTAACCAACTCCGGCTAGAATATACATCTTCCCCTCCGGAGGATCACCGCACAGAAGATCCTAGATTAGTCGAATCAATAGTTAGGGAAGTAATAAGTAGAATAAATTTGTCCACAACTAATGAATTGCCACCAGATCATAACGTAACACTAAACGCACAAAATATTAATGAATTAGATAGAGTTCCTGATATGGTGAGGTGTTTGCGCGAATTTTCAGGACGACCAGGAGAGTTTAATTCTTGGAGGAAAAGTGTCGATAGGATACTTAACGCATACAATGGATTGAAAGATACACCCAAGTATTTTGCCATTCTACACACTATTAGACACTGCCTTAGAATCATGTAGCACTCCGTTAGACTGGAGTCAAATTAGAAAGTGCCTGATGATGCACTACTCAGATAAGAGGGACATTGGTACTCTCGAGTACCAAATGACCACACTGGCTCAACGCCAAGATGATATACCCACCTTCTATCAGAGAGTATACCAGCACCTCTCTCTTATATTAGATAAAATTTCTTGCCTCAACTTGAGCGAGGAAACCATCAGGGCTATGATAAATTCTTATAGAGAAAAAGCCCTAGACACTTTCATTCGGGGATTAAATGGGGACTTGCCATGTCTCCTTAGCATCCGAGAACCGGCAACATTACCACAGGCACTGCATTTGTGTCAGAAACTCGATAATATGTCCTTCCGAATGAACCATGCACACAATATGCATAAACCAATTAACAACGCACCACCACGACCTCCCCGATATATCTCAAATCATAGTAACAACAGAACCTTTTATCCTGAATTAACTTATTCATCCACACCAAGACCAAACATTCCACCTAGGTCACATCAAGTTAATAGACAACCAGTTAGATATCCAAATAACCCATTCACACCAAATACCAATCGCCCTAATAACTATAATTATCCTCAATATAACCAAGGCTTCCGTGCAAACCCCACAGGATACTACAACCAAACGAACTACCCTTTTAACAATAGAAATAATTTACCTCCAAAACCACCAGTGCCTATGGAGGTGGACAACTCCATTCACTCTAGGAATATTAATTATCAAAATAGGCCTCAGGTTAACCACAACAATTATGCACAGAAGCGACCGATTTCTTCCCAGCAACATCAGCCGCCAAATAAACTCCAGAGGACTTTCTATGCCGAGGATCGGGAACCCAAGACGAATATCTTGCACAAGCAGACCCTTATCAAATCTACGAGGATAATATGAACTCCAGCGGATACGACACTAAAATGCAACATAACCAGGTGCAAAAGAGTAACATTAACTTAATAACGAGCAACGAGGCAGCCCAGTATGAACAAGAATATCATGAGCCAGATACCATACATTTTTTAGATTAACGCCGTCTTCACTGCCATACTACGAATATATAGCGCGGAGTGGAGACGCATTAGATTTTTTGATAGATACGGGGTCAAATAAGAACTACATCCAATCAACAAGAATCAGGAACCGAATTCCAAATGAAAAGCCTTTTAAAGTTAAGTCTGTAGCCGGCGATATCACACACCACACATTTATAGACATTCTCGGACCAGAGGTCGGAAAAATTAAATTCTTTATCCTACCTTCCCTTAATACATTTCACGGAATAATTGGAAATGATACATTGAAGGAACTCCAAGCTTCCATTCATACCGATAGGAACATTATGACCATACTCTCGAATAAGGTTATTCCTTTGAAGCAGCGAATATCCGAAGAAGTTAATAACGTTGGAATAAGGATGCCACACCTCTCCGTCGAACAACAATATAGAATTAATAGCATTATAAAAAAATGTCCAACCCTCTTTGCAGACGCAGACGAAAAACTGACGTATACAACTTCAGTTAAAGGCGAAATAAGAACCACTACAAACACCCCCGTGTACTCAAAACCATACCCTTACCAAAATCCCCTTGCAACTCCCCCGTGTGGATCGTCAAAAAAAAAATTGATGCTTCTGGCAAAGGTATGGTTATAGATTTTCGAAAACTCAATTCTGTTACCGTACCAGAGATAAACGAAGTTCTATCAAATCTTGGGAACAATAATTTATTTACCGCCATCGACCTTAAAAGTGGATTCCACCAAATACCTCTTCGTGAGGAAGATATAGAGAAAACAGCATTCTCCGTAAATAACGGAAAATACGAATTTCTTCGTTTACCCTTCGGGTTGAAAAATGCCCCTTCCACCTTCCAGAGAGCCCTGGATGATATCCTGAGACAGCACATTGGAGTGCGATGTTACGTTTACATAGACGATGTAATAATATTCGGGAAAAATGAGGAAGAACACCTGCGAAATCTAGAATTGGTATTTAAAACATTAGAAGAAGCTAATATGAAAATTCAGCTGGATAAGTGCGAATTTGCGAAAGAAGAGGTTGAGTTCTTGGGATACGTTGTAGGTGCAAATGGACTCAAGACCAACCCAAAAAAGGTGGAAGCCATAGTTAAAAAATATTACAGAAGATCATTCGTGACTGTGCCAAGATTGCTAAGCCACTTACTGCAATTCTACGCGGAGAATTTGGAAACATCTCCAAAAACGCATCAAGGAAACCATGCATCACTTTAGGCGAAGACGCTCTAAATGCATTCAACAAAATAAAGAACACTCTTATCTCACGGGATATAGTCCTTTCCCACCCAAATTTCGAAAAGTACTTCGAACTGACAACAGACGCTTCTGATTTTGCGATAGGCGCCGTAATATCGCAGGACAAAAAAACCTATTACATACATATCTAGGACCCTCAATAAGACTGAAGAAAGCTATGCAACCAATGAAAAGGAAACGTTGGCCGTTATATGGTCCCTAAACTCCCTAAGGAACTATTTGTACCAGAATACAACGAACAAATTTTAACGTCGTATTTAAAGAGATATCTTAATCCATCCGTTATAAATGGAATTAAAACGGAAGAGGGGATAATGGGCATGATCCAGAACATTTATCCTTTGCATTTTAATAATATTAAAATTCGTTATACCCAGAAAATGGTTGAGGACATCATTAATTATTAAACATTATTCTAGACATACATAAACGTGCTCACAGAAACGCGACAGAAAATAAAATGCAGATAATAGAGAAATACTACTTTCCGGGTATGCTGAGCAAAATAAAAAGGATCGTAACTAACTGCACTACTTGCAAGGAAAACAAGTATGAGCGACAGCCAAACCAACCCAAAATCGGCGAGACGCCATTACCAACATATCCGGGACACACAGTACATATAGACATATTCCTAACAGAGAACAAGATAATTATGACTGCGCTAGATAAATTCACGAAATACGCGCAGACAAGGAAACTGTCAAGCAGAGCAATAGAAGATGTGCGAGGCCCCCTCAGAGATCTAATTTTTTATTTTGGAGTGCCAAAGTTAATTGTAGTCGATAATGAACCCTCATTGAATTCAGCTTCAATTAAATTTATGATGACGGATGAACGAGGAATAGAAGTTTACACAACGCCGCCTTATAAGAGTCAGGCGAACGGCCAGGTGGAGAGGTTTCACTCTACTCTGGTCGAAATAATGCGATGTCTGAAAGAAAACGGAGGACACAGAAACTTCGAGGAACTCTTGGAAAGAGCTGTGTCAGAGTATAATCACACTATCCACTCCGTCACGAAGAAAAAACCAGTAGATTTGTTTTTTGGAAGAAATGTCACCTTCACCCCAGAAGCAATAGAAAGAAGCAGGCAAAACAACCTGCAAAAATTAGCGCAGAAACAGAGTAAAGATATAGAACACCACAATAAAAAAAGACATAATATAAAATCATATCTACCAGGACAGGTAATCTACGCTAAGAAAAACAAGAGGTTAGGAACTAAGCTAAGCAAACCATATTCTAGAGAAATAGTAAGGGAAGACCGAAATAGCACAATAATTACAGAAAAGGAAAAAGTAATTCATAAGAGCAGAATACGAAACTAATTATATTAAAAAAAATCACTTTTTTCCAGATTCTTCATTCCGCTCTGCATAGCAGAGGTACAAATACTAGACTACACGAACTCACAACTGATAAGCATAGAGAAAGGACCAGCCAGACTGCAAACAGGAACATTCAGAATAATTCACGAAATCGACATAAGTAAATACACAGAAATAATCAACAATATAGAGACAACCACAAAGACTGACGCTTAAAGAGGAATCCTAACTATCCTTTTATATCCCTCCTGATATCACAAATAAAATCCCAACTTATAAATTTGAAAACAGAAAAGAAATCAAAAAGATCGTTAAATTTCCTGGCGAGTGCGTGGAAATGGATTGCAGGAAGCCCAGATCACGAGGACCACGAAGTTATAACCAACAAATTAAACAATGTATTAGAAAACAACAATAACCAAATTCTGATAAATAGACTTACAATAGAAAAGGTTAGAGAAATTACCAATATCACTAATAAGATTGTCAAAGCAATCCAAAATGATGGGAGTGCAGAGATAGAATCCTTTTTAGAGTTGAAATATAAATTAGAAGTACTAAAAGAAGAAATAGTAAACATCGCATACGCGATACATTGGGCAAAAGCCAACATAGTAAATTCATTCATTCCATCCAGCGAAGAAATAGATATGGCTACACAAATCCTTGATAAAGAAAACATACCTTTTGTAAATTTAGACGAAGCACTTGAATTTTCAGATATTAAAATAGCAACCAATAACAAGATAATCATTTATATCATAAGCTTACCAACTGTACAAGATGAAATTTGTAAAAATATAGAAATCAGAGCGGTAAAGAAGAACAATCAAATTAATAAAATAAAGTTCAAAGAAATTTTAAATTGCGGAAAAATTATGTACGGTTTGAAAAATAATTGCAAAAATTATAATAACTTGCAAATATGCTCTAGAAATAACTTAATCGACTTAAGTAACGATACTTGTATTAGTAATTTGCTGAGTAGCCTTCCACCTAAATGCACATTGATCAATAGCCAACATATACTAAATCTTGAAGAAATATCCCCAGGAATTTTATTCCTTAACGCTTTCAACGCAGAAATACTTATTAATAACGAATATTTAAATCTAAATGGTACTTTCAAAATCCACTATAGCAATGCGACCATTAAAGTTTCTGAGAAAACATTCTATAATGAGGAAAAATCGGCAAGCAAACCCCTACCCGCATTACTACAGCCTTTATCCAATTCAAGAAGATTCGAAGAAACCCTGTCCCTCGAAATGTTAAAACTAAGCGTCAACAACACAAAGGAAATAGACAGCACAGAAACAGGGAGCCAAGTTAAACATACAATAAGCATTAGTCTAATAATCCTGCTTATAATCAGTAGCATATTCATCGGGAAATTTATCATTGCACAAAAGAAACCAATAAACGAGCGACCAATCGAGTTATCAGCAATAGCAATCGAAGGTCTCAATGAAATATTCAATTTCATTGAGACCTTCGATTGCCATTGCCATCAATGAAATATTCAATCGACTCCTACGACAGCCGGTTCTACGCACCGGAGTTAACCCGGATTTTATCCGGCCAAGGGCTGTCACCCTTTCGGCGACCTAACCCCGTTTAGTTCATCAGGTAATTTTAGTTTTAGTACATCAACGGAGCAACATCTCGCAGCAGGCCTGCTCCATATCCTTCTCATCAGGGCTGGTGTAGAAACCAATCCTGGTCCGAAGGATTATTTCTGCTGCGTGTGCCAAAGACGACTCCACCATTCCTCCACCTCGGTTAGATGCAACCAGTGCAATGGTTGGAGTCATCTTAAGACCTGCTCAGGCCTTAAGGCACACAGGGAGGGGACCACGAGTTACGTGGCCCCATGCTGCCAGCGCCCAGCTGCGCCTCTGGCCCATACGGCAATGCCTTCTGCACACTTACCCACTTTGGGTAAGAGTCTGCCCCCGCCTGTGAACACTACGCAGTCGCCAACTACCACCAATGTGCGGCAACTACCACAGCGGGTTACACAGCTGAGACAGACAAGATCCACGTACAACTCCCTCACCCCCCGTGTTACGAACGTTCCCCCGAGACACTTTAGACTCGTACAATTTAACTGCAACGGACTCCAAGGAAAGATCGACGAGATAGTTGACTTCATGAGCCGGGAACGCCTGCCAATAGCCGCGATCCAGGAGACCAAACTGAGCGCCCGCTCAGATCTTCTGAGCCGGGCTGGCTACAATATTATAAGAAAAGATAGCGAACGAGATCATGGTGGAGGCTTGGCAGTATCGTGTAGTATCGTCTTATCGACGGCGACATCGACCGCAGGGATACTACCCTAGAATGTCAGGGCATAGCTATCCGGTCAGGCGGTATCGAGCCGAAATATTTAATATATACATTCCACCCATTACAAGTTGCCCAGTTGGATACCGTCCTGATATAGGTGCGCTACTCAGAGGCGAAAACCGTTTGGTTTTGGGCGACTTTAACGCGCATCACGGTCTTTGGCATTCCTGCCTGTCAAATGATCGTCGAGGAATGGAGCTGGCGGAACAGATAGACGATTCGACATTCTGCACAATGAATGACGAAGCCCCCACCAGGATTGTGGGCAACTGCCATAGCTCGCCTGGAATTACAATAGCTAGCGCTGGTCTGATAAATTGCATATATTTGCGACCTATGCTTACGCTCGCATCGGACCATTTGCCCATAGTCATCTCGATTGACAGGCCTCCCGACTTCGTTTCCGTGGACCACTGGACATTTGTTAACTTTAATAAAGCTAACTGGCCCGGCTTCACGGAATTTACTGAGAACGCCTTCAGTGCTCTCTCCACTCCCACCAACGTCCTCCCTGCAGAAAAGAATTTTCGCAAAATTGTCGTGTCTGCTGCCGCCCGCTACATACCTGCAGGTCGAATCGCGGAAATCCCCCATAATTCCCCACCGAAACGGCGGTTTTAGCGACAAGGCGCGACACATTACGCCTGGCCGATCCCGGCGATCCCCGTATCAGGGAACTCAACGCCGAGATTCGGAACAAGGTAAACACCCATAAGCGGAACAAGTGGGAGGAGCACTTAAGATCCTGCAATCTCTCCTCTGGGGTGACCAAGCTCTGGGCTACTGTCAAATCGTTGTCTCAGATAATTCATGGCCTTAACCAAAATCGACCCTGTGCGCGAACTGTTCTAGTAGCACTGGACCTGTCGAATGCTTTCGACACGGTAAACCATTCAGTGCTACTATCGGATATTGAGGATTTCTCACTGCCGCATAGGTTGAAGAGGTGGACCATGAACTACCTGAGTGGTCGACAATCATCGGTTTATTTTCGAGGTCAAACTTCAAAGCTACGGAAAATTAAACAAGGGGTTCCCAGGGTGGTGTCCTCTCCCCGATGCTGTTTAATTTCTATATTTCGAGACTTCCTCCACCACCTGAGGGCGTCTCGCTGATCTCATACGCCGATGACTTTTCGATTTTGGCGTCTGGCCAGGATATTGATAGCCTTTGTTCTTCAGTAAACTGCTACCTCGCCAACTATTCCAACTTCTTCACTGCACATTTACATCTACAACCTGCGAAATCCTCTGCCACCCTTTTCACCAGCTGGACTCAGGAGTACCGGCTAGAACTCGATGTGAAGGTCGATGGCGTAAAAGTTCCGACCACGAACAACCCAAAGTTACTGGGAGTAACATTCGATAGCCTGCACTCCTTCACTCCGCATACGACTGCAATTGCCACCAAAGTACAAAGCTATGCTGCGCCGATTTGGACGACGGGGACTAGCACGACGCAGTTGAAGAAGCTACAGACCTGTCAGAACACCGCCCTTCGGACCGCGACGGGAAACCTCCTAATGGCGCCGGAGCACTACTTACACAGTGAAGCATCTATGCCCCCAGTTAAGGAGCATAATGTTATGCTGTGTAAGCAGTACCTGCTGGGATGCTACCGCATGGATCATCCCACAAGGCACCTGCTGGAAGCTGAACCACCACCTAGGCACATCAGGAAGGGATTAGGTCGCCGAAAGGGTGACAGCCCTTGGCCGGATAAAATCAGGGTCAACTCCAGTGCGTAGAACCGGCTGTCGTGGGGACCTGACCGTGCCTGACCCTAAACGGAGCTGGCGTACGCCGCTACAACAACAACAACAACTGAAATATTGAAAACTCTAAAGTCGATTGAAGGAATGAATCGTTCTGGTGTCAAATATCAAGCTGGAAAGTGCTTCAGTTGTGGAAAAGCAGGTCACTTGGCACGCGAATGCTAGTGGGGCTCCAACAGCTAGGAAAGAAAACGGTAACGATGCTCAAAAGCTGAGGGCATAATAGACGTCCGGCGAATTACATTTATAAGAGCAGAAAAGTGGGAAGCAAGCCACTTAAGAAAATGTCAGCAAGAAGATCCAGACTTGGAACTGGTAATGTACAGATTAAAGGTGAACAGACGGCCAAGTAAACAACAAATGGCAGCGGAAAGTCCAATCACGAAGGCATACTGGGCACAATGAAGCAGTTTATAATTGATATCTGGCTGTTTGCATAGAGTATGTGAAAGGGAAGATGGCCAGTTCTCTAGAAGGCTAATAGTAGTTCCGAGGTTGAGAATTCCGAATATTCTTAAGGAATTCCACTATGGTCCTAGTGGAGAGCATCTAGGCATTAAGAAAATGCTGGAGAAGATCAAGCAGAGGTTCTATTAGGTTGGTTGTCGTCAATCGATCGCTGAGTGGGTTGCTAACTGCAAGGAGTGCATAGTAACTAAAGGGCCAAAATCACGAAGCCATTACAAATTGAAGGTCAGGTATGGCAAAGAGATGAACTCTGAAGGCTTCCCTTATATGGGAAGCTCCATATAAGGTAACGGCTAAATGACGCAGTGTATCGAATTCAGAATGTTGGGAGACCAGGAAGCAAGATGAAAGTGGTCCACCTAGAGAGGCTTGCTGCGTTTGGAACACCGAAATAATAAATCGAGAACATTCGTAAAGAAAAAAATTCGATTGTTCCAGGCGGTTGGCTGCGAACAACCGAGTGGTATATAAGAGCGACACACAAGTGCAGAGAGTCAATAAGGAAAGCAGTCGTAAAGTAAACGCGTACAATAAAGTAATAAGAAAGAGTACATTATGAAAGTTGTAATTCAAGTAATTGTAAACAGTGAAGTGAATTGTAAATTGAATTGTGAATTACTGAGTAATAATAGGACATTAAATAAATTCTTTATAAAATAAGAAACTGCAAATTAAGTTGGCGATTTTATTTAACAATCCAGTGGTCGTACCCGAAAGATTTGGGAAATCATCGAGGTGGATTCAGCAAGATCGTAACAATGCTATATCCACAATGAGCATTGAAAAAAAAAGAACATTTCACCGTTAATTTTGGTTTAGTGGGTTATGTTGCTTTTCTTTTGGTCTCCTTTTCTTCGTAATTTGACAGTTGATATTCAATGAATGTATAAAATTTAAGGTAATTGTCTAGAAAGGCTACTTTTATTAAACTGTCATTAAAATTGATAAATAAATAAAACACACACACCAATTCGTTTTCAAGTGAACTTTACTTATAAATCGGCGAAAATGCAATTTTCCAAACACTTTTTTAGTTATTAACATAATAAGTAACATTATTATGATTATTAGTTGCACTCATGATATGTGTTCTTTTGTCAATAGCTTAGTGAAACACACACAAAAAACATGTAAATCGAAGATTCAAGGAATAGACTTTAATTATAAATCGGTACGAGTGAAATTTTCCAACAACATTTTTAGTTATTAACAAAAGATGTAAGGAAATAACAAACATCGATTTAAATTGATTCAAATAGTTGTTGTTGTAGACAACTAGGTGAACAGCAGCTAACTTTGTTATAGGATGAATGAGCTGCCATGCCAATGAGTTTATGGAAATTACGTGCAGTTTTTGCTAAAAATGACCAAAATTGATGGGATTTTTTCGCAATTTTCGCGCCGCGCTTTAAAAAAAAACCCTGGACCGAACCATCACCGCCTCCGCTTTACGAAGTTTTTGAACGCAACCCCTTTTATTTAATATTTATTGCTATTTTAAATATTAATAATGAAAAGCTATTGCAAAATTTCGCTTTCCCCTACTTTTAATGAAAATATCATCTTCAAACACCTATTACGAAAAAATAACCCATCAATTTGGTTCACTTTAAGCAAAAGTCGCCCGTAATTACCATAAATTCATTTGCATGGCAACTCATCAACCCAAAAGCGAAGTTAGCTTCTTCTTCGCCTGAAAGCCTTCTACAACAACAATTTACACAAATCTATAGGAAAAAAGGGGAAATCTTTAGTTGTATTGTATTTAGAAGTATATTGTTTGAAGGGGTGTGAGGCGCAACCGAAGGGGGCGGGGCAGCTCTAATTAGCCTCATTCGAAAGCCAATGAATTAAGCTTTTGATTAATGCAACTCTAATCCCGCTGGGGTTCCGAAAAACTCTGGGGGTCTTGAAAATCGACAAAAAATTTCACTTTTTTGGTACATTTCGCCCTAAATACACGATAAATTATGAAAATAAGTGCTCATAATTAAGATTAATATATTTCTTTCATTGCTTAAAACATAAAAAAGAACAAATTTAAAAATTGGTAAGAATTTAAAAAAAAACACACTAGCAAAAAAAACCTTTTTTCGTACTTAAAATTATACATATAACTCAGCGGTCATTTACATTTAGATTAACATTTTTTTGGATTATCTTGATTGAAGTTTGCTGATGAACTTGATTATCAAAAAAGTGTCACTTGCACAGTATTTGTAAATGAAACACTTTTTGTGAATTGGCGGCTTGCGACCGCGCTTTAATAAAATAAATCCTTAAGGGACCAAAACCGACTATATAATGAACATAAGACATTTATTTTGTTTTAATGGGTTATGTTACTTTTCTTTTGGTCTCCTTTTCTTCGTAATTTGACAGTTGATATTCAATGAATGTACAAATTTTAATATTAAGTGTCGCTTTAAAGCATAAAATTTTAAGAAAATAATCGAATAAATCGCTCCTTTAATTTATATATAAAATTTAATAAATAAAATGCATATGAGTACAAAAATATCGACAGAAGCTGTTTCTCCCGCGGTAATTGTCTAGAATAGTTACTTTTGTTAAAACAGTTATTAAAATTAACAAAAAAGCATACCAATAGATTCGTTTTGACGCGAACATTAATTATAGATCGGGGGAAGACCAATTTTCCAAACGCTTTTTTAGTTATTATTATAAGTAACGAAATGACATATTGAACATTTTTCCCTATAAATTTGTGCAAATTGTTGTTGCAGAAGGCTTTCATGCGAAGAAGCAGCTAACTTCGCTTTTGAGTTGATGAGTTGCCGTGCAAATGAGTTAATGGTAATTACGAGCGATTTTTGCTAAAAATTACCCAAACTGATGGGTTTTTTTTCGTAATAGGTGTTTGAAGATGTTATTTATATTAAAAGTAGCGGAAAGCGGAATTTTGCCTAAGCTTTTCATTATTAATATTTAAAATAGCAATATTTAAAAAAAAAGGGGTTGGGCTCAAATATTTTGTAAGGCAGAGGAGGTGTTGGTTCGGCCCATGGTTATTTTTTTAAAGCGCGGCGCTTCAAACACCTATTACGAAAAAAAACCATCAGTTTGGGTCATTTTTAGCAAAAATCGCTCGTAATTACCATTAACTCATTTGCATGGCAGCCCATTCATCCTATGCCAAAGTTAGCTGCAGTTCAGTGGATAATTGTCTACAACAACAACTATTTGAATCAATTTAAAGCGATATTTGTTATTTCCTTACATCTTTTGTTAATAACTAAAAATTTTGGCGCAAAATTTCACTCCTACCGAATTATAATTAAAGTATATTCCTTGATGCATCGATTTACATGGTTTTTTGTGTGTATTTCACTACGATATTCACAAAATAACACATATTATGAGTGCAACTAATAACCATAATATTGTTACTTATTTTGTTAATAACTAAAGTGTTTTGAAAATTGGTCTTCCTCCGATCTATAATTAATGATCGCGTCAAAACGAATCTATTGGTATGCTTTTTTGTTAATTTTAATAACGTTTTAACAAAAGTAGCTATTCTAGACAATTACCTCTCCCGCATCAAATAGACCCAAACAAAATCGTGCAATGTATCGAGTCAAAATATGTGCAACTTTTAAACATTTATCTATCCCTACTTTATAAATGATCAACAAATAAAAATTTAATTATTTAACGATAGTTTGTTTTATTAAGCTTAATATTCAACATAAATTTTTTAAATTAAATGTGTTTAACATGATAAAATTTGTGAGAAGTTCAACGTAAATAGTAAAAGCAGGAAAATATGCAAATTTTGTTAAACCATTGTAGGAAAACTACAACACATAAACAAATAAAACAAAAAGTGAACAAAAGTTTAATTCATTGCCTATCAATGCCTTTATAAATTATTTAATTACGTTTAGGCACAATAAGCAGTGGAAAATTGCACTTCCACCGATTTATATAAAGTTACAAATCCATTGGTGTGCTGTTTTTCAATTGTAATGACGTTTTGACAAAAGTAGCTATACCGGACAATTACCCAATTCTGTACTAAATCATCTCAAAACAAGAAAAATTTATTGCCGATAAACCAACGACACAATAAAACAATGTCAGTACACATCAATCTTACATAATAGTTACCTTAACTTTGCTCCAGTGATATTAATTTTTACACTATCAGTTTTTTTTTATCAGTAAACACTGCTATTAAGGAGAATTTCTAAGTTAATAAACATTTTTGGTGATTAAAAGAAAACCCACAAAGATGATATCCATTTCAGCTATGAGCCACAAACGTGTTCAACAACAAAACATCCATAACAAGAATAAGGTTGCCAAATTTATTTATTTTTTAGTAAATTTGCAGTAATGGCTTAGTCAGACATAAAAAAAGAGCTCTGGATATTCATACTGTTACGATTTTGCTGATTAACCTCGATGATTTCCTTAACCTTTCGGGTACGACCTCTGGATTGTTAAATAAAATCGCCAACTTAATTTGCAGTCTCTTTATTTATAAAGACTTAATTAATGTCCTTTTAATTATTCGGTAATTTACAATTCAATTACAATTTACGTTACTATTTACAATCACTTGTATAAATAATGAAAACGACCGGTTTCGAATGGTATAATTCTTTATTTCCCTCGTACGGAACAAGGGCAGCCGTTCTCCTTGAGTGAGTAAATACAACTGAGATTCATAAATTAATTACAGCGGCGAATGCGCCTGAATACCTGGCTATTTCTTACAGTAACCCTACACATGTTCTGCCGCGTGACTTGCCGACTGCAATTCGCAGCGATAGGTGTTTGTTTTTTGTCACGCGCAACTCGTTAGGCGCATCGTCAGCAATATCGTTGGCAGTGGAGTACTTGGCTTCTTTAGTCAGATAAATAATTTTCGCACGCTCAGCTCCAGACGCATCGTCAGCGATTTCGGTGGAATTGGACGGAAGCGTGTTTCACTCCGATGTGTAGTTGTTCTTATTTTTGCTGGCTACTGTGGTGTGTTAACTACTCCCCCGCTAGAAGAGGGGACGTCCACGGCTCCCTTAAGAACGCTGCTCAATCTTGCAATATTAGCAATGCGCTTCCGTCTTTTATAGATTATGTAGGCTGATATGGAAACAATAAAAAATACCATTGTTAAGATGTAGGCTATAAGCCATTGAGACGATTGTGCTTCGACAAGTCCCCTCAATGATGCAATGTGTCGCAGATTTTTTTGGTTAATGTTGTGCAGGTAAGGAAGGGACAAAAGAGTGGCATGATTTGTCAGGTTCACAAATTGTGCGGGTGCGGCCTCGGGATGCGCGCGTACAATCTTCCGCCAGTTGGTGTACGTAGTGCCATTGATGGTGGTATTCTCTGTGAACTTTATCATGAATGTTCCATTCAAGATTACTGGCGGGGAGTTTCCCTCGCGAATTTCAACCAATTTATCATTTATAATAATTAAGCCGTCGTCGATTTCCTCCACTGCTTCGATGTGATCAGCTATAATAGTCTGGCAGGACGCTAGGCGCTGGCTTAACAAATTCAACACACAAGAGCTATTCGTATTTGACACTTGGCAAAATATAGTTGATAAGGAATTTTTACAATTCGCAAGTTGTTGATATGTATTGTTACACTTAGATACTACATTAGTCTCTATCATAATTGACTTTAAATTTCTTACAACTGGTTTAATTCTAATTTTCTTACAATTTTGTTCTACTATTGGGTATTTAATTATGAAATATATGTTGTCATAATCTTGCAAAATTTTTAATTTTGAGACTGTTAGTAGATCGCTTATTGTAATACCTGTAGAGTGCTCGTTAGTTAGTAAATTTTTAACCTCATCACTATTTAACAATATTGGATTAATCAATTGTATCTTACCCAAAGTGACGGAATACAGGGCTGATTCTATTTCGTCAATTAACGCTCTGTTTCTTGCTGATATCAGGTCAAAAAGATGTCCAGTGTCAATTTCATGCTGCTTGGTCGAGCTAATTAATTTGTTTACGGTGTCGTTTAGCTGGTTAATTCTAATTTGGAGCTGGCTATTAATATAGATCTGTTGTTCGTTTGCTTCAATCAAGGATTCTGTTCATGTCTGAAGTTGGTTAAAGTCATCGAAATCGGGAGTTCCAGCTACGTATTTGAGAGCGGTGCCGAGGAGATTTATGCTACGGGATTGTCGATGGTGAATTCTTAATGAGTCTATTAGTCGTAATATGCGGTCTACGTCCAGTTGGATGGTTTTTCTAATGTGAGACTGTGGGAAATTCTCAAGAAGGTCATGCGTTTCTCCGGCTATGTTCTCGTAAATTGTCAAATTCAGGTGGTGAATGATATGCTTATATTGGCGGTAAATTGCAACCTCTCCGTCCGAAATAGGGATGTAGACAGAATCAGTAAAATTTAAAACTTCCGACCGAGATAACGCAGCCGCCATCAAAATCAGGAGCCTAATGATAAAACAAAACTATCTCAGATTACTTTTGTGAATTTGTTTGCCGTCGATAAGGACGGTCGTTCCCAAATCTTTTTGAACTATTTTTTCTGTGTATAATCTGCTAAGTTTATTACCAAGTCTCCTGTTGGATTTTATAAAAACCTTTTCACCTGGCTTAAATATTTTTGTTACTCTTTTTTGGTTGTGGTATTTAAGGTCAGAATTTTGTGCTTTGGTCAGGCTGTCTTTAATTTCATCTAGGAATTTTTGTGTGCCGGAATGAATAATGTCTATGGGTCGTTGTCTCGTCACTGAATGAATCGTTCTATTGTATTTATATGCGGCGAGCAGCAAAAGGTCATTCGTGTCGTTTAAACCCTGGCCTAATTTAATACATCTACTAATTTCCGAAACGTGCCGTGAAACCGTTCTATCTGTCCATTCGTTGTGCTATGGTGAGGTGGGGTTGTAAAAATCGAAATATTGAAATTATCTCTCAGTAGGGATTTTACAGTATTTGAGTTTAGGGATTTTTCATTGTCGCATACAAGGATTTTGGTATTTTTGAAAAAATTCATGATACGGATTATAGGTTCTTTTATATCTGCTATTGATCTAGAAGCAATTGATTGGACTAAGGCAAATTTTGAAAATTTGTCTATGCAGGTCAAGTAATGTTTGCCGTCCGTCGAAAAAATGTCTATATGAAGTATTTCACCAGGTTCGCTAGGAATCGGTGTGCGTCCTATTTCGGGGTTTGCTGGATGACGTTGGAATTTTGCTTCCTGGCAAATTTTGCAGCTTAGGATTATTTCCTTCAGCATTTTACGCATATGCGGGAAATAGTAATCTCTCAAAATTTGCACCATGTTTTCCCTAAGGGAGCGATGCGCTCTGCTGTGCTCTGTATGAAGAATTTCCTTTTGGTCGTCCTCATTAAAGATGTCTGTGACCAAAAACTTTGTGTGGACGAACTTCACGGCTGGATAATCACTTTTGATTTTGTTTTGGATTTTACCCAGGACAGAAAGTTTGCATAGGAGTCCGTTCGTAGTATTGGGGTTAATGCAGTCCTTTATTTGTTCAAAAATTGCATCTACGCTTGGAAAGGTTATACGGTGCCTAACTTGCGACTTGAACAAAATTTTCGTGGTTTTCGAGCTTGTGGTCCCTTCTTCAAGGATTATCTGATTTCTAAAGGAATTAATGGGGTTGGGAGACGTGGCGATAACGTCCGTTGACGATTCTTCGCTATGAGCCGTCTCGTCCTCTGATGGGAGATCTGCCTTAGGATCTAAGATATTTATATGTTGCCTCGATAATGCGTCCGCCACAACGTTTTCCTTGCCTGGCTTATAGTGGAATTTAGGTGAAAATTCTTCCACGAAAGCCCTCCATCGTTTTAACTTAGCATTCGGATTCTTATCCGATATCGAGAAGGTAAGGGGCTGGTGGTCAGTGTAAATGTTAATGTTATTTGCACCATATAGATAATTTCTAAGTTTCTGAAGGGCCCAGACAATTGCGAGGAGCTCTCGCTCGTTGGTCGCATAATGTTCCTCTGTCTGAGATAGGGTTCGCGATATCATAGTAATAGGCCTGCCTCCCTGTGAAAGCACGGCGCCTAAGGCATGAGAGGATGCATCTGTCGTTAAATCGAAGGGTTTATCATAGTCTGGATAGAGAAGAAGAATGTCCTCTGAGGACAAAATATCTTTAATTTTCTGGAAAGCTTTATGGGCTTCATCGTCAAATACAATTTCTATCTTTTTGGAAACATTTGCGCCAATTGTTCCATTTTCACCCCCCAAATACTTTGTTAAGGGTTTAGCAATTCGCGCGTAGTCCTTAATGAAGCGCCGGTAGTAACCAGACAAGCCTAGGAAGGAGCGCAAGGCGCGCAGCGTTTTAGGAACCTCGTAGTCCACAATGTCTTTTACTTTCTCCTTCGATGTTCGAATACCATCCTTGGAGACAACAAATCCAAGAAATTCAACCTCAGGTTTAAAGAACTGAGTTTTTTCCAAGGATACTCTCATATTGGCCAAGTATAATTTGTCAAGAATCCGGCTCACATCTTGCAGGTGTGTTTCGTAGTCGCTGGAGAATATAATTATGTCATCTATATAGACGTGACAGCTCCTACCGATTTCGTCTCTAAGGACGTCGTCGATGGCGCGCTGGAAAATGCTGGGGCCATTTTTTAGACCAAATGGTAGCCTGCAAAACTCATATTTTCCGTTGTTAACGGAGAATGCGGTTTTTTCCCTATCCTTTTCCGCCAGCGTGATTTGGTGAAAACCGGATTTCAAATCTATTGTGGTGAAAATTGATGATTTTCCCAGATTGGCCAGAATGACCGAAGTGTCGGGAATCGGGTATCTATCGCTGATGGTTTTCGCATTTAGTTTTTTGAAATCTATTACCATACGCATCTTCCTTTCCCCTGCATCGTTTGTTCCTTTCTTGTACACCACCCACACCGGGCTGTTATAAGGCGATCGTGATGGTCTAATAATGCCATCGCGCAACAGATTACTCACTTCTTCATTTACGAATCCAGAAGCTGCCATCGGGTATGGGTACGACTTGGCGTAAACTGGCTCGTTATCTTCTGTGCGTACGGTGGCTACGATATTTGTGTTGTATGGCACGGACTCGTTTGGGTCGGAAAAAACAGCAGCGTGTTTTAATTTCAATTGCTCGACGTCTTCATTGGCAATGATGTTATTAACATCCTTGCAATAAAAGTACATTAGTTTCTCTGAACCGCCCCTATAATTAATAATGCCCTTTCTTATGTCCAGTCTGGCGTTTATTTCTCGTAGAAGGTCATAGCCAATTATGCCGTCGAAAGTATGCAGAGTTGGTAAAATAAAAAATGAAGTATTTGTATTGAAAATATTTATAGTGCATTTTTTGTTGATTTCGTTCTTGCCATGAATTGACGTAACAAAGAAGGGCGATGCCACATGTTTGATACCCTTCCAGTTGAATTCTTTAATGTAGTTTTTAGACGCACCTGTGTCTATTAATAGTTTTAGTTGCTTTCCTCCGAATGTCCTGCTAACGTATGGTAGCAGGGATCTACCCCTAAAAAAATTTATCTCGTCTGTGGTTTCTTCCTGGGACGGGCAGTCAGTATAAGAGTTTTCGTTGTCTGCACAGTCATCAGAATATTCGGGTTGGTAATGACAATTGGGATCCTCATTAGTATCGTCCGTCACGGTACTTTGCCCTAAATGGTTTAAGCGTTGTATTTTATTGAGGTTAGCGCGGTCGCTGTTGCGTTGTCTTTTCTGTGCTTGTTGAGTATCGGAAGTTATGGTATCTCTTGGGTATTGATTCCCGAAAGCTGTCCTTCCTGAAGGGAAATTCCTTGCAATAGGAGAAGAAGTTGATGGTTGTACCACTTGTGGTGCAGCCTTAATATTGGAACCCATGTTCTGCTGTGGATATCTGAATCTTGAGAGGCTTGGATCCACATCCATAGGAATGGGCCTCGAGATAGACTTCTTTTGCGGTTGTCCACCTGGCTGTCTATAGAAATGAGGGCTAATCAACGGCATTCCGGTGAAGTTACGTTATTGCATGCCGGTAGCTGGGAATCTATTTTCTGAAAACCTCTGGGCAAATAACGAGCGCGTCTGGTTGGATTCCAGTTCTTGCGCTAGTGCCAAGGCCGATGCCATGTCGGATGGCCTTGACGAAAATAGGATATCGCATAGCGGGTGGTTGAGGCCCGATATGAATACCCTCAATGCATCCTGACGGTATTTGGCATTTAGTGATTCCAGGACATCCTTCTTGTTTTCGTAGGTCATTAAATTTTTGTTGATAATAGCGGTTAGTTTCCTTCCCACCTCATCGTAAAACGCTGTAATAGACAGTCTTCCCTGTCGGAGGGTAGACATTTCCTGCTCCAAGATGTAGACGGGTTTCTTGTCTGAGTAGGTGAAATCTAGCCTTGCTATAATTGCTTTGAAATTAAGGATTGTATTGAATGACGCCAGTGTCGAATCCGCTGATCCGACGACTTTGTTTCTAATGATAGACACTGCCTGATAGTGTTTCGAACTACCCTGCGCCATTTCAAAAATTTTATATGCGGTATGAGCCGCCTGGCGCCACGACACGTATCGTGAATGGTCGCCATTAAACTCTGGTAATGATTTCACGACATCCAGCGATTCATCGCACCTAACAGTAGGGTCGATTGTGATCTCCCTGTACTCCTCTACCTGAACCGGTCTTTCGATCAGTCTTAACCTAGCGGTAAGTTCGTCAATAGTCGTTTGGAAGTCACGTCTCGTCTGCTCCGTTGCGGTCCGTACAGCGGCACCCAGCATGGCGCGAAGACTGTTTTCGTCCATGGTCCCTGATATTTCTTGGCTTCAGTTATTTACTTAAATTTTTTATTTCCAATTCAAATCACACTGTCTACTTAAATTATTTCAGATAAGCTGACGCTTTAATTCAGTTAATCTCAATCACAAATACGAGCACTCTACTTACATAGATTCTTTCATAGTAAAATAGTACATTATTCGCCTTCGTCCTTCGATTGTTGTGTTTCGAGATTTCCTCCGTCCCCGGGTGGCTACGCCCACGCTTGGCGTGCGGACTTTGTTGGAGCTTCTATCGTCACTCGATGGCAACGCCTAGGCTTGGCGTGCAAGGCCTCATTAATTTTTTTGCTTTTTATTGATTTTTGTTCGCACTAAAATGTGCTTTAAATGTTTACGCAGATACGTATGCGTTTTTCACAACACTTCGTTGATAGCGAACTTTTTGTTAAGATTGCTCAGATTGTTTTTCGACGTGCGTTCGTGCACCTGTGCTTTAAATGTTTTCGCAGATACGTATGCGTTTTTCACAACACTTCATTGATAGCGAACTTTTTGTTAAGATTGTTCAGATTGTTCTTCGACGTGCGCTCGAGCACCGCGGCCACGATTATCCTTGACAAGGACTTTGTTGTGGCCCCACGTTGGGCGCCAATAATGAAAACGACCGGTTTCGAATGGTATAATTCTTTATTTCCCTCGTACGGAACAAGGGCAGCCGTTCTCCTTGAGTGAGTAAATACAACTGAGATTCATAAATTAATTACAGCGGCGAATGCGCCTGAATACCTGGCTATTTCTTACAGTAACCCTACACATGTTCTGCCGCGTGACTTGCCGACTGCAATTCGCAGCGATAGGTGTTTGTTTTCTGTCACGCGCAACTCGTTAGGCGCATCGTCAGCAATATCGTTGGCAGTGGAGTACTTGGCTTCTTTAGTCAGATAAATAATTTTCGCACGCTCAGCTCCAGACGCATCGTCAGCGATTTCGGTGGAATTGGACGGAAGCGTGTTTCACTCCGATGTGTAGTTCTTATTTTTGCTGGCTACTGTGGTGTGTTAACTTATACAACTTTCACAATGCACTGTTTTTATTGCTTTACAGTAATGTAATCTCCACGAGTTTAATTCACAACTGATAACTTTTGCAGTCGTATGTCGTCCTTATATACTTGTTTGCTGCTTGAAAACTGAAACCCCTGGAATAATCGCGTCGTTTACGATAAACCTCTCGCTTACGATAATCGTCGTTTACGATAATCGCCTCGTTTACGCTCTAGAACGTGCCAGTTGTCGGCTCCTCTCTTTCATCTGTCATTCGCTTCGCATTTTCGCCACACTGCCCTCCACCTAAGTCTGATCGTCCCGATCAGACACATTCGCTGTTCCAAACGCAGCAAGCCTATCTAGGTGGACCACTTTCATCTTGTTTCTCGGCCTCCCCACAGTTTGTATTCGATACACTACGTCGTTTAGTCGTTGGATTATCTTGTATGGACCTTCCCAATTGCATTGAAGTTTTGGGGACAAACCTCTCTTTCGTTGTGGATTGTACAGCAACACCAAATCTCCATTTTGGAAGCCTTCGGAGTTCATGGCCTTGTCATACCTAGCTTTCATTTTGTCACTCATAATTTGAGTTCGCTGCCTCACAAGAGCATGTATCTCTCTATCACGACTCCCACGACAGCCGGTTCTACGCACCGGAGTTGACCCGGATTTTATCCGGCCAAGGGCTGTCACCCTTTCGGCGACCTAACCCCGTTTAGGTCATCAGGTAATTTTAGCTTTAGTACATCAACGGAGCAACATCTCGCAGCAGACCTGCTCCAAATCCTTCTCATCAGGGCTGGTGTAGAAACCAATCCTGGTCCGAAGGATTATTTCTGCTGCGTGTGCCATAGACGACTCCACCATTCCTCCACCTCGGTTAGATGCAACCAGTGCAATGGTTGGAGTCATCTTAAGACCTGCTCAGGCCTTAAGACACATAGGGAGTGGACCACGAGTTACGTGGCCCCATGCTGCCAGCGCCCAGCTGCGCCTCTGGCCCATACGGCAGTGCCTTCTGCACACTTACCCACTTTGGGTAACTCCCCCCAAGCCCCCACGGCCCATCGGAGCTCCCCGCAGCATGACTCCCAATCATCTTCCCCCAACCCTCCCCCACCCCCATCCAGCTCCACATCCCGTGCGGGGGCTAATCAGCAGCTCTTAGTACCCCGCACAGTCTGCACCGTGTGTCAGACCATAGTACGGCGGAACGTGACATCAGTCAAATGCAATTCTTGCACTGGCTGGTGCCACTTTCGGTCGTGCTCTGGCCTGCGCACCACTCGTTAGTGGAGTAGTGCTTTCGTTGCCCCATGCTGTAGGAGTCTGCCCCCGCCTGCAAACACTACGCAGCCGCCAACTACCACCAATGTGCGGCAACTACCACAGCGGGTTACACAGCTGCAACAGACAAGATCTACGCACAACTCCCTCACCCCCCGTGTTACGAACGTTCCCGCGAGACACTTTAGACTAGTACAATTTAACTGCAACGGACTCCAAGGAAAGATCGACGAGATAGTTGACTTCATGAGCCGGGAACGCCTGCCAATAGCCGCGATCCAGGAGACCAAACTAAGCGCCCGCTCAGATCTTCTGAGCCGGGCTGGCTACAACATTATAAGGAAAGATAGCGAACGAGATCATGGTGGAGGCTTGGCCTTCATTTTACATAACACCGTGCAGTATCGTCTTATCGACGGCGACATCGACCGCAGGGATACTACCCTAGAATGTCAGGGCATAGCTATCCGGTCAGGTGATGTCGAGCTCGAAATATTTAATATATACATTCCTCCCGTTATAAGTTGCCCAGTTGGATACCGTCCTGATATAGGTGCGCTACTCAGAGGCGAAAACCGTTTGGTTTTGGGCGACTTTAACGCGCATCACGGTCTTTGGCATTCCTGCCTGTCAAATGATCGTCGAGGAATGGAGCTGGCGGAACAGATAGACGATTCGACATTCTGCACAATGAATGACGAAGCCCCCACCAGGATTGTGGGCAACTGCCATAGCTCGCCTGAAATTACAATAGCTAGCGCTGGTCTGATAAATTGCATATATTTGCGACCTATGCTTACGCTCGCATCGGACCATTTGCCCATAGTCATCTCGATTGACAGGCCTCCCGACTTCGTTTCCGTGGACCACCGGACATTTGTTAACTTTAACAAAGCTAACTGGCCCGGCTTCACGGAATTTACTGAGAACGCCTTCAGTGCTCTCCCCACTCCCATCAACGTCCTCCCTGCAGAAAAGCTTTTCCGCAAAATTGTCGTGTCTGCTGCCGCCCGCTTCATACCTGCAGGTCGAATCGCGGAAATCCGCCCCAATTTTCCCACCGAAGCGGCGGTTTTGGCGACAAGGCGCGACACGTTACGCCTGGCCGATCCCGGCGATCCCCGTATCAGGGAACTCAACGCCGAGATTCGGAGCAAGGTAAATCTCCATAAGCGGAACAAGTGGGAGGAGCACTTAAGATCCTGCAATCTCTCCTCTGGGGTGACCAAGCTCTGGGCCACCGTCAAATCGTTGTCAAATCCGACGAGACGTGATGATCGGGTGGAAATTTCATTCGGTGATCACGCCTCGTCGGACCCGAAGAGGTGCGCGAGCTATTTTAGCCGGCTTTTTACACTGCACCCTTCGGTCGACAAAACGAAACGACGAATAACCCGCCGTCTGCGCAAACTACCGAACACCAGCGCGACGCTTGATTTCTCCAGGGAAGAGGTTCAGGGGGTTATCGGGAAGGCGAAAGCCTCCAAATCCATCGGCCCCGACGGAATAAGCATGCTGATGCTAAAACATTTGGGTCCAGCGGGAGCAGAATATCTCACCAAGCTTCTCAATCTGTCCCTGACCACCCTAACTATACCCGACGTGTGGAAACTGGGTAGAGTGGTCCCGCTACTAAAGCCGGGGAAACCCGCAAATAAAGGAGAGTCATATCGTCCGATATCCCTCCTTTCCCCAGTAGCGAAGACAATTGAGGCCTTGCTGCTCCCGTCCCTCACACACCACCTGAGCCCAGCTACACATCAGCATGGCTTCCGAAAAGTGCACAGCACTACAACTGCACTTAAATCCATAAACACCCAGATAATTCATGGCCTCAACCAAAATCGACCCTGTGCGCGAACTGTCCTAGTAGCACTGGACCTGTCGAAAGCTTTCGACACAGTGAATCATTCAGTGCTACTATCGGACATTGAGGATTCCTCATTACCGCCTAGGTTGAAGAGGTGGACCATGAATTACCTGAGTGGTCGACGATCATCGGTTGAGTTTCGAGGTCAAACATCTAAGCTACGGTCCCGCAGGGTGGTGTCCTCTCCCCAATGCTGTTTAATTTTTACATCTCGAGGCTTCCTACACCACCTGAGGGCGTCTCGCTGATCTCATACGCCGATGACTGTTCGATTTTGGCGTCTGGCCAGGATATTGATAGCCTTTGTTCTTCAGTAAACAACTACCTCGCCGACCTTTCCAACTTCTTCGCTGCACGACATCTACATCTCCAACCTGCGAAATCCTCTACCACCCTTTTCACCAGCTGGACGAAGGAGTACCGGCTAGAACTCGATGTGAAGGTCGATGGTGTAAAAATTCCGACCACGAATAACCCAAAGTTACTGGGAGTAACATTCGATAGCCTGCACTCCTTCACTCCGCATACGACTGCAATTGCCACCAAAGTACAAAGCCGCAACAAAATCCTCAAATCGCTAGCCGGTAGCACCTGGGGGAAAGACAAAGAAACGTTGCTGGCGACGTACAAGGCAATTGGCCGGCCGGTCGTAAACTATGCAGCGCCGATTTGGACGCCGGGGACTAGCACAACGCAGCTGAAGAAGCTACAGACCTGCCAGAACACCGCCCTTCGGACCGCGACGGGAAACCTCCTGATGGCGCCGGAGCACCACCTACACAGTGAAGCATCTATGCTCCCAGTTAAGGAGCATAATGTTATGTTGTGTAAGCAGTACCTGCTGGGATGCTACCGCATGGATCATCCCAACAGGCACCTACTGGAAGCTGAACCACCACCTAGGCACATCAGAAAGGGAGTACTTGACTACCGCGACGACATACAGCAATACAGACAAGACCCGCTGGACAGGACGGCGTACAGACAGGCCATCAACACCATTCACCGAGAGTCCGTTAACACCTTCTTGAACTCTCTTCCAGTGAATGGTGTTCTCGGAGTCAAACCACCACCCATTGCAGAACAAGAGCTCGAGTTGCCTCGTGAGACCCGCGTAACCTTGGCACAATTAAGATCTGGATACTGCAGTAGGCTTAACTCCTACCTATCCAGACTCGACCCTGACATACCTAACACATGTCCCGCATGCAAAGAATCCCCGCATGACACTAACCACCTCTTTGCATGCCCACTTAACCCGACTCATCTAACACCCCTCTCCCTTTGGTCCGACCCCGTCGAAACAGCACCTTTCCTGGGCCTCCCGTTAGATAACCTCGATGACTAAAGCTGAACTTGCCTGACCCTAAACGGGACTAAGCTTGCCGCTACAACAACAACAACAACATGTAGCTCTCTTAGCTTTTCCTCGAGAACAGTAGACGCTTCCTTTCCAATTCTTCTCGCATCACCAGTTATTCCAAATTTTAAATCGCTGGGCAACCGAAGTTCACTACCAAACAGTATCCTGGCAGGTGTTTGACCTGTTGTTTCATGCACTGCGGACCGATATCCCATCAGGAAAAGCGGTATGTGTACATCCCAATCATCTTGATTCTTGTCCACTACTTTCCGCAAGTGCTCTTCCAGGGTCCGGTTGAATCGCTCCACCATGCCATCTGATTGAGGATGCGAGCTGTCGTTCGTGTTTTCCGAATACCAAGTATCTGGCACATCTCGTGGAACACCGCCGCTTCAAATTTTCTTCCTTGGTCTGAGTGCAATTCTATAGGCGCACCGTATCTGGTAACCCAATTGTGAGTGAATGCATCCGCAACTGTTTTCGCTTCCTGGTTTGGAATTGGGTAGACCTCAGGCCATTTACTAAAGTAGTCCATAACCACAAGAACGTATTTGTTTCCTTGTCTGCTCATAGGGAATGGACCGGCTACATCCATGGCAACCCGCTCAAATGGTGCACCTGAGTTATACTGCTTCATCTGCCCATGACTTCGTGACTTTGGCCCTTTAGCTGCAATGCACTCCGTGCAATTAGCAATCCACTCAGCGACCGATTGACGACAGCCAACCCAATAGAACCGCTGCTTGATCTTCTCCAGCGTTTTTGTAATGCCTAGGTGCCCTCCACTAGGACCATTATGGAATTCCTTAAGAACATCCGGAATTCTTAACCTCGGAACTACTATAAGCTTCCGAGAGCACTGGCCATCTTCACTTTCCCATATTCTAAGCAAACAACCAGATATCAATAATGTGCCATTGTGCCCAGTATGCTTTCGCGATTGGACTTTCCGCTGCCATTTGTTCTTTACTTGACCGTCTGTTCATTTCCAATCCGTGCATTAATAATTCCAAGTCCGGATCTTCTTGCTGACATTTCCTTAAGTGACTTGCTTCCCACTCTTCTGCTGATGTAACTGTCATTAGCCGGACGTCTATTATGTCCTCCTTACCTTCGGATTTTGAGCAGTGCTTACATTCCAAACTACATGGTCGACGGGACATAGCGTCAGCATTTCCGTGCGTATTACCCTTGCGGTGCTCGATGGTGAAGTCATAACTTTGCAGCCTCTCAATCCACCGTGCAAGCTGCCCTTCGGGATTCTTGAACTGTAGTAGCCACTTCAGCGCTGCATGATCCGTTCTAACGCGGAAATGTTGACCATACAGATATTTGTGGAAGTGTGGAATGCAATCCACCAACGCTAATAGTTCTCTCCGCGTTACGCAGTAGTTCCGCTCTGGTTTCCCAATAGACCGGCTATAGTAGGCAACTATCTTCTCCTGCCCATCAATCACTTGCGAAAGTACCCCTCCTATGCCATAACCACTAGCATCTGTGTCCAGAATAAATGTTGCGCCTGGAACCGGGTACGCTAGCATAGGTGCAGTGCATAGTCCTTCTTTTAAAGCTTGGAAAGCATCCTCTTGTTCAGTTTTCCAGTCGAAAGATTTATTTTTCCTTGTGAGTTCATGGAGACTATGAGCTACGCTGGCGAAATTCGGAACAAAGCGACGATAGTAAGTACACAGCCCAAGGAAACTTCTTAATTCATGCAAATTTCTGGGTCTCGGCCAATCCTTCACTGCTTCTATTTTTTCCTTCGCAGTACACACGCCCTTCGTGGTTACTTGATGACCTAAGTAATTCACCTCCTTCTTGAATAAAGAGCACTTCTTAGGACTTAGTTTAAGACCAGCGCCAGCTATTCTCTAGAAAACTTCTTCCAAATTACTCAGATGTTCGTCGAAGCTCTTTCCCAATACGATTATGTCATCCAGATACACCAAACAGGTCTTCCAGTGTAGTCCTTTGAGCACATGGTCCATTAATCTTTCAAAAGTGGCAGGAGCGTTGCATAACCCAAATGGCATTACCGCAAATTGCCATAGACCGCTGCCGGCACTAAACGCTGTCTTCTCTTTATCTTCTTCACTCACTTCTACTTGCCAATACCCGCTCTTAAGGTCAAGTGTTGAGAACCATTCTGTGCCAGTTAACGAGTCTAGTGTATCGTCGAGCCTGGGCAAAGGAACTGGCCATCTTTCTTCTTCACGAGTACTACCGGAGAGCTCCATGGACTTGCCGATGGTTCGATAACATCGCTTTCGCTCATTTCCCTAATTATTTGGCCAACAGCGTCACGTTTGGCTAGTGGAACGCTTCGAGGACCTTGACGAATTGGTCTTGCGTCACCAGTATCAATGCTATGCTTCACTACGTTGGTCCTGCCTGGTTTGTTGCAATCCTTGTCGAATATGTTGGAGTATTTACGGATCATCTGGCTGGCCTTGTGCTTGTACTTGTCTTTCAACCCTTGCGTCCATGCATTGATATCTTCCTCCATCTCCTTGCTGCCAATAGAGTCGATTCCAGATGAATCATTGCTGTTAATAATGGTTTCTACCTCTTGACATTGCCCTAATACAGTTCCACTAGGAATTTTTACTGATGATCTGAAGTCATTCAATACTCTCACTGGGACGCGTTCAGTCTTTCGTGTCTTAGCCAGGGTTTTTCCAATAAGTAAGTCCAGTGTAGAATTTTGTGCTGCTTCGACAACCCACAATTTGTTTGTCCCACAATCTCCATTAATTTTCGCCCAAACAACTGCTTCTGACTTCGGTGGAATCAGTTCACTGCCTTCTAGGACCACTTGCTTGCTGCTGTATGTGGAATCATAGCCAATTCTTCCATGTACTCTATAACCTTGTTATTCAAGTCGATCTTGATACCTTGCTCCATCAAGAAGTCCACTCCTATGATTACCTCATCTATGATCTGCGCGACTATAAAACTGTGTAACACCGTCACATTCCCGATTGTTACCTCACATGTTACTTCTCCCACTACTTGGGTATCCTCACCAGTCGCCGTTTTCAATATTGCTCCAGGTAATGGTCTCACTTCTTTAGCGATCAGGTCAGTTCGAATGATGGAGTGTGATGCGCCCGTATCCACTGTTAATTTTCGCGCTCGTCCATCCACATATCCACCAATAGTAATGTTGCTAGTTTTTCTGCCAATTTGCGAGACGGAGATTATGGGGCATTCAATTGCAGGAGCCAGCATACGCCCTTTTAGACTGGCTCGTTTTAGTTTAACGACTGAGAAGTTGATGATTTATCCTCCTCAGCCTTCCGTTTGCGCTGTCCTTCCTGTATGCTGGAACCCGTTTTGCATTCGCGTGCGAAGTGACCAGGCTTTCCACATTTAAAGCATTTCGCAGCCTGATTCTTACCACCAGAAGAACGATTCATTCCTTCTAACGACTTCAGAGTTCTCAATATTTCGGTCATCACATCTGCTGTTTCAACCTCCACTTTATTGACTTTGTATGCTGGTCTGCTTATGAGTGCCGCCGTTTCACGTGTTTGAGCATACGCCACTGTTTCAGCGAATGTTAACTTTGGATTCGCATATGTCTCTCGCTTGGTGTAAACGTCTTTTATGCCGCTGATGAATTTTTGTATTTTCACCCCTTCGAGATGCTCACCCGATGCGTCTCCGATGGCTAAATGAGCCAATCTCTCAATTTTCGGAGCATATTCCTGTAGAGATTCGTTGGGTTTTTGGTCGCGCTTTTCTAACTCCATCTGGTAAATTTGTCTTCTGTGTTCGCTACCATAGCGTCTTTGCAGGGCTCGCATCAATCTGTCGTAATCATTTCTCTCATAATCAGGTAGAGTTTGCAAAAGTTCTGCCGCAGGTCCTTCCAACGCAACGAATAGTGCAGAAGATTTTTCCTCTATGCTCCAGTTATTTTTTTCAGCCGTCTTCGCAAACTGGAACTTAAAGACTTGGAAGGGAATTTTTCCGTCAAACGATGGTGTTTTTACCTTTGGAGCGTTCACTGAAGTGGTTGGACGATTTAACTGCAAATCCCGGAAACGACCTTCCAATGTGTTGACTTTGGCTTCAATTAATTCTTCTATTTTTTCTTGCCGACCGTGCAATTCGTTGACTTTGCTCTCAATTAGATCCTGTCTTTCCTTAAGTTCTGCATTATCTTTCTCCAGATTTTGCTGTATTTGCGCGATTGTTCCTTCTAATCCATCAAACTTTGGATCCATCTTTTCTGATATCTTGACATTCATTGCAGAATTACGGGCATCCTGTGCATCCAGCTTTTGTGAGATTGCAGCCAATAACATGTTCATGTCAATACCCGCAGATGAGCTAGGGGCCTTTTCTTCAATCTTACTTGATGGCTGCTCTAACTCCTTCGCAGAATCAATAGCCTCTTCCTTGTCAACATCCTTTAAGAATATCTCTTCATCCTCGCGGCGGAATTCGTATTGGTTCAAGTCGATACCTTCGACTTCCATTGCTTCTCGCAGTCTCGATTGCAGCTCTGCCTTATTTCCAGTTGTAGACAATCCTCGCTTTGCCAACTCCTTCTTGAGAGGAGGTATCGTCAAATCCTGAATCTTCACCATTTTTCAGTTATTATCCTCTGGAATTTATTTAACAATCCCACTTCTGACACCAATTGTTACGATCTTGCTGATTAACTTTGATGATTTCCTTAATCTTTCGGGTACGACCTCTGGATGGTTAAATAAAATCGCCAACTTAATTTGCAGTCTCTTTATTTATAAAGACTTAATTAATGTCCTTTTAATTATTCGGTAATTCACAATTCAATTACAATTTACGTTACTATTTACAATCACTTGTATACAACTTTCACAATGTACTGTTTTTATTACTTTACAGTAATGTAATCTCCACGAGTTTAATTCACAACTGATTGCTCTTGCAGTCGAATGTCGTCCTTATATACTTGTTTGCTGCTTGAAAAACGAAACCCCTGGAATAATCGCGTCGTTTACGATAAACCTCTAGCTTACGATAAACCTCTCGCTTACGATAACAGTCGCTTACGATAATCGCTTCGTTTATGATAATCGTCGTTTACGATAACCGCCTGGTTTACGCTCTAGAACGTGCCAGTTGTCGGCTCCTCTCTTTCATCTGTCATTCGCTTCGCATTTTCGCCACAGTATTGGCGTATTTACGATTATCGTAAACGAGACGATTAACGTAACGAGACGATTATCGTAACAACGCGATCGTAACGACGCGATTATTCCGAGGGTTTCGTTTTCAAGCAGCGAACAAGTATATAAGGGCGACACACGACTGCAAAAGTAATCAGTCGTGAAGTAAACGCGTTACAGTAAATTAATAAAATCAGTACATTGTAAAAGTTGTATACAAGTAATTGTAAATAGTAAAGTGAATTGTAATTGAATTGTGAATTACTGAGTAATCAAAAGGACATTAATTAAATCCTTTATAAATAAAGAAACTGCAAATTAAGTTGGCGATTTTATTTAACAATCCAGAGATCGTACCGAAAGGATTTGGGAAATCATCGAGGTTGATTCTGCAAGATCGTAACAATTGATGTCAGAAGTGGGATTGTTAAATAAATTCCAAAGGATAATAATTGAAAAATGGTGAATATTCAGGATTTGACGATACCTCCTCTCAAGAAAGAGATGGCAAAGCGAGGATTGTCTACAACAGGATGTAAGGCAGAGCTGCAATCGCGTCGTGAGAAGCAATGAAAGTCGAAGGTATCGACTTGAACCAATACGAGTTCCGCCGCGAGGATGAAGAGGTATCCTTGAAGGATATTGACAAGGAAGAAGCTGGTGATTCTGCGAAGGAGTTGGAGCAGCCACAAAGTAAGATTCAAGAAAATGCTCCTGGCTCATCTACCGGTATGGACATGAACATGTTGCTGGTTGCAATTTCACAAATCAGTGCCAAAATGTTACAAATCAATGACAACATGTCACAAAAGTTTGATGTACAGGATGCCCGTAATTCACAAAACATGTCACAAATCGATGCCAGCATATCACAAAAGATGGATGCACAGGATGGCAGGCTGTCGGAAAAATTCGATGGATTGGAAGGAACAATCGCACAAATACAGCAAAATCTTGTGAAAGAATGCGGAACTTAAGGAAAGACAGGATCGAATCGAGGAGCGAAAAGACAAAATAGAGGATCTAATTGAGACCAAAGTCAACATATTGGAAGGTCGTTTCCGGGATTTGCAGTTAAAACGTCCAACCACTTCAGTGAACGCTCCCAAGGTAAAAACCATCTTATGACGGAAAAATTCCCTTCCAAGTCTTCAAGCTCCAGTTTGAGAAGACGGCTGAAACCAATAAATGGAGCATGGAGGAAAAATCTGCTGCACTATTCGTTGCGTTGGAAGGACCTGCGGCAGAACTTTTGCAAACTATACCTGATTATGTGAGAAATGATTACGACGGATTGATGCGAGCCCTGGAAAGACGCTATGGTAGCGAACACAGAAGACAAATTTACCAGATGGAGCTAGAAAAGCGCGACCAAAAATCGAACGAATCTCTACAGGAATATGCTTCGGCTCATTTAGCCATTGGAGACGCATCAGGTGAGCATCTCGAAAGGGTGAAAATACAAAAATTCATCAACGGCATAAAAGACGTTTACACCAAGCGAGAGACATATGCGAATCCAAAGTTAACATTCGCTGAAACAGTGGCGTATGCTCAAACACGTGAAACGGCGGCACTCATAAGCAGACCAGCATACAAAGTCAATAAAGTGGAGGTTGAAACAGCAGATGTGATGACCGAAATATTGAGAACTCTGAAGTCGTTAGAAGGAATGAATCGTTCTGGTGGTAAGAATCAGGCTGGGAAATGCTTTAAATGTGGAAAGCCTGGTCACTTTGCACGCGAATGCAAAACGGGTTTCAGCATACAGGAAGGACAGCGCAAACGGAAGGCTGAGGAGGATAAACCATCAACTTCTCAGTCGTTAAACTAAAACGAGCCAGTCTAAAGGGGCGTATGCTGGTTCCTGAAATTGAATGCCCCATAATCTCCGTCTCGCAAATTGGCAGAAAAACGAGCAACATTACTATTGGTGGATATGTGGATGGACGAGCGCGAATATTAACAGTGGATACGGGCGCATCACACTCCATCATTCGAACTGACCTGATCGCTAAAGAAGTGAGACCATTACCTGGAGCAATATTGAAAACGGCGACTGGTGAGGATACCCAAGTGGTGGGAGAAACATGTCACAATAGGGAATATGACGGTGTTACACAGTTTTATAGTCGCGCAGATTGTAGATGAGGTAATCATAGGAGTGGACTTCTTGATGGAGCAAGGTATCAAGATCGACTTGAATAACAAGGTTATAGAGTACATGGAAGAATTGGCTATGATTCCACATACAGCAGCAAGCAAGTGGTCCTAGAAGGCAGTGAACTGATTCCACCAAAGTCAGAAGCAGTTGTTTGGGCGAAAATTAATGGAGATTGTGGGACAAACAAATTATGGGTTGTTGAAACAGCACAAAATTCTACAGCGGACGTACTTATTGGTAAAACCCTGGCTAAGACACAAAAGAATGGACGCATCCCAGTGAGAGTATTAAATGACTTCAGATCATCAGTAAAAATTCCTAGTGGAACTGTATTAGGGCAATGTCAAGAGGTAGAAACCATTATTAACAGCAATGATTCATCTGGAATCGACTCTATTGGCAGCAAGGAGATGGAGGAAGATATCAATGCATGGACGCAAGGGTTGAAAGACAAGTACAAGCACAATATAGAAAGAGTACATTGTGAAAGTTGTAATTGTACTTGAATTGTGAATTACTGAGTAATAAAAGGACATTTAATAAATTCCTTATAAATAAAGAAACTGCAAATAAAGTTGGTGATTTTTATTTAACAATGCAGAGATCGTACAATTCACTTCAATATTTACAATCACTTGTAGTACAATTTGCACAATATTCTATTTCTACTTCACAGCAGTGTAATCAACAACGCTTTCACTTTACAACTGATTAGCTTTGCAGCTATATAATAGTCGACTGTTCCCAAAGAAAGTCTGGAATAATCGGATTGTTAACGATGACGAAGGTTTGCGTTTTACGCCCTAGAACATGCCAGTTATTGGCTTCTGTCCAACGGTCTGGAATCGATGCACTACGTCGTTTAGTCGATTGATGATCTTGTAGGGATCTTCCCAATCGCATTGAAGTTTTGGAGACAAACCTTTCTTCCGTTGTGGATTTTACACCATTCATTTTGTAACTCATAATTTGAGTTCGCTGTGGCACAAGAGCATGTATCTCTCTAAACTCTTCCTCTAGAATGCTAGACGCTTCTTTCCCACTTTTTCTCGCAGCGCCACTTATTCGAAGTTCACTACCAAAGAGTTTCCTCGTGGTATGTGGATATCCTAATCATCCTGATCCTTGTCCCCTACTTTCCGCAAGTGATCTTCCAGGGTCCGGTTGAATCGTTCTACCACGCCATCTGATTGAGGATTTAGAGATGTCGTTCGGGGTTTTCGAATACCAAGTATCAGGCGCATCTCCTGGAACACCTCCGATTGAAAGTTTCTTCCTTGGTCTGGGTGCAATTCTATAGGCGCACCGTATATGGTAACCCAACTGTGAGTGAATGCATCCGCAACTGTTTTGGCTTCCTGGTTTGGAATTGGGTAGACTTCAGACCATTTACTAAAGTGGTCCATAACCACAAGAACGTATTTTTTCCTTGTGTGCTCATAGGGCATGGACCGGCTACATCCATGGCAACCCGCTCAAATGGTGCACCTGAGTTGTACTGCTTCATGTGCCCATGGCTTCGTGACTTTGGCCCTTTAGGTGCTATGCACTCCTTGCAATTAGCAATCAATCAGCGATCGATTTACAACAGCCAACCCAATAGAACCGCTGCTTGATCTCTCATACTCTATGCAAACAGCCAGATATCATCTCCGAACTGTTCCATTGTGCCCAGTATGCCTTCGCGATTGGGCTTTCCGATTCCATTTGTTCTTTACTTGACCGCCTGTTCACCTCCAATCCATGCATAACCAGTACCAAGTCTGGGCCTTCCTGCTGACATTTGCTTAAGTGGCTTGCCTCCCACTCTTCTGCTGGTGTAATTGTCATTAGCCGGACGTCTATTATGTCCTCCTTACCTTCGGATTTTGCGCAGTGCTTACATTCCAAATAACATGGTCGACGGGACATAGCATCAGCATTTCCGTGCGTATTTCCCTTGCGGTGCTCGATGGTGAAGTCATAAGTTTGCAGTCTCTCAATGCACCGAGCTAGCTGCCCTTCGGCATTCTTGAACTGTAGTAGCCACTTCAGCGCTGCATGATCCGTTCTAACGCGGAAATGTTGACCATACAGATATTTGTGGAAGTGTGGAATGCAATCCACCAACGGAAGTAGTTCTCTCCGAGTTACGTAATAGTTCGCTCTGGTTTCCCAATAGACCGGCTAGAGTAGGCAATTATCTTCTCCTGCACATCAATCACTTGCGAAAGTACACCTCCTGTGCCATAACCACTAGCATCTGTATCCAAAATAAACGTAGCACCTGGAACCGGGTACGCTAGTAAAGGCGCAGTGCATAGCCGTTCTTTCAAAGCTTGGAAAAGCCTCCTCTTGTCCAGTTTTCCACTCGAGAGATCTATTTTTCGTAGTGAAGACTATGAGTACGCTGGCGAAATTCGGAACAAATCGACGATAGTAACTACACAGCCCAAGAAAACTTCTTAATTTATGCAAATATTTGTGGGTATTGGCCAATACTTCACTGCTTCTATATTTTTCTTCGCAGTACAAACGCCTTTCGTGGTTGACCTAAGTAATTCACTTCCTTTTTGACATAGTTTAAGACCGGCGCCAGCTATTCTCTGGAAAACTTCTTCCAAATTATTCAGGTGTTCCTCAAAGCGTTTTCCCAATTCGATGATGTCATCAAGATACACCAAACAAGTCTTCTGAGTCTAGAGTATCATCGATCCTGGGCAAAGGCAACTGTCCTTTTTTGTCACATCATTTAATCTCCGATAGCGCATGCAGAACCGCAACTGGCCCTCTTTCTTGTTCACAAGTACTACCGGCGAACTTCAAGGGCTTGCCAATGGTTCGATAACACCGCTTTCGCTAATTTATTTAATTATTTGTCCAACAGCGCCTTGTTTGGGTAGTGGAACTTTTCAAGGGGCTTGACGAATCTGCCTAGCGTCACCAGTATCAATGCAATATTTCACTACGTTGGTCCTGCCTTGTTTATTACCATCCTTGTCGAATATGTTGGAGTATTTGCGGATAAGCTGACTGGCCTTGTGCTTGTACTTGCCTTCCAACCCTTGCGTCCATGCATTGATATCTCCCTCCATGTCTTTCCTACCAATGGAACCGATTTCAGATGAATCATTTTGATGATGGCTTCCACCTCTTGACATTGCCCTAATACAGTTTCTCCAGAAATTTTTACTGGTGATCTGAAGTCATTTAATACTCCCACGTGGATTCGTTCATTCTTTGGTGTCTTAGCTAGGGTTTTACCAATAAGTACGTCCGGTGTAGGATCTTGTGCTGCTTCGACAACCCACAATTTGTTTGTCCCACAATCTCCATTAATTTTCGCCCAAACAACTGCTTCTGACTTTGGTGGAATCAGTTCACTGCCTTCTAAGACCACTAGTTTGATGCTGTCTTGTCCATCTACATATGCGCCAATTGTATTGTTGCTCGTTTTTCTACCGTCTTGCATTGTTTCTAGACACCAAAACGATTTTTTCTTCGATCGACATCAGCGTTTTCAATATTTCGGTCATCACATCTGATGTTTCTACATCAACTTTATTGAGTTTGTATGCTGGTCTGCTTATGAGTGTCGCCGTTTTACCTGTTTGAGCATACGCAGCATATTCAGCGAATGTTATTTTTGGATTCGCATATGTCTCTCGCTTGGTGTAAATGTCTTTTATTCCGCTGATGAGACTTTGTATTTTTACCATTTCGAGATGCTCAGCCGATGCGTCTCCAATAGCTAAATAGGCCAATCTCTCAAACCCGAAGCATATTCCTGCAGAGATTCGTTGGGTTTTTGGTCGCGCTTTTTCAATTCCATAAGGTAAATTTGTCTCCTGTGTTCGCTATCATAGCATCTTTTTATGGATCGCATTAAAGCGTCGTAATCATTTCTCTCATATTCGGGAATAGTTTGCAAAATTTCTGCTGCAGGTTCTTCGAATGCAACGCATAGTGCAGCAGATTTTTCCTCTATGCTCCATTTATATGCGGTAGCCGTCTTCTCAAATTAGAGCTTAAGGACTTGGAAAGGAATTTTTCCGCCAAAGGATGGTGTTTTTACCTTGGCAGATGTGGGCATCTTGTGTATCCATCCCTTGTGACATCTTGGCATCCTGTGCATCCAGCTTTTGTGACGTTTTTCATGTCCATACCCATAGATGAGGCAAGAGCCTTTTCTTGAATCTTACTTGATGGCTGCTCCAACTTTTTCGCAGAATCAATAGCCTCTTCCTTGTCTATATCCTTCAAGGATATATCTTCATCCTCGCGACGGAATTCATATTGGCTCAAGTCGATGCCTTCGACTTCCTTTGCTTCGCGCAGTCGCGATTAGAGCTGTGCCTTATTCCTGTTGTAGATAACCTAGGCTTCCCTCTTGAGAGGAGGTATCGTGAAATCCTGAATCTTGACCATTTTTCAATTATTATCCTTTAGCATATATTTAACAATTCCACTCCTGACACCAATTGCTACGATTCTGCTGAATAAACCTCGATGATTTTCCAAATCCTTCGAGTCCGATCGCTGGATTGTTAAATACACGTCTCCAACTATACAGTTTCTAATCAAGAAAGATACTGATATTCTTTTATTACTCAGTAACTAATAATTCTATTCGCAATTCACTTCACTATTTACAATAACTCTTATTACAACTTGCACAATGTTCTATTTCTACTTCACAGTAGTGTAATCAAAACGCGTTCACTTTAAGATCAGCTTTGCAGCTGTATTTCGCCCTTATATACTAGTTGACTGTTCATAAAGAAAGCCTCGAAATGTTCTCGATAACGAAATTTCTCGTTTTACGCTCTAGAACAGGCCAGTTATTGGCTTCTTGCGCATTTAACAATCCAGTGATCGCACTCGAATAATGGCATATCATCGAGGTTAACTAAGCAAAATTGTAATAATTAAGCAGGTTTCTGGTTATCTTTGTAGATAATCAAATGAATCAATTTATAAAGGCAATGATAGACAATGAATTAAACTTTTGTTCACTTATTGTTCTATTTATTTATGTATTGTAGTTTTCTTACAATGGTTGAAAATTTTTATATTATAACATTTTCCCTATTTTCGTTTCCTCTATCACTAATTTTATCAAATAAAACACATTTCATTTAAAAAATTTACGTTGGGTAGGAATAATAATAACACAAACATTAACATTAACATTATTATATAGTTAAATTTTTTGTTCTTGTTCATTTGTTAAGCAGGGATAAATCTTTAAACATTGTATATTACTAGACTTTCGAGACATTTGCGCGATTTTGTTTGGAGCTTTTTTACGCGGAACAAACAACAGATGTCCATATCAGATGCACGCTAATTTTTAATTATTATACATAAATAAAAAGTATGTGTTTTATTCAATTATTTTCTTCAATTTTTGTGCTCTAAAGCGACACTTAAAATTAAAATATATACGACTTGCATGACAGCTGGTTCTACGTACCGGAGTTGACCCGGACTTTATTCGGCTAAGGGCTGTGACCATTTCGGTGGCTTAACCCCGCTCAAGTCCAAGGTAATCTTGGTCTTAGTTCGTCAACGGAACAACATTCTGCAGCAGGTTGCTCCAAATCCTTCTTGTCTGGGCTGGCGTTAAAAGCAACCCTGGTCGGACGGATTGTTCCTGCTGTGTGTGCCAAAGACGACTCCACCACTCTTCCATCTCGGTTAGATGCAACCTGTGCAATGGCTGGAGAGATCTTTAGACCTTTTCATGCTTTAAGACTCACAGGGAGTGGACCACGTCTTACGTAGCCCCATGCTGCCAGCGCCCAGCACCGCCTGAAGACTTCATGGTAGTGCCTCAGCACAATTACCCACTTTGGGTAACCCTGCCAAACCTCCACGTCCAAATGGAACTCCCCGCAGCATGATTCCCAATCCCACCCCATCCAGCTCCACATCCATTTCGGGACTACCCAGTGGTACCTCGCGCAGTCTGTTCCGTGTGTCACTTCAGAATACGTCGGAATGTGACATCAGTCAAATGAAATTCTTGCACTGGCTGGTGCTGCTTTCGGTCATGTCCAGGCTTGCGCATCTCTCTTGAGTGGAGGGTTACAGCCCCTTGCTGTAGGAGTCTTCTCCCGCCTGTACATGCACACAGCCGCCAACTAGTACACTCAACTCCTACTTATGTAGACTCCACCCTGACATACCCAGTACATGTTTCACATGCAACGAATCCCCGCACGAAACTAACCACTTCATTGCATGCCCGCTCATCCCAACTCATCTAACACCCCTCTCCCTCTGGTACGAACCTGTCGGAACAGTACGTTTCCTGGGCCTCCCGTTAGATGACCTCGATGACTAAGACTAGACCTATCTGACCCTAGGCGTGTTTAGGGAGCCGCTAGAACAACAGCAACAACAACAACATTAAAATGTATACATTTATTGAATATCAACTCTCATATTGCGAAGAGGAGAAGCGCAAAAGAAAAACAAAATAACCAGATAAATCAAAATGAATGGTGAGATGTTCATGATTTTAATGCTCTCTTTGGATATAGTCGGTGTTGGTCAATTAAGGGTTTTTTTTAAACGCGCGGGCGAAAGCCGCCAATTCACAAAAGTGTTTTACTTACAAATACAATGCAAGGGGAAGCTAAGCGTTATTTTTTCAAACGCGACCAAATGCCACCAATTTATAAGGGATTTCACTTAAGAACACTAAGCAAGGCGACGTCGGTTGACAAGGTATTTCACTATTTTTATTCGAAAAATTCCATTCTATTCCATTTTTGAATATTTGTGGCGATAATCTATTCTTCAAAATAGGGAAGATCGGTTTGAAATATAAATTGAAGTCTTTAGATATATTTATAAAGCGTAGAATTTTTGTTTTTATTGTTTTCTTGTGATTTTTTTACATTTGGCAACACCTTTGTTAACTAACAAATTTTGTCGCTTCCACTGACGATTAGGTGATTCGGTAAATTAATTATAGCGATTGTTGTTAGCAGACATTTACTTTTTTATTAAGATATAGAAAAGGTGGCATAGTAGCTTAACAAAACATCAGAATATGCGAAAAGTACAAAGAAAAATGAGAAAACCAAAAAAAATCGGGATAGCAATTATTTAAAAATCGGGATAGCAATTGATTACAAAGTTCAAAAAAAAAATTAGTTTCCATTTTTCAAATTAGGCTGCGTTACTCATCGCACTGTAGAGGAGCTCCAAATAAATGAACCGTGCCTTCCGCTGGGTATTAAGCATTTACCGCCGAAACCTTGAGATTACGATCAGATATATTTGCACAAAATACTATGTATAGTATTTCTTTCTTTTACTATTTTCACATTGATAGAATTGTACCCACGGTGGCTTCTTCATGATTTGTGGGGCTCATGATTGACACCTGAATGGAACCGAGAGCCCCAATAGTGCTTCCAACAAATTGTAAATTTGATGATGCGAAATTTTTTTTCAAGCTTGTCGTTCTATTTGAGTCATAGGAAATCTAACCTCTGGGAAAAACATCGAACGGATTATTGTGTTTGTTAATTTATTTATACAGCGGCTTATGAACGACTGGCTCATAACTATCTCCCGCTGTTCTAGGACATTAATAGCATCCAGTTGTGTAGAATCGCAAGGCGGGTAGAACCTTCAAGCAATTTAATGAAGTAAAAAATTGAAAACCACTTAAAACTTGAATTATTTACCTGTTTTTCTGTAGATATCGCCGTTATCATCCTGCCTTTCGGTTGGCTATCAAGTTGTGATATGATTTTTTCATCTAAATCTGGGGTTAATCGATATAACTTTCGATATTCTTTTCATTCACTCAAGTTGAAAGCCTCTATCCCTTCTCGCAGCAAACTTTAACCCACTGACGAAGAGGGCGTTATTTCCTCATCTAAATAAAACGGGATAAGATGTATGCCAAATATTCACTAGACATATTAGTTTATTTTCTTCTGTTTATTCGTTGGTAATTTCCCGACTTGTATTTTATTTTAACTTTTGTAATATTTATTTTAACCTAAATAAAACATTAAATCTTTTGTCGATGGCGCTAACAACTAAAAATTTTTTGTCTTCTAACATCAATCGTTGCTAAATTTTATAACGATAGCGAATATCTTTATAATATGCTTAGCGAATACTAGAAGCGTTAAAATTGTCACTAAGCATTTTTAACGATCCGAAAAATCGTTATAATAGCATACTGAATTCTTCCACAGAGTTAAGAGGAGTATGGAAGCAATCAACTGATTTTCCGAAATCAGCTAACAGCTGAGGACGCCTATGTATTCGACAAGTACACCATGGGGTTGAATTTAGATTTGACTGCTAGTATCTTGGAATTTTGTGAGGCTTTGATGTTTTGTATAATATCTTTGAAAAAATTTGCTCCCCATTACAATATTTTATCAATGGTTTCGTATTGTATTCATATGATTGTGATATTTGCTGTTTTTCATTCTGCCTTTTTGTTTAATTAGTATCTGAACAGACAAACAACAAAAAGTAATGTGCTGAAAACCAACTTTGTATCAACCTTGTCGGGGTGAATTTCACATATTCATACATAAAAATAGTTTATAATTTTGTATATTAATAATTTTCAAATCGAAGATGTTCAAAGTGGATATATAAAAGGACCAACACTTTTACTGCCGCGTTGATGTATAATAATCGTACGAATGAAATTTAATTTACATATATGAATGTATGTATGTATTATTCTTTAATATGGAAAGTTAGTTAATATACTAAATTAATAATATCATGGATAATTTAAATGGCCAATCGTTATTATTTCAGCGTGAAGTAATATCAAATGAATTGGCCAAGGCGAAATATAGATTTGAAATGTCTGCTCAATGTTTAACAGTTGTAGGTGATATACGCATATAGTTATCTATGGCGGCTGCAATAGCCGAGTGGTTAGCATTGTGTACTACAATTCGGAAGGCCTGGGTTCGACTCCAGGTTCAAGCAACATCAAAATTTATAGAAAATTAATTTTTCTAATTACGGCCAACCCTCGGCAGGGAATATGAAGCCCTCCGAGTGAATTTCTGACATGAAATGAAAAGGTTCCTCCAATTTGCTGGTGAAAATATCAAGATGTAAAACTCCAAATTGGCCGAAAATCGCTTCAGCGGTTACTAAGCGCCAAATATATATATATAGGATGTATACGCAAATGTGTCCTATAAAATATCGACATATTCAACTGGTGTGGTAATGAGTTGGAAGTTGGTATTAAATACGAGAATAGTGCATTTGAGCTAAGCAGAGATTTAGATCAAACACCACGGGCAGTGCTATCAAACGCTATTTCTATTGCATTCAATAATTTTGATAATAAATTTGATCTGATACTCAAGAATCGTCGGAATAGAAGAAGGCAAATTTGTAAAAGCACTAGTGGACTTAGTGACATTAGAACGTGACTATGAAGATAGCGATGATCAAAAATAAAGTGATGACGCTGATGATAAACTTTAAATTTCTTTCAATTAATAAAAAATAATTGGTTTGAGGAAATTTATTTGTTACTTATTTAAATAAAAAATAATAATTTTAACTTGCATTTTTGTGTAATATTGTAGATAGATGAATGTTTTAGTTTTTCTCACCTAATTCCTCAATAAAGAAAGTTAAAAGAGATTTGTACTCTATCATTTTCCAAACACATGAAAAAGAACGCGTGACTGATTTTTTGGGTGTTCGGTTCCTCTAGAGAACTTTTTATCCAAAAGACTTACAATTAAAAATAAATAAATATACAGTTTTTAAAGCAATAATCATAACAAAGAGAAACATAAAAGTCATTTGCATTACAAATATTAATAATTGTATTATATGAATATATCAATTTGTATATGAAAATTATATCTTTCTTCAATTAGTTTGTCTGCAAATTTGAAAATAGTTACGGTTCAACAGTTTTTTTGTTATGTAAAAATAGTACGAAAAAAAGAGAAAGATCAAAAAATGTTTATAGGAAATTTTAATTAAGAATATTTAGATATGCCGGAAAATATCAAATATTTTAGAATTCGAATTATATCGATTTCTTACAAACCATTCTTGCTAAAATCTTTTAAAGAGCGAACTATAAATCAATATATATATTATGATCAAATACAAAAGGTGTTTTATGGAATATTTTGAATTTAACAAAATAGAATAATAAAAATCGCCTGAGGAGAATTAACTTGATATTTGAACTTTCCACATTCAAGAATTATACATACATGTATACATATGAATGCACATACTTTCGTATAAATTAAAGGTCGCTCGTACTATTATTATAAATGAACAGGGCAGTAAAAGTGTTGGTCCTTTTATAAGTACATTTTCAGCATCTTCGATATATTCTGGAAACTTAAAAAACAAAACAAAAATTATTAATATACAAAATTATAATATTTTAAAGATTTTCGTAGCTACCCTCGATGATTTCCCAAATCCCTCGAGTCCGATCACTAGATTGCTAAATAATAGTCCAAGTTTTGTTCGTTTGGCCTCTTAATCGTCAGGAATTTACTCAAAGTTTATTTCGTTCTCAATGAGTACAATTCTTAACTGTACACAATGGCTTATTTTACAATTCTTTATAACACACAATTATTTTCTGCTTCACACAGTTTATCCGTTTCCAAAGCACACAGCTCACTGCAATGTTAATGCCACTGCGTTTTTTACTCGTTTCTCCCTGTGATAGCTACTGCCACTCTTTTTATACCTGAGAGTGAGCCAAACATTCTGTTCACGCTTTCAAGAATAGGCTGATTATTCGTTCGCCTAACGATGGTCGAAACATTCCGTTCATGAGCTAACTCGTCTGCCTGCAGTAGTTGTTGCCGCTCTGTCCGTCTGTCCTTTGGAATTTCCCTCCTACTGCCGCTCCTTTTGTCTGTTCTTTTTATTTGGAATTTCTGCCCCACTGCTACTCCTTTTGTCTGTTCTTCATATTTGGGATTTCTGTCACAATATATATTTTTTGTACCTCTTTGTGCAAGCGCGCTGAACAAGGTTGCTCTTTAGCATATTCCTTTTTTGGTGAATTTCTGTTCAGGTACTACTTAAAAAAGACAGTAAAAATCAAATAACACAATTATATGAAGACAATACGAAACCATTGATAAAATATTATAATGGGGATCATATTTTTCATCGTAGAAATATGAAGTATATTAATTTGGTGGAAATTTTTCGCAATCTTAAAAAGTTACCCTGCGCCTCATAAAATTCCAACTTAACAGTAGTCAAAATCTAATTTCAACCCCATGGTGTACTTGTCAAATATATAAGTGTCCTAAGCTGTTAGCTGATTTCGAGAAATCAGCTGATAGTTTACGTACTCGGTACTCTGGTACTTTTACGTCCCACCATATAACTTATTTGTATTGCAATGGCAGCGTTTTCAAGTCGCACCATATAATCATTAACTATTTCCTATTGGTAGCGTTTGCACGACACACCATATAATGCTAACGACGTCAGCATAAGAAGAAGTGATCTCTCACTGCTGATGCCGCTCCTTTTATACTAGATTTGCGCTGTAGCATTATTATCACTTATTCTCTCTTGCCTAGTTAGACGCTTTTTAATATTCTATATTATTCATTATGTAAATTAGCGCTCGTGTTAAGAGAGCTGTCAAAAAAATAGGTGAACCAAACCGTTCCCCGTCTTGTTAAATCGAACACAATATTATCAAAACGTTATAAACTAATTTATTAGTAGGTCTGCATTGCTGGACGACCAGATAAGAAGTGATTTTACAATGAATTTCTAATTAAAATGAAAACTCCAACTCTGCGTTCCTCGGCTGCTACGCAGTACCGAAATTGTCTAAGTTGCGTTCTCACGCTTTTTGTGAAATATCGTATCGCACCGGATGCGCATGTGCAACGTCAGTAAAACCTCATATCGAGTGACTGCATATTGTGTTGCGTAAGAGCACGGTCACCTGTCTGACAACGTGAGTAGCTACGTAGACCGTGGGATCACATTGTTAACTCCTTCCCCTTTACAGATCTGCGTCCCGAAGATTAACAATTTAGAAGGATTTTGAGTTTATGCCCTGGAAATACTGTTCAAAGTTTCTTAGCCGCTTAGCGTCTGGGTGACTTCCGTATCTTGTAACCAGTGAACCAGCAAATAGATTGTGAATTTCCTGTGACGATTAATTTTTGGTAATTGTGCAGTTGCTTTTCCATTGATTTGAAATTAGAATAGGCGGTAGGTTAAGCTTCTTAGTATAACAACTTATCTTTTCGTTAACATACCCCACATACTTGACGTTCTGCATCGTGATGTCGTGGATATATTCTAGGTTAACTTTTATCGTTTGGTTCTTTATGTTTGATAACACCGCTGGCATGACCTGTGAGGGGATAGCTTCGGTACTAGAGAATACTTGGTGGTTGTTGTTCTCTATGATGTGACTTTGGCTATGGAGAATACTGTTGCAATCAGTTGCAACAGGAGATCCTGCTAACCATTTCCAGGCCGAGCCTATCTAGTCAATAGACCATGTATGTCTGGCCTTTCTTGTCTTTCCCATTAGTTCTTTGAGGTGTTCGGTTGTTTGGTTAATGTAAAGCTGGGCTAGGACCGTGTTCTCTAACTGTTTGATTGAACAATCTACCCACGATTACCCACGACTTAGCTTGTGTTATAGTTGCGTCATATTGTTGGAGGTTGATGACGTGGATTTGTTTGAATGACCCGCTTATGGTCGAACCATTTCCGCTTTGGATAGTTATTATTGGAGCCTTGTAGTGGAAAATAAAAAGGCCGCTGAAAGCTGTCACCAGCAGTGATAGTCTGCAATGCCAAATGTTATTTATAATTCTACTGTTGCTAGTTGATTATCTCAACACCATTTTTTTTTACGGATTAAGAGCAAGAGTTCATTTCTTATAATTTTTTCTTTTCTCTGCGGATTAGACGCAAGAGTTCATTTTTTATAATTTTTCTTTTCTCTGCGGATTAGGTGCAAGAGTTAATTTCCTATCATTTTTGCGGATGAGACGCAACATTTATTTATATATTTTTATTATTTTAAGTGTAACTGTTCTCGAACCAGCTATGGGGGATAGTGGATATCCGGGGGAGTAACATAGCCATTTGTCAAATTCGATGGCGCCACAACCTACACAGGCACGATTTGTCCCACCTATACGCCCGCTCTTGTAGCATTAGTTTTTACGTTTTAAGTTTTTATATGCTGGTTGTGAATCTTTTACCTCTAAGTGTGGTAACAGTGACTTTATTGTCTTTAGATACAATTTATTTTTTATAAAGATATATGTGCTTGCCTTTTATATGCCTATCCTTCACGTATGTGACATCATTCTTCTCATAACGTTCCGGTAAGGCTCTTTTCTTGTTATCTCCATTGTTTTGGGAAATTTGTTTTTGTTTTAACAATATTTTAGCGCTGTATAGATAATTCCGAAGGTTGCCTAGTGCCCATACGACGGCAAGCATCTCCTTTCCGTTCGTCACGTAATATGAAAAAATTCTGTCGGAGATTACAATGCAGCCCAAGAATTCTACACTTGTTTTCAAGAATTCAGTTTTTTCGAAATTGACCCTTAGGCCAGCGGCCGAGAGTTTGGAAAGGATCGTTTCAATATCGTTTAAATGAGTAATCTCATTTTTACTGAATATAATTATATCTTCAATGTACGCAAAGCGAATGCGGCCTTTAAATTATTTGAGCACGTTGTCTATCAAACGCTGGAGGATAAAGGGTGCATTTTTAAGACCGAAGGGGAAAATGCTGTTCTTGGAATATAACTCTCCTTCATGGGAATTTGATGGAATCCCGAGGCTAGGTCAAGTGTATCAGGGATATATACGGCGTTTAGCCTTTTGAATTCTATGACCATTCTATACTTTTTGTCACCATCCGGTTGAGGCTTCTTGGGTGCAACCCATATGGGCGAATTATATGGGCTTTTGAGGGGCGAATTGTTACGGCAGAAAATAATTCCGTGATTTGTTTGTCGACTTCTTCTCGCATGTTAACAGGATAAGGGTAGCTTTTAATATAAATAGGGTTTTCCGTTACCGTTTTTATTGCCGCCTAAATGCTGGTCAACGGTTCCGAACACTTCTCTAAGTCTGTTTAATATGTCTAAAAGTTTATTTATTATTATTAAGTGGCAGCACTACATCTGGTTTTAGGATTAAAAGATTTAGTTCTTGTCTAACAGAGCTTTGACTTCCGTAAGTGTATCGTCGCCTATTATACCGTTAAAAGAATTAAAACCTGGGAGAATGAAAAAATGCGGTAGGTAAATCGCCATAGACAAATTTAAAAAATTATCCAAATTTTTATCTATTTATTTTGATGTTACCTCCCGCGGATATTACATCGAAGCATTTTTCCACCAGCATTGGATTTCTTGCTACAAGCTCACTTGTATAATTTTTATTTGCACCCGTATCCACCAAAAACTCCAATATGCCATTGCTTTTTTAGAGTATTCTAAGAATGGTACGCCGGAGTGGAGGCCCCTATCGTAAAATTTATCTGGTCCTCCAAGTTTTTTTCATCAGTCCTATTTTCCCTTTCCTTTTTAAAAGGCATCTGTTATTTCATTAGGCTGCCATACGATTGCCCTGAAAATCTTGAAGAACCTGGTGCTCTCTTTATCACGTAATGTCCTCGAGAGTTAACGGATTGTCGACTTTGTCCGGACGGATCGACATCCATCTTTTTTAGGTTTGAGGGAGAAGGGCTGCTGTGTCAGCATTGCTAAGATCTGTTACTGTTTCAGACCCAGAGTAGTTAGATCCTACTTGCGCAAGATTGGTGCAAAATTAGATAGCTTCATGTCTCGGTAATACTGCACATACTGTAAATAATGGAAAGATTCATTCAGAATTGCAAATACAGGATGTAACCGACGATGCATCAGCAGTAAGCAGTGAGAGGCTTACTGGATCTATAGGATAAGCAACGGAGTTCTAACCATCAGATTCACTTCCGACACAGAGATAATAGATTAAATTCAGATGAATAAATTGGATATTGATGAGAAAATAAGAGAATATTCATTTAAAAGTCATTAAGAAAGACTCTATTGAAGAATAAATGGAAGATTATAGAGAAATATTTCATTATTTCTGCAAGTTTAACAGAGAAGCTAAAAATATATACTCCAACCCAAATAGTGCCATCTTCAATGAGACTACAGAACATAAAGATTCCAATATATTACGACGAGATGAAGCAATGGTCATCATTTCTGAAGTAGAAAATTTGTTTCAACTAAAGTCATCGTTAGCTGGAGAAACTGGAAGATTAATTCCACATCTTCTAGTAACAGAAGCAAACTATGAAGCAGCCTAGCAAATTTTTCGAGGAAGATACGAGAATAGAACACTGCAATTCACAAAATAAATAGGCAGACTTCTAGATCAACCAGCAACAAATGGGGAATATGCAGCTAGCCTGAAGCAACTTTTAGATACTACTAAGGAGTGCATTTTTAAGCTTAAGGACCAGGTGAAGAAAATGCAAAAATCTCAATAATTTAACAACATGATCTTTATCCCAAAAAACAACATTTATTTATTTTTTCCGTTGTAATATACTAAACATTTAAAAATGTGAGAACACAGTATTCACTGACTCCAGCAGCCATTTACACTTCATTCTAAATCATTCTTCTATAGTAAACAAATGGGCAAAGGCGTTTTGTATAATTAAAAATAAAAGAAAATATTTAAATATTGATAAGGTTAATTAAATAAAATTGTTATACACGTTACCCTGCCGTCATTATATATACCGATCAGACTGTTGTCTTCCTTCTCCAAACTTTCAAAAAAGTGGTGCTATAAAAAATTTCTCCTTTTCTCTCCGAAAATAACATAATTCCTACACATCAATTTGGTTTCCGCAAAAAACATTACACAAGTGTCTTAGTACATCGTACAATTAGTAAAATAAAACTAAATGATTATATAACAGAGGAATGCCAAATAACGACAGGTGTTCCACAAAGTAATCCCATTATTTAATACTTATATGTATAAGTACACTATATAACAGATGATACTGTTATATTAAGTCGGAACAAATGTCCCCAAATGCCATAGCCATAAAAGTATTAGAGCAATACTTTAAACTAGTTAACACATCTCCTCTAAAATCTGCAGATTAATATCCACAACTGCCTAAACATTCATACCACAAAAGAAGAATCTTCACACAAAAATACATAACAAAACTGAGTAATTATCTAAACCCTTTGGAAGAAGAATCTTCACACAAAAATACATAACAAAACTGAGTAATTATCTAAACCCTTTGGGTAACACCTTGGCATCCGCAACAAGTCAAAACCACTTGTTGAGATTGGATAAACTATCCTTTTAAATTTCATCATTAAGCCAGCAGTCCATTTTTGTTAATAGGATATTATGTTTTAGTTTATTTATAAGATTTTATTGCTCATTGTGAGGTTTCAGATGTGTAACCAGACTTAATAAAAAAAATTATATATGTTAACAAGAAAAAAACCTGTCTTGGGCGAAGACTACATTTTCTGGGCCATCATATTCTAAATAGTTCATCTCCTTTTGTTTAGTTTCGTTTTCTGCTTGAAAATCGGACGTATATAAAAAAGAGAGGAGGCTGTATGAGTACAATGCATTAAAATCGGAGAATGTGTAAATAGTTGTCATATTTTAACGACGTTCATTTCTCTTAAAATATCTTTCTACTACTACTACATTAACGTAGGTACCGCTTTCGCGATTATTCAATAATTGAACGCCATTCGTTTCTTGTTATCTATCATGGGTCGGTTTACACAGCCATATCAAGGGCAGTTTAAAAATCAATTAAAAATGAAGTGTGTAGATTATTTTCAGTTGGGTCTTCTTTAAGATTTGTCGTATGATGAATATCTGGTCAATGCTGGATTAACCAGGCCTCAGGCAACACTGACAGCAGAGAACGTAGAAGAACGAGAAGGACCAATTACGAAAAATCGTGTAAACCGTCATGAATAAGCCAGAACATCTCAAGGGAATTTCACCACTCCCGCCAGAATTTAACAGAATTTGAGCGTAGTAATAATAAATATGCTCAGAAATGTTTCTGAATAACATTGTTGTATGTTAACCATAGATAACAAATTTACGTATGCTTGTTAACAAAATAAATGAAAATATTATTTTATTAATTAAATATTATTTTATTATTAATAAATTTTTGAAGAAAAAAACTGATAAAACTAATTTATAGATTTCATACGTTTTTCAAATATCTTTATAATCTGATAGCAAACTTCAATTTCTGATGAAAAAAAATGTTGATTTGCCGTCGGAAAAGGAGGGTTGTTTATATTTGCAATTAATAATTTTATTATTTTATTAATTTATAAACCTGAAAAAAGTTCAAGGATAAATTTTAAAGTATCAATTAATACTTTGGATATGACATACATATGTATAGGGTGTTTTTTTTATAGAGGTATAGAACTTTAAGTTGGCATTACTTTTCAAGATGGCGACCGATTTAACAGGTGTCAAGTGATTTATTCTCAGTTTGGTTTGGCAAGTCATCATGAATAGACTCACCCCTGAACAACGCTTGCAAATAGTGCAATTTCATTTCGAAAATAATGGTTCTGTGCGGAAAACGTATTGCGCAGCCCATAAAGCGCACCAAACAGTCAGTTTTTCTGGATGTAACGGTGTTTCAACATACACTTGAGGATTACCTTCACTCCAAATGCGGCAGTTTTGTTTGTTGACGTAGCCATTCAACCAGAAGTGCGCTTCATCGCTAAACATCGCTAAAATGGACGTAGTGCGCGATACGTTTTCCGCACAGAACCATTATTTTCGAAATAAAATTGCACTATTTGCAAGCGTTGTTCAGGCGTGAGTCTATTCATGATGAATTGCCAAACCAAACTGAGAATAAATCACTTGACAGCTGTTAAATCGGTCGCCATCTTGAAAAGTAATTATCTAAAAGTTCTATACCTCTATAAAAAAAACACCCTTTACAAGTGTTCGTATATACGCAATAGAAAAAATGGTTCTGTTTCAAGAAATCAGTATATACATACACGCATGTCCAAACACATAGAAACATATTATTTGCATTAGAGATCGTATACATACAAACTTCCTTTACTATAACATTTTCATTCATAGACGCTAGCGCTGTACAACAAAGCAAAGTGCGTTTATTCATAAATACCACCGCGCACATGCCCCGCATACTCATGCCGACAAGTTGCTTCCTCGCGACGGTAACAAAAAACACGAATACAAAAGTCATTGTCGCGAAATGTTACGCAAAAGCAACAATAACAAAAAGTTCCTTTGACTCCGGCAAAAAGTCAAGTGTCAACCACCGAAAGGAAGCAAACCATACAAAAACTACGATCGTTCTTCTATATTTGCTGTTCGCCTGTTACCTCACTATGAAGAAAGCTGCTGCCTTGTGCTGCCACACGACAAAAGTGCCATGAGTTCAAATCTTAACTCCTTTTTCTTATTTTAATTTTATTAAATTGGCCGATTTTTCGATCGTCGCAAGAAATGCTTGTGGATGACGGCGCACAAAGGAACGAAGTTGGCATGCCTTTTATATGTATGCGTTTTTCGTATACAGACATGGACCCTTGAATGTGTTTGTCTTTGCTTCAGCTCAACTTAAATTTTTGATTTTTATAAATTTTGTCATCGTCGCGGAGAAGATGTTTTTGGATTGGGGGATGCATGAAGGAAGGGAATTCGCATTGTTATGATTGTATATGTTTCGCGTATATGTATTAAAATGCTTGAATGTATGTGTTTTCGCATTGTCATCAGCTCAACATCAATTTTTAATATTTGGCAAAATTTGACTTCGTCGCCAGGAAAGTGTTTGTTGATGAATAGTAGAAGGAAATAGGGGTTGCATGCGGTATTTATTGTAGTTGCTTCTACTTTTTATAGCAAATAGCTTATGCAACAACAACATACATTTGCATGCCCTTTTCCCTTGAACCCGCAACATTCATATGCCGTCCACAAGCATTGCTTCAAATTCTTGGGACTTCGACTAAAATTCACTGCGTGCTAAAATGAAGCAAATTGGCTCGTGGTGCTAAATTCGCTGTTCGCCTATTAGTTCATATTAGCCAGCAAGAAATTCCTTGCCTTCCCGCGTGCCTTTTGCCCACAAGCGAGGATGGCAAAATGATGCTTTCAAGAATGTTTGATTTTTATGTCATTTATTTTATTCTTCACATTTTGGTATAGAAAATCAGGTACAGTGAACTTTGTGTACCACGAATATGCACACTACATTTGAACCATGCAGTGTGCATCTAGCTACATTACTTTTACATAAGTAATTGCTCATTAATTTCTAGTTTCTATAAAATTTTCGATAATATCGAAGTATTAAACATAAATTTAATGGAACAAATATATATTTAAAAATAATCAGGTGCTTTTTAAAACATTCGTTTAACAAATGTAAGGAACTCAGTTCGGATTATCGAGAGTGCGTTTTACAATTTTCCAGTGAAGACATAAAATTCTTCAACTTCTAATGTTTGGCACTTCTATTTGTGAAAGAGACGCGCGAAGGGAGACGTGTGCGTTTGCCATGAGAAGGGCATTTTTTGCAAATTTAACTAGCGGTATTTTCTGCTGGATGTGTTCGCTTTGATTTATGCACATATAAACATATGTATGTATGTATGTATACCCTGCCAACCACCACTACCCACTTTCTACCACACATTCACACATTTTTATCTTCTCACGAACACATTTACAAATTTTGTGATCGAATAGAGAAATATATTTCCTTAACCTAGTTAACTTAGGATTTTTCAATGTTCTCACAAGAAGCGAATTCATTCTCGCAGTCATGGTTGCCGCTCGAGCTATCATGTACCAATTTAATTGTTAATATGGTGTATTTAGTAAACATCTGTTAATATAAAATTTTAAAGACTTATCACTGTTTCTTAATTACTCTAGCAAAAAAACTGAAGAATTTTTCTACGAATAATTGCAGTATTTTAAAATCGAATTTTCTCGACTTAGCTTAATATAATTTTGTATACTTATATAATATTATACGAATCTCACAAATCCAAATAAACTTACTATTTTAAATGCAGACTTGCATATTGTGGCGAATATGCGAAGCGAATGTCAGATAAAAGAGAAAAGCCGATAACTGAAATTATCTAGAGCGTGAATCGAGAACATAGCGACTGCCGCTCTTTTTATACCTGAGGATGAGCAAAACATTCTGTTCACGTGCTTAAGAATAAGTTGATTATTCGTTTGCCTGCCGTTGCTGCAGCTGTTCCGTTTATCCTTAACGACGTGGAATTTTCTTTACACTGTGTACCATTTTGTTTGTCTTTGGTAAGGGTAATTTGCATCTTACTGCCACTTCTCATGCCTGTCCTACGTATTTGGGATTTTCGTCACAGTATTTATATTTATAGGAGCAAATATGTAATAATTTTGGTGCATTTTCGATGCGTGAGTGCCAACAGTGATCACAGCCATCTTGAAAATTCACATGAAATGGTATTACTTCAAGCGAATACATACCATTGTGCTGTGCTGAAGTAAGCGGTAAGAAATTCAACGAAATTATTAAAATTATTTAAATTTGACGGGATTGCAGAGATAATCCAGTATTTATTTAGAGATAAACTACAAGTTGATCTTAACTCCATGAGTTTTTAATCCAGAAGAAAGTTTAAAGTTACAAAAAGAATAAATGAATAAAGCATAGACTAATAATTATACATGTGTGTAAATGACAGTATGTAAAGAATAGAATGACATGCATAGTGTTAGGTAAACGAATATATTCAACACGCCCTCTCAATATGCACGTCATTAGGTAGATAAGCCGAGTCCAATAAGACATCTCTCGTGATTTGCTTGCGCCAATGGTTTCGTCATCACATCTGCAGTCATCTCCTGACTAGGTACGTGCTTCAATGAAAATATCCCTGCGCTAATGCATTCTCTCAGAAGGTGATGTTTGATATCAATATGCTTGGTACGCGCGTGAAAAACGGGATCAATAGCCAAACACTGCGCACCTCTGTTGTCCACATAAATTGTTATATCGGCGAGTTTTTGTAGACCAATCTCATTTAAGAGACTACGTAAATACACTGCTTCTTTCGCTGATTCTGCCAAACTCACATATTCAGCTTCTGTAGACGAAAGAGCGACTGTGCGTTGTTTTTGTGACTTCCAGCTTATCACAGCACCGCTGAGCAAGAAAGCATAGCCCGTGTAGGAACGACGATCAGTTGTGCATCCTCCCCAATCAGCATCGGCGTACCCTATTAGCGGTAAATCAGATTTTTGGTACTGCAAGCCTCTATTGGCAGTACCGGCAAGATACCTTAAAACACGTTTGGCAGCATTCCAATGACATTTCGATGGATTCGTGACAAACTGTGCTAGTCTTGACACGGTATTTGCTATATCCGGCCTTGCTGCGATGGACATATACATAAGAGCTCCAATTAATTCTCGGTACAGACAGATTTCATCAATTGCATTATTCTTATCCAAATTCATATTTAACTCAGATGGTGTAGATACCGGGTTACACTGGCTCATTCCGAATTTCTTTAACAATGCTTGTATGTAGCCACTTTGTCTTAAGGTAATCATACCATCCACTTGATGAATCTCTAGTCCGAGACAATAATTTGCTTTGCCAATGTCCTTAATATCAAAATATTTCAAAAGTTGTTGTTTTAAGTTTTTAATAGTTTTCACCTCACGTGACGCAATAAGTAAATCGTCTACATATACAAGCAGTAAAACTAAATTATTCTCAATATATCCATGAAATAAACATGATTCATTTTCAGTGGGCTTTAACCCCATACTTATAAGCTTCGACTTAAGTTTGGCATACCACTGCCGACCAGCTTGCTTGAGGCCGTACAAGGCTCTTTTAAGTCGACAAGCGTTACCACCTTCCTCTATTTCTTTCATCATTTTTGATGCTTTACTACCCACGTCACTATTTTTTATCAAATTTCATTGCTATTCGTTGTAAAATATCATACAGAATATCTGATACTCTCATGAACACCTTTTCGCTCAACGTTCCATTTAGATATGCGCTTACAACATCGAACTGCCATATAGTGAGATTAAAATGAACCGGCAACGCAAGTAACAACCGAATCGATTCCAAACGTGCTACTGGAGCATACGTGTCAGTATAATTTATACCATATATTTGACCGCACCCTTTTGCTACAAGGCGTGCTTTGCGCCGCTCAATATTACCGTCGGACCCATACTTATTTGTCAAAACAAAACGGCATCCCACTATATTTTTGTTGTTTTCGAATGGAACAATATCCCATGTATTATTTTTAATAATATTAATTATTTCACATTCCAATGCACAATTTTCGTGGTCTTCCCCTATTCCCCATTCGCATCAACTTCGGCCTACCTGGCGCTCTTCGAATTTCTTCTACTTTACAATCAGCAGTTTTTGTTGGTTCACTTGATCTTATATCATCGATTTGAGAATGAGAAAAATCTAATATCTCACGACAATCGCTGTTATTTTCTTCAGAAATTCTAATCGGCATCAGCAGCTCATTGATAGCACTTGTTGGAATCGAAAATAGTTGCTGTTCGCTAACAAACCGTACATCACGCGCACATATTACTTTATGTGCTTTCGGTATCCACACACGATAACCTTTTGCTTCTCTTGGATATCCAACAAATATACTGTTGCGAAAAGTTGCGTTGGCAACCCATCGCATTTTAACATTCTCTCTTTGTTCTCAATTCTTCTATTTCTATTTCTAATTGCAAGTGTTGCGAAAGTTGCATTGGCAACGCATCACATTTTGTCATTCTCTCTTTGTTGTCAATTCTTCTATTTCTATTGGAAATGTCAAATTCCATGTAATTTCTCTTTCATTATTTTTCTGGTTGTTCAAGAGCGCATAGGCGCCGCAGGTAAATCAAAATGTAAGTTTTGTACAATGAATTTATATCTTTAAGAAATTTATTAACTTATTTATTATCGAGGCTTAAAATGGAAGACGCTGAACATATTAGCGTACTAGTCGAAGGTAATGGAGTGCCACCTCCAATTAGTGTTGGTGAGGCTGACGGAATTGGTATCGTCGCAGCTACAGGTATGGGATCACCTACTACTGCAATTCCGCCGCACTGTCACGCATCAACGCCCATTACTCATCCTTCGACGTTCACAGTACCACGTATGAATAATGCGTCTATAATAACGTCCGCCCATGGAACTCAACCACACTGCATGCTATATACTTCGAATGCACCACCGCTTCAACCAGTGCCAACGAGCGCGTTTACGAGCGCATAAATGCTCGTCAATGCTATTGGCGCCGTACCTAACCTCACTTCCGCTGCCATGCCGTTTAGCACACTGTCTTACGCAACATTCGGCAATGTCTTTCAGCCATTTTATACTCAGCCAGTTACGAATAGCATTATGGCGCCACCACCGAACAACTTATGCTTCGGGCAACCGAATACATCAAACTATGCGCAATCGAATACGATGCCTGCATATACGCAAGTTTATGGCGCACCTTACAGTGCTCTCAGCCAACACAGCACAGCCAATATTAGCTTAACTCCAATGCAGATTTCCAGTCGGCAAGTGATGACAAAAGATCTGCCTACCTTCTCCGGCAAACGTGAGGACTGGCCCTTATTCATCACGAATTATAAGCAGTCCACCGAGCGATGTGGATTCACCGATCAAGAAAATTTGATCAGACTACAAAAGTGTTTAAAGGGGCCAGCCCTTGAAGCAGTGCGTGGTAGGTTAATGATGCCATCAACAGTGGGGCTGGCTATCAACACATTGAGAATGCTTTACGGTAGGCCAGACATTATTCATCAAACTATGCAGTCGAAGTTGAGGCAAGAGCCTCCGGTTAGGGCTGATAAATTGGAATCGCTCGTAGCCTTTTCGTTAGCAGTGCAGAACTATAGGGCTACTATGCAGGCGGTGGGACTAGACGATTATTTAAAGGATCCTGCCCTGCTAAACGACCTAGTAGCTAAACTTCCCAGCGATCAAAGACTCAATTGGGGTAGTTATCGTATGTCTCTCGGTCGAGCTGACGTTGCAATATTCGATGAATGGCTTTTTGGTCTAGCAATGTGCGCAAGTCAGGTAACTGTTTGTCCGCCAGCTGTAACAGCAATTGACACTACTGAAACCAAGAAGAGTGGCCGCAACTTTCAAAAGGCGAGAATTTTAGTCCACGACATTATCGATAACAAGGTAGACAAAAATGTGAAAACAACTACCTGCCCGAAGTGTAACGTGAATCATAAGCTGTCGGAATGTGCTGAGTTTAAGGCGCTGCCAATAAGCCATCGCTGGCAGTTTGTTCGGGAGCAAAAACTTTGCTTGCGCTGTTTCAAATCTCATTACGTTCGCCGATGCAATTTTAAGAATAAGTGTGGAGTTGATGGCTGTCAGATGGCACACAATTCACTTCATCACACACCTGCTTCTGTAAATAGCAGCATCGGCCACGAGCAAATAGCGTTATACCACGAACGTCGTTCAAAAAATGAGCAAAAATGCGCACTATTTAGGTACGTACCCGTCACTATTCGAAGCGCATCCAAATCAATCGACACGTATGCACTCATCGATGAGGGCTCCGCTTGCACTCTGATTGAGAGGGAACTTGCTGATGATCTCGACTTGGACGGTCCACCTGAGGCATTGTGTCTTCGATGGACCAACGAAATTACACAAAGCGAAAATAATTCCAAATTCGTAAGTTTCGAAATTTCATCAACAGAGGTGGACGCTCCACGGTATTTACTACGAGAAGTACGTCCTATTGCTCATCTAGGCTTACCCACTCAAACACTGGACAGTTCTTTAAACGAGGATCACACTCATCTCAAAGGTCTTCCCATTTTACTTTATGACGACGTTAGGGTGCGTATTCTTATTGAAATCGACAACGCAAAAATTTGAGTACCAATCGAGGCTAGGGAGATTCCAATCTGATCGCTGCTAAGTGCCGATTGCGGTAGACTGTTTATGGGCAGAAACTCTATGTGTACTGCATATTTGTTGTTGCAATCCAACTAACTAAGCGTATTTTGCTATAGACGATATCGGCGCTTACGCACCAACCAAGCCACCTCGCTCAAAGAACGATGAAAGCGCTTTACAATTATTGGAAAAATTCACAAAATGTGTGCCATATGAGAAGAGATGGAAAACTAGATTATAGTGCAAACAAGATTTAGTCAATTTACCCGACTCATATTCTATGACGCCCCGCCGACTAGAGTGTCTAGAAGCCAAGATGAAACGCGGTCCTTCACTTCATCAGTTTATCGTCGTCCAAATTGATGAGTAGAAGAAAAAGGGATACGTTCGCAAATTGGCCTCGACTAGTGGCAGGTCGTGGTACCTTCCTTTGTTCACAGTGATTAACGCTAATAAAAATAAAACAAGACTAGTATGGGATGCTACAGCCAAGGTTGGAATCTTCTTTGAATAGCATGCTATTGAAAGGGCCTGACTAGTTGAAATCATTGATAGGCATACTGCTTCGCTTTTGAGAAAAGCCTGTGGCTATTCGTGGGGACATTCGTGAGATGTTTCACCAAGTGAAGGTGGTAGAGGAAGATCAAGCAGCACAAATGTTCTTATGGCGCAATGGTGACTTCAGTCGACAGCCAGACGTCTACGCCATGTGTGTAATGACTTTTGGTGCTTCGTGCTCTCCTTTTTTGGCGAACTATATAAAGAACCGAAATGCTCAACGTTTTTCCGAAACTTATCCGGAAGCGGTAAAAGCCATTATTGATAACACATTCGTCGATGATTGGCTCCAGAGCGCAGACACCGTGGAAGATTTATCTCGTATGGCCACTTCGGTTCGCTGGATCCACAGCGAAGGCGGATTCGAAATGCGAAACTGGGTTTCGAATTGGAAACGAATTCTGACGACGGATGAACTGACATTTGTGGAGAAGTTTCCAGAAGAAGTCTTTGACGAATCTAAATTTCCATCAAAACGACAAGTTCTGCGTACCATAATGAAAATATTTGATCCACTCGGACTGCTCGGCTACGTCGTGATACAAGCAAAAATCATCCTGCAGGACGTTTGGCGCTCTGGGGTTAATTGGGACGAGCCTATCAGAGAGGATGAACGAAGGAGTTGGTTTAATTGGTTGCGACGAATACCCTCTATAAACAACGTCAGATTCCCTCGCTGTTACACACTCGCCAACCGCACCGAAGGTAATCAATTGCACATTTTCGTAGACGCGAGTCAACGCATACGCGGCCGTGGCATATCTACGTGCGGAAGGTAGTAACCGCGTGAGCTGCTCGATATTAGCCTCGAAGACGAGGGTCACGCCTTTGAAGCCTATTTCAATTCCGAGACTGGAACTAATGGCTGCCGTTCTGGGACTACGACTGGCAAAATTCGTAAGCGAAGAACTTTCTATCAAGGTAAGCCGTAAATTTTTTTGGACGGACTCAAAAACGTGATATACTGGGTACGTTCAGATGCCAGAAGATTCCATCAATTTGTTGCGCTACGCATTGGAGAGATTCTAGAAGGTTCCTGCGCTAAAGAATGGATATGGGTACCGTCGTCCGAGAACATTGCCGATGAAGGCACGAAGTGGAACGAGGATCGTAAATTCGATGACAACTCACGTTGGTTCCAGGGGCCAAAGTTCCTAACTGAACCCGAATCTGATTGGCCCTCGACGGAGCTAGAAGTCGATAACGTAAACTTGGCCGCTGAATTACATCACATAAGTATATCAAACACAACGACACCGACGCTGTCAGTAATTTCGCCAGAAGTTGAAAGATTCAGCACCTGGGAGCGGCTGCGCTCCACACAGCACTTTGTTTTGCGTTTTTTACGCCGAATTGTGAAGGTCCCCCCTCAATCGCTATTAAAATTGTTTGAATTACCAGATTTAGAAGCAGCAGAGCTCGTCTTTATAGCCGTATGTCAGGAAGATTCATTTCACGAGGAAATAAAAGGCCTTAAACATAGCCAGGTCGTTTCACAACGATCTACCATATTTAAAATGTCATCGTATCTGGACGAATTCGGACTTCTACGGGTAAAAGGAAGAATCGACTTCGTCGAAGGTGTTGCCGTCAATATGAAGCGACCTCTAATACTTCCAAAGGATCACTCAGTAACGCGGTTGATAATTGACTTTTATCATAGAAAGTTTCACCATCATCATAACGAAATCGTTGTGAATGAGATGCGCCAGCGATTCTGCGTAGCTGCGTTACGCGTGTTAGTAAGAGATTGCACCAAAAGATGTCAGATGTGCCGTAATCGAAAGACAAAGCCGCAACCGCCTTTAATGGGAAATCTTCCTTCTGTGCGACTGTCGCCATATACACAGCCATTCACATTCACTGGTGTAGACTATTTCGGTCCCATCGGCGTAGCTGTTGGACGGCGGCGGGAAAAGCGTTGGGGCGCATTGTTTACGTGCCTGACCACACGTGCAGTTCACATTAAGATCGCGCCATCGCTGTCAACAGAATCGTTCCTCCTTGTACTAAAGCAGTTCGTGTGTCGCAGAGGAGTACCGAATCGCATCGTGTCAGATAATCGCACAAACTTTCGCGGCGCTAGCCGAGCGCTAATTGAAGAGATTGAAAAGGTGTCGTCCTGTGACCTAAAGCGGTAGCATCCGCAAATCGAGTGGTCCTTCATTCCGCCTTCAGCCCCCACATAGGTGGGGCCTGGCAACGAATGATACGGTCGACCAAATCCATTTTAATGGATATCACACACGAAACCATTCCACGCGAGGAAGTGTTGAGAGCTACTCTGGCCGACATTGAAAATATTCTAAATTCTAGACCTCTAACGTATGTGCCTTTGGAGACTGAAGAGAGCGAGGCTCTAAAGCCCAACCATTTTTTGCTGGGAAGCTCAAGCGGAATTAGAAAATCTGGATGTGATGACGACAGCGGCTCAGCTCTCCGACGATGCTTTCGAATTTCGAATCAACTCGCTAATCAATTCTGGAAGCGTTGGATCAGAGAATATCTTCCATGCCTTACCAGACGCGCAAAGTGGTTCCAGCCGCCGATCCGACCAATTGAAATAAACGACGTCGTAGTCATTGTTGACGAAAATGCGAAGCGAAATTCATGGCCGAAAGGAATAGTAATATATCTGCACCTCGGAAAAGACGCTGTGGTGAAGACAATGAACGGTCTGTGCACTCGACCTGTTGTTAAGCTGGCGAAGCTAGATATCGCGAACCAAAACTGAGTTGGTAAAATTCATACGAGAAGACGTAAGAAATTGACGAAGGGGGGTATATTGCAAAAAGTTGCGTTAGCAACCCATCGCATTTTAACATTCTCTCTTTGTTTTCAATTCTTCTATTTCTATTTCTAATTGCAAGTGTTGCGAAAGTTGCATTGGCAACGCATCACATTTTGTCATTCTCTCTTTGTTGTCAATTCTTCTATTTCTATTGGAAATGTCAAATTCCATGTAATTTCTCTTTCATTATTTTTCTGGTTGTTCAAGAGCGCATAGGCGCCGCAGGTAAATCAAAATGTAAGTTTTGTACAATGAATTTATATCTTTAAGAAATTTATTAACTTTAATTATTATATTGAATAAAGATTTCAGCTCATTGAAAAGCCACGAAAAGGAGACTTGAATATTGTTTTAATTGCGGGCCGCCAATTGCCGGGACAACATATACCTTCATCACATCTAGGCGCCAGCATATTTTTATCAGGTATTTTATCAAGTACCATTACCTTTGATCCAAACGATCTAAAGTGTTTAACATTTGGCTTTACCTCATACAGACATTCGTAAGGTGATTTCCCACCTAGCGTTCGTGATGGACATCTGTTTCTTATATAGCAAGCAGCGGCTACAGCTTCTGACCAAAATGTATGAGTGAGGCCAGATTGCAACAACAAACACCTAGTCATATTTAGCAGTGTTCTATTCATTCTGCGACTCCATTTCGTTCCGGCGTTCTGGGAACACCTAGTCGTCGAGCTATGCCAGATTCTGAAAGATACATATTAAAGTTATTATTTAAATACTCACGTCCATTGTCGGACTGTAGACATTTAATTTTTAACCCTGTCTGTCTTTTCATAAAACTCTGGTATAGCTTGAAAGCTTCGAAAACGTCAGACTTCTGCCGTAGTAAATATATTTCGCACCACCTTGTACAATCGTCTATGAAGGTGATGAAATATCGAGCTCGTCCAATAGATTCTTCTCTGAACGGCCCGACCCCGTCGGAGTGAATAATCTTCAACGGTTCTGTACACGGCACTCTACCTCTATGGAACGGTAGCGCAGACATTTTACACAGTATACAAACTTCACACTGTACCAGTTGCTTCACGTCGCCAATATCAGAAGCGGGAACGATACCATCTTTACCCAATTTTGTTAAATCAGCCGCGTTTAGATGGCCCAACCGATAATGCCACTTCAACAGTTCGGAACACTTCGGCTGGACATAAGCACATTCGCTACTTTCTCTGATGTAATATAAATCACCCTTACGGTCAGCAGTCAACATGATTTCTCCACTTTCATTAGATACAAACGCGCCATCTTTGGTAAACGTCACTTTGTGCCCTTTATTGGTAATCTTTGCCACCGACATTAAATTTGTGCGAAGCTCTGGAACAAACAACGTATTTTGGATTTCAACTAGTCGCTGGCCACCTGTGCCTGTCACCGATAAATGTACCTCACCTTTACCTTGAACAGCTGCACACGCCTGTTGACTTGCCAAATTCAACTTAGCTTTGGGTGACTTGCTCATTACCTTAAACATGTACTTGTCACCACTATCCAATACCCCCGACCGTCTTCCACGTACGTCACCAAGAAATTTTTCCTCTGCTGCAGAATGGTATGCTGCGTACGTATTATCGGCGCAGTATGCCAAATGCTTGGAATTGTTGGAGTCTTTTCCATGAGCATCACTATCATTCCTAGCAGAACAAGAGCTCGCCTTGTGCCCTAATGCGCCACAATTAAAGCATCTGATTGCTCTTTTACTCTTTATAAATATATTCCGATTCTGCTTATCTTGCACATGTGACTTCGCAGCCATAGCTATTACTGCATTACCAGTCTATTGCTTACGTGCTTCGCTCTCCTCGATTATTTTTATTTTCAGTACGTCAGCTGCTGGAAGCGCATCGCGTGACTCTATTGCGCATCGAAAATTTTCATAAGTAGAGGGCAAACTATACAAGAGCATGATAGATAAAAGATCACCGTTGATCTGTACGTTCATACTCTCCAACTTATCTACCGCATCAAAGAATTTCGCTATATGCTCTTTCACGTCATCGCCTTCGTCCAACTTCTGCAACATCAACTGCTTAAGTAAAGTTGCTTTTCGGGCCGGACCTTTTGACGCATAAATCGATTCAAGTTTCAGCCACACTTCACGCGAAGTCTCACATCCCTTTACTTGCTTTAATTCGGATGGCTGAACTGCTAAAATCAAATCTGCTTTAGCTTTCTTGTCAGCCCTCAACCAAGCGCTCCTCGCTGCAGTATCAGTTTCTGCCGGCATCAAATTAAAACCATTTACGTACTCCCACAAGTCGTTTTTAATAAGCAATGCTTCCACCTGTCGAAGTTGTCCTTGGAAAGCAACTTGATCCGCGAAGAAGTTGACATAGTATTCACAGCCATTACTTCAGTTGTCTCACAGCACCTGCTAATTTGATCGGCTTCAATTTTCGGCAAACCTGCTTCTGAATCCTCAATAATATTCATTAGTCATGCAATATTTCAAAAATAATAAAAATTTGCAGATAATTCAGTATTTATTTAGAGATAAACTACAAGTTGATCTTCACTCCATGAGGTTTTAATCCAGAAGAAAGTTTAATGTTACAAAAAGAATAAATGAATAAAGCATAGACTAATAATTATACATGTGTGTAAATGACAGTATGTAAAGAATAGAATGACATGCATAGTGTTAGGTAAACGAATATATTCAACAAAATTATTAATATCATTTTCATTCCAGATTTCCCAGGCGTTCCAAATTCATAGAGAAGTCAACACAAGTAAGTATTATTATAAAAACTGTGATCTTAATGGCATTAATTTATGCTCATATAAAATTTTTCTTTCATTGCAGATTTGCTTACCGCAGAATTCGAGGATTTTCAATTACGCATATACAGTGAATAGTTGTTTTTAAAAATTATTATTATGTGACGGTGATAATGAGAACAGTGGCTTTTGTTTAAATAATATGATGTGTATTTTTTCAAAATAGTTTAAAAGTTATTAATATTTAAAGTTGTAGTTTTTCATACATATGTACAGGGAGTCCTCCTGTATATTACTAACAAACAAACTACAAATGCTTGGCTTTATCGTACTTCGTGAAATAATCTATAAAATAACAATAAATATGCAAGCAAATTATATACATAAATAAAAAGTGTTGCGTGAATATACTATGCAAGTCAAAATCGGTGTTTGTCTGGTCCAGAGCTATTTTTTTTTAAAGCACAGCAACTATCAATGAAATACACATCAATTACACTTATTTTGGAAAGGAACTCCAAACATTTTCAGTAATTTTAAACAAAAGCCGCTGCCATTCATAATTACTAAATTTATTTCCATGTAAATAAGTGCACTGTGGAAGCAAATTTAAAGTAAAATTTAAATTAAAAAGTGCAAGTTTCTTGGTATAATACACTCCTTTTTTGAGTGTTGAAATAAATTTTAATATATATGAAAATAAAGATAATACGATTATCTTTCTTTTGGTTATGAAATTGTAAAATTGTAAAAACTTTTTCTTAAAAAATTTTCCAATTTTCAAATTCCTATAACCAAATTTTACGCTGTAACTAAATTTTTAATTTCTATTATTATTATTTTATGATTTTTTAATGTTATATTATTTTTTAATATCTCATTTTTTATATTTTCAGATCATGTTTGCGGAATTTAGAATTTAAGTTAATTTACAATTTCCATATTGTAATTTTTTAATACAAATAATTAGTTATAATAATAAATTGTAAAATTTTAGATATAAATCGAATACAATATATAATTGTTAATTAGATATTTAAATATATGTTATCATATTTTTAAAATAAATAAATTTATAAATAATTTTTTTTTAAATAGCAAACAACTGTTTTTAATTTTAAATATGGGAGCGAATTATATGTAAGTATGAATTCGCCTTTAAAAAAATGCAACCCTGTGTCCATCTGACGAGAGAAATTAGATGAGGACAGTTATATGCTTTCCTTATGGGCTAAACTGAATGGGTGAAACAAGACAGCAAGATCACATGTACACGGAAAAAGTGGGTAAAATCTGCGCTCTCTTTAATAAAATGCCTATGCTGTTACCCAGTTTTTTATCCACTATTCAGCAAATGCTTGCTCAAATTATCTAGTTTTTTACCCAGTGCTGGTTGGCAGGGTATACATATCATTTTATGTGCGTATAAATATGTACATATGTATATCCATATGAGCATGTATGTTTGTTCTTATTACGCTTATTTGTGTATATGAACGTATGCTCATATGTCGATACGAATGAATGAATTTCGATTTGCTTATTTATTTTTCTATTTGGCCCAAAAAATAATTAATTATTTAATATTATAATTAAATAAAACATTAATATATAATATATTTTCATGGATATATTTCAAACATTAAAATATAATATTTTACCATTAAAAAAACTATTAGCAAAATATCAGAAAATGGAAAAATTATGATTTTATAAATATTAGGAATATTTAATTAAATTTGAAAATTATTGAAAGTAAAAACTCAACAATAATAAGTTCAAAATTTTTTGATAATAACCATCTGCATAGGCATTATCAGTTTTACATTTACTTTGCATGTATTTTCTCATTTAGCATACAATCATTCTAATTTTGAGCATTATTTCTGCTAACTCACTGTTAAAGTGTGGTGAAATTCCCTTGAGATTTCGTGGTGTGAATTCCCTATTTCTGTTCTAGGCTGATTGGAAAATCGGAACGATTTGACTACGTTCTCTGCTGACAGGGTCCAATCAGTTTGTTTACGGCTCTAATCTCTCACAAAATACGCTATAAGGTCCTATATATGCGATAAAAAGGAAGCTTATACCACCATAATTGGCGCAGACGATGTGGTCTCCCTTTTTATAGATTGGGCAGAGTACACTGAGGTTCCAATCGTCGGGCATGTGTTCCTTCGACAATATTCTGCGAAGAAGCTGATTCATGCACCTTCTTCTGCTCTTCGGAGCCGTATTTGATTAGCTCGGCTGGTAAGCCACTCCTACCGCTTTGTTAGTTTTAAAGCGAGCAATCGCTTTTAGAACTTCATCATAGTCGGGTGATGGAACATGTGCTCCTTTGTCATCGATCGGGGTTTCGAGTTCACCATCCATGCATGTCGCCCTTGCACTGCCATTCAACAGGTTGGAGAAGTGTTCCCTCCATAAAATCAGTTTTTCCTGAACATCGGTGACCAGATTAACTCCTTGTTTCTTAAAGATGTATGCTTCGGTGTTGAAACCTCCTATAAGGCACCTAATATTTGCATAGAATTTTCGAGCATTCAAAACAGACAAAATAATTATTTGCACTAACAACTTGACTATAGCAGTCCGCTGTCTATTGCTATTGTGTCAACGCCAAAAATAATAGGAGCAACATGTTATTTTATGATTTTCTAGACTACTAGAAGAATGTTATTTGGGGTGCGTTTTTCCAATTCATTCTTAGTATTCGCGCCGGGGATGAGGGGGCCAGAATTCCTCCTGAATTCTGGAAACGGGGATCGAGTTAGGGGCCGATCTTCCTGGCGATCAATTCTGGAAAGAAGAAACTACCTTCTCCAAAATTTTAAATAAAAGAAAGTTATTAATTATACATATGCATTTATTCCAACAACGAAATGCATGTATATATAATATATATGTGTATATAAAAGACAAAATATAAGAGCTTACAAACTCACCTTGATGTTGCTGCTGCTGGGATTGACGATAAAAGAGGAGCCTAAAACGGCAATATCGGTCTTTTATGCCTTCCACTAAGGATGGAAGGGAAAACGGGGCTTGGGTTAACGGGACCCTTCCCGACAGGGATGAGTCGTGAATATTCACCAGCAGCAGGGACATCTAAAGGTGTATATGGAAGCTTGCTGCGCAGGGTTGCATGCACAAACATGCCGCCCGCCTTGCAGCATCACTGCAATATATATAAATGCATATAATAAGTTAATTCCTATTCATAAATTCATTACATTTCATTCTTTAGAGCTAAATTTCGTTTTTTGTTTATTGTGGCTTAAAGCTAAAATCCTCTCTTCTTAAAATGGTGTGCTGCCGGAGAGCACCCAGCCAAATATGGTGTTTTGTGCTGCTGGTCGTGTGGGGGTGGCTGCCATCCGTCCTGGGCGGAGGATCGCTGCGTATACCTCAGCGCCGAGAATGAGCGATATATTACTCCCGCGGTAAAAATTTGGGTCTGCAAGACAAATGTTATCGAATTCGTTTCTAATCCTTGCTTCCAGGGTCCTCTCCGGTGTTACCCGTGATAGGATCACTTTAACTTCAGTGGCTACTTCAAGGCGTTCATACCAGCCCTTAAGTACGAGCTTGCAGATCCCATTACATCCGCGTGGCAGAACTTGAAGTTGGCGCGCCAATGACCGAGAAATGGTCGACATCTTTTGTGCGGGGTCAACAATAGCGCGCACCGTATGCCAATTTCCTGCGGCCAACACTTTTGCCGTTATTGTTGGCGTGGACAGAATGACCTGGTGCAGATCGGCTCAAGCCGGTGATCCGCTCTCGGGCGTCTGTCATGCCTCGGCGTGACTGCTGACGGCTGCGCGGACGATTGCGTTGGGCTTGCCGACTGTCATTCCTGTCCGACGTTTGAACTCGTTGAATCACCGGCCGAATCCTTGACAGAGGCGGTCTAAAAATCGGTGGCGATCCGCTGGCGGTGGCTTCAGTGCTGCAGATCACCTTCATCTGCATCTATGATCAGCACTTCATCTTCGTCACTGCTGTCTAGGGTGCTGGCACGGTAAGGGTTGTATTGTCGTCGTTGTCGTTGTCGTACTTCGTCTTCGGACCGAACAAGCAGGACGTCTTCCTCACGCTGCTCATCTAGGTGTAGGAGACTGTGGTGCCGCTGTTCGCATCGGTCACAGCTCTTTGCTGAGGTGCACTTTGCTGCCGTGTGATGCGGGGAGAGGCAATTTGCGCAATGCCGATGCACGAGGACGGCACGCAGTCTCTCGGCAAATCCGTAGATCCGTAGATCTCGGCAAAATATCAACCGGTGGTTGTGGTGGCAGACAGGGCAGCTGTGGCCAGTCTTGCCGACGGGGGTGCGACTGCTATTTTTTGCACGTACCATTTTCGGTTCTTGGATAGAAAAATTCTGAAAAGAAATAAGGATGTTAATTAAGTCTTTTGAATTGGCAAATAGACTAATTTCACGATCGGTCTGGTGATCATTCCGCGTTCCGTTCGGATCTCTGCGACTCGATCATAGGAACCTAGAAAAACCCTACTGACTCTGCCGAGTCGCCATTCAATTGGGGGTAAGTTATCCTCTTTGATAACTACAAAGTCGTCCACTTCAATGTTCCGTTGGGGGAGTACTACTTGACACGCTTCTGAAATTCCTTAAGATATTCCGTCTTCCAACGTCGGCGGAATCTTTGGTGAAATGCCTTAATCTTCTGCCATCGTTTCACAATCGAAATCGGGTTCACGTTAAGTTCTGGTTCAGCCATTGCAAGTAAGGGTCCTCCGACCAAAAAATGTCCTAGTGTAAGTGGCTCCGTCGAGTCAGGGTTATCTGATAATGACTAATTGGTCTGGAGTTAAGGCATGCTTTTATGTTTGCCAATAATGATGAAAATTGCTTAATCGTGAAGCGCATAAGGGTTGCTACTTTTTTTAAATTTAAATTTTATGAGATTTTTCATTTTAACGATCCAATATTCCGATCTTAATAGTCTCAACATCAATTGATTTCCTCCATGGAGCGAAATGAGATGAGAGAACTTTACAAGTCGTTTGGAAAATTGGCAAACGTATGGTAGAATGATAGGAAAACTTTCCTTGTACGACAAACTCGATAGCGCAAGTCTTCCTCCAACTCTATAGTTTTAATGGAACTTTTTGCACTGACAGGTTTCGAGGTGCTCAATGCTTGGTATTCACCCGAGTAGCCGGGTTTCTGTGCTAAAACAATGAGCCGCTTCTTGGTTTCTCGAATTTCTACTGGGGTGATATCGGTCTGAAATTCCCGTCGAAATGGTAACGACACCATGTATTGTCCTTCTCCATCTGGCACTGTTGTGTTTCGGAAATGCTCTTCACAGTATGATTCCTCTTGATTCATCTGCTTTTAAGGTTTGGAATCTCCTCCAATTCCCAGAATCGTGATAACTCTGCTCCTGATACTTCCGTGACGTATGATGTACAGTGTGATCCTTGAGTAGACTGTTGGGGAAGTGAGAATCCATCCGAAAACTGTCTCCTGTGCTATAAGTGAACCTAGAACATTTTTTCTTTCTTATGTTACCTAAAATCACCGTCGGATACAAATCTGCACCGATTATTACATCGAGCTGTTGACTTTTAAAGAAGTTAGCATCGGCTAACTGAATTGGGGGCAGAGAATCAATCTGTGATTTATTCACTGTAGACTTGGGGGGTCTCCTGTCAACAGAACGAGTGCGCATACCGATGCGTTACTGCAACCGTTCGGTGATGAAGGCCGCCTCTGGTCCCGAATCCAGTAGGTCTCTCGCTTGATAGTTCACTCCTTCATGGCAAACGTTGACTATTGCTGTTCCTAGAATAACGTTTTTTTGCACTTGTTGCAAATAATGCTTGCACATTCACGCCACCAGTTGGGAGTTGAGATCCATTTTCTCGATCCTGGATAAGGGCGCGGGGATGTGAAGCGTTCTGGTTTCCTGTGCGAAACCGTTGTAGCAGCGAATGATGCCTTCGGTGGCAATTCAGACAATTGAATGGGTTCTGGTTTTTTTTTTTGAAAATAATCTTTAAGGGTTTTAATTTATACAGAAGTTTGAGTTTATAAGCTCATTTTAATTTCGGACCGTATGTTATATCGAGGTGACTTGGTGCTTTTCGAAGCCTCCGGTCAAAAATATTAACAGAAAAGAGATTTTGAAAATGTTTGAAAAATTCATTTTTTTTTATCGGGGTGACTTGGTGCTTTTCGAAGCCTCCAGTCAAAAAATATTTTCCGAAAAAAATTTTGAAATTATTTAAAACCTTTAATTTATCTATTGTATTTTATTTTATTTTTTATATATATCGGGATGACTTGGGCTCTTCGGTGCACCGAGTATAAGCCTTCTAAGTATAAGGTTCTAAGAAAATATTCTTGTTTAAAATTATACTTGAAATGATCGAAATTCTTTGCGGGGCTATTTGCGCATACGATAAAAATATTAAAAGTTACAAATTAGAAAACGGTGTACTCACCGTTACCGTTGCTTAGACTTTTTCCTTTTATGTTGTTGAACGTTGGGCCGTTGGTGTGGGCCTTGCTGAACGTTGGGCTGTTGGTGTGGGCCTTGCTGAAAGTTGGGCCGTTGGTGTGGGCCTTGCTGAACGCTGGGCCGTTGGTGTGGGCCTTGCTAAACGTAGGGCTTTTTGAAATAGTAATGGTTGTTGCAGCTGTACTCTCGTAGTACAGGCCGCAGCATATAAATTCGAAAAAAATTTCAACAACGAAATAATTTTATATAAAAAATCCCGAAAAAATGTTACTTGATAAATTTCCTCAAAGATTTTTCCAAATTTTTTATATATATATATATTTTTATTTTTGCTTCAACTTTTTATATATATTTTTTTTTTGCTTAATAATAATGGTTGCTGCAGCTGTACTCTCTTAGTACAGGCCGCACCATAAATTTCAACAACAAAACTTTTATATAAAAATCCCGAAAATTTTTATTGATAAAATTTTCTCAAAAGATTTTTTCGAAATTTTTGTGCTTATACGGGGGTTGGGTTTCACCTTATAAAAGTTAAAAATTACAAAAAATATTTTTCTCACATAAAAATCGCCAAATATGAAATAATACTTCACAATTGTTTAATAATTTTTTTTTTAATTATATTAAAGACTGAAAACAGTCCAGCAAAAAACGCGTTAAATATTTTTAAAGCTTCGTTTAATATTTATTTAAATATTTTTAAGAAAAATAAAAATTTCCTGATTATATTTTAAGTCAATCGGGACGAACTCACCTAGATGCGGCTTATTTTTTATTTATTTTTTTAAATTTTTTTTATCTGGCTGTTGTCGTCCTGGTTAATGTTGGGCCAACCTCATAGGCCTTGCTGCACTTCACTTCGTTGTTGCTCGGCACCTTGCTTAATGGCAATTTCGTTGACACTCTTAGCACACACCTTACACCTTGCAACACTTTCACTTTCCTTGCAGCTCGGCGTATTGCTTTCTGGCAATGTTGCCAAAGCTCGTAGCACACACTTTTCACCTTTACAGCACTTTCACTTTCTTCGCAGCTCGGCGTATTGCTTTCTGGCAATTTTGCCGAAGCTCGTATCACATACTTTTACTTTCGCTGTTTGGTGCAGTTGAGCAGCTCTTTAAACTTTTTTCACTACACTTTTCACTGCCCTACTCACTTAAATGTGGGGTCTTGCCTTAAGGCACTTTGCACCGACGGTCGCAACCCACATTTTTCAATATCGCAATGCCTCACTTCAAATACCTTTTCACTTCTTTTTTTTTTTTTTTTTTTTTGTTTTTTGTACAAACATTTTAGTGCGAATGTGAATCTTAGATTATTCTTACTAATTTCTTTTTAATTTTTTTATTATACGTTTTTTTTTTAATTTTTTTTTTTTTGTTACAGCTGGGCACCTTATTTCACATCGCCGCTTTTTTTTTACTTTTTGGTACAGCTGGGCACCTTTTTTTACGGCACTTTGCTGTATTGTTTTTTTTTTGTTTTTGATTTTTCTAATTTTTTTTTTTGGTTTCTATTTTTTTTTTTTGCACTTTGCACACTTATTGAATATATATATATATATATATATATATATATATATATATATATATATATATATATATATATATAAGTATAAATGTGCAATATTTTCTCACTATTTTTTTCTTTTTATGTACTCAAATACATATGTATATTTATATATTCACATATGCGCATATGTACATATATGCGCACGGTCAGCGTATCACTTGATACTCACCTTTTGTTTGTCCAGAAGCTGCGCACCAAGATTTCCTCTGCTTTATCCTCCTTGGCCACTTACCTTGTTGAGTAATTTTTTAAATTTTTGGCAGCAAAATTTTACTGATAAAATATGCAGATAAAATATGCAAAATTTTGCTTGTCCAAAAATCTTGTATTTGGTGGGGAAAAAATGATGGCTGTCAATATCAACTGTTGAGGCTTATCGGAAGGCAGTGGAACGTAGCTTAAAGTCCACTGCTGTTCACAATAGCGTGCGATTATGTTTTTATATATATTTTTTAATTAACTTTTTTTTTACGTTTTTAAGCAAAATTAATTTGGCAAGTGAATGAGTTTATGATTTAATGTTAAATCACAAATACATTCACGAGAGAAAAATAAGGAAACAACACAAAAAAATTGATCGCCTTGAGAATCCGGCTCGAAGGACCAATATTCGCGCCTGGGATGAGGGGGGCCAGAATTCCTCCTGAATTCTGGAAACGGGGATCGAGTTAGGGGCCGATCTTTCTGGCGATCAATTCTGGAAAGAAGAAACTACCTTCTCCAAAATTTTAAATAAAAGAAAGTTATTAATTATATATATACATTTATTCCAACAACGAAATGCATGTATGCATATACAAAGTATATATAATATATATGTGTATATAAAAGACAAAATATAAGAGCTTAAAAACTCACCTTGATGTTGCTGCTGCTGGGATTAACGATAAAAGAGGAGCCTAAAACGGCAATATCGGCCTTTTATGCCTTCCACTAAGGATGGAAGGCAAAACGGGGCTTGGGTTAACGGGACCCTTCCCGACAGGGATGAGTCGTGAATATTCACCAGCAGCAGGGACATCTAAAGGTGTATATGGAAGCTTGCTGCGCAGGGTTGCACGCACAAACACTTAGAGTAAAGTGTCTTTGCATCTAAAACGTTAATGACGTGACTAAGTACTAGGAATTCATGTACCAGTAATCCATGAAATCGCTCTGCGCTCTGGTAATCGCTGCGCACCAGCCGAACTGCATTGGTATGTATGTATATACCTCTATTATCGTTTGTTTTGAATGCGTGCAAAGTAAGTAATTTATGCAATTGAAAACCTCTAAGCTTTTTTATATATGTATAAGTTTTAATAGGAGATTATAAAATATTTATTGCGTAAAAAAAACACAACTATTTTTTTCCTTTCTAAAGGCAACTGAGATCTTAAAAATTTAATAAAACAAGTATACATAGTAAACAGTTTGAAAAAAATATTTCAAATCACATATTTGTATAAATATTTTCAGTATAAATGCAATATTTATATAGGAAGACTAGTTTACAAATATTTTTCTTCTTTATATACGTGCATAGATATATAAAACTAAACGCCCATAACTCAAAAACTAATTTCCCAATTAAAACTAAAATGCATATTTGCAACTGGCATCGCCGCCAATAATTTGTCTGTCACATACACATTGGTGTGAACAAAATAGGGACAAAAAGGGTATTGTCGAGTTTTATAATTTTTCATTTCCTATGAAACTTTGTTACAAGTATAAATTGTATGGCTTATGTTCTTTTCTTTGTTGACGAAGTCCAGAATTTTTTAATTACAAAAGAAAAATAATAAAATAATCTTTGTTCATGGGATCAGCGCCGTCGGCAGAAAGATGTTATCAAAAGTAACACGATTTTACAGGCACTTCAAGGAAGTATTTTAGTAAAATGGAATGGAGTTTGGTCCCATCGAAACTTTGACTTACATTATTTTTGCTATGAAATTCCTTATTTTTTCATGTGGAAAAAATACAAACTGAATAAAAATGCGAGTTTCTAAAATTTTCAATATATAAAATTTTGTTCTCTCTTTGATTTGTGCAATGAACATGAAATGCGATGAGCATCAAGTATATTGAAAGGTAAGCTCCATTAAGTATTGTTAATAACCTCAATTGAATCGGGATTCGTTCTGTGCAGTATTCTGACTTGTGCTAGCATAATTTTTGTAGACACGTAGAAAGTATCGAAGGCTGGTATGTCGGTCCTATTCGATGCCTGGGATGGATGATAAATGGCGTTTCTTCTTTTTACGTTCACGAACGTGAGGCATGTCGGAAGATCCCCATTCAACCCTCTTATGAATACCAAACCGTTTCCTGATGTATGGAATTTTCGCTGTTAATAGTGCAGTTTGACCACCTCAAAAAGTTCAGCTTCTGTTTGAGGACTAATATGTAGCTCTTCGGCCTGTGATGGGTTGGAATTACTCGAGTATTGGCTTACTTCTTCTACTCAATTATCCAACCTTGACAGGCTCACGCTGAGTCCTTGAAGAGACGATGATATATCTCCCGCCTCCATGTTTTGTAAGCGGACCTCCAGTTGCTTTTACTGTTGTAGAACGGCATTCATCGCTCCGTTTGTTTCGTCAGCATCCTACTCTGTATGTATATGTTAGTTAAAGTGTACTTACAAAACCACAGTTCTCATTTGGCTCGAACTTTTTTCACTTTTGGGCTTATACCTAAAATTTAGATTGCGAGAACTGCATTTATGCTCCTCCGACACAAACTACACTCTTTATTATTCGTTATGCTTGTAATACTATTTTCGATATGATTAACTCTCTTATTATTTTTTATATTATTCCTGATGTAATTATCACAGTTTACACGCCTTGCAATTTTATTTTTTATATTAATATTCTTGACAAGTCACTTTGACAGAGGTTGCGGCGAACCAAACAGTTCACCCTCTTGTTAAATAAAACACAATATTATTAAAACCCACTGTTAACCTGTATATTACCAATTCAAATATTTTAGGGGTAATATCTGTGTTTAAGAACACAGTTTCAGAATTCTGACAAATTCAAGTCAAACAACAACTCAGCACAAGATCGCTTTTATCTTTTTGCAATCCGTGGGAAATAAATATAAAAAGGTTTGGGTACACGTAGCATTTTTTTACGTATTTTGTTGTAGTGTGATTGTACCACACAAATCTACATATGTAATTAGCTCGTAAGGATAGTTTTTAATAATTATATATAAACGCAAGAAAATATAAATAAAAATTAGAATGAAATATTTCTCCAACGTTGAAAGTCTTAATATCTCTCACCAGCGGTATGAAATTGGTATTGGTATAACATTTGGGCTAATCAAACCTAAAAAGAGCTCTGTCAAATTAAAAAAGCTCAAAAATCTATAAAAATAGAGGCAATATAAAAAAAAGCCCTGTTATTTTTAAAAATACAGAAGAATTAAAAAATATTAATAATCACATTTTATGGAAAAATTGTATGCCAGATTTTATGGTAAATTGTAAGACGGAAGCATATTTCCGCATATATATATTTGGCGCTGTGTAGCCGCGAAGCGATTTTCAAACAAATGGAGGGACTTACAGTTTATTCTAAGCCGCTTCCGAACTACATATGTAACTGTCACAAAGAGAAGTATTCAGCGGCTGTGAATCGAGGCACATGAAGATCAACCAAGCGACCAAATCAATTTGTGGAGAATACCAAGTAGTTAAAAAATATTGATAATAAAAAAAAAACGGTTTGGAAGAGAAAAAAGGTTATTGAAAGGCAAGCGGATTTAGCCGAAAGAGTAATCCACATGCCGAAATGATAAAAACTTTAAGATACCATCAAGACTCTAGAAAAGTAACAAAATAGTTGAAACTAAATTTATGGAAACTCTTATTAACAGATATTTTAGTTGGTTAAGGCCACAACGCGTGGTAGCTTATATTCTACACTTTGGGGAAAAACAAAGAAGTCACCAAACCGTAAACTTGTCCGTAGAAAAATTACAATTTTCCAGAAATATAATCATTCGAGAAACTCAAAAGCTGTTATTCTCAGACGAAATGAATAAATTGTTGAATAATAAGCCTATAAGCAGTACGAGTCAAATCATCAACCTCAATCCATTTTTAGATAAAAATGGCATTATGAGAGTCGGAGCAAGACTAACAAACGCAGAGTTGTTGTATTGCTAAAAGCATCATATAATTCTAAGCAAGTGCAACTTAATCTTAATAATCAGAGATGCTCATTATTCCACTATACACGGTTGAAACAGATTAACAGAAGCAGTAATAAGGAAGCAATATTGGATTATAGGACTAAAAATGCAATCAAAAGTTGCATACGAAAATGTCCCAAATGCATCAGATATAATTAAGTCACGGCAACAGAAATGATGGACAGCTTACCAGAATGCAGGGTATCACCATCAAGTTCTTTTACCCATACCGGAGTTGACTATGCTGGGCCTTTTCACATGAGAAGTTCTAAAGGACGTGAAATCTTTCAAAGGTTATGCTCCAGTTTTTATATGTCAACAGAAACTTTTCTAGAAGCGTTAAGAAGATTATTCGCTCGAAGAGGAAGGAGTCTCACATATATTCCGATAATGGAACTAATTTTCTGGAAGCCAATAGGTGGAATTCAAAACTGCATTAAAGAAAAACTCTGAAGTATCACCTATTTTGGATAATGAACAAATAACTTGGAGGAATATCTGAGCTAGCATAAAAAGTATGAATTATCACATGAAGAGAGCGGTTCACAGGTCAACAGTTTTAGTACAAATAGAAGCATCTTTAATTTCACGCCTTTTATATTCAATAAACTATGACAATGGAACAGATGTCCTGGCGTTAAATATTTCGAGAAAGGAAAACCAATAACATTTATTCCATAACCAAATGAAAAAAATTATTGCGATTTTTGGAATCGCTGGAAAAATTACTATTTGTATACACTACAACAAGGGAAATAAGTGTAAAATTCCTAAAGACAATATCAAGACGAAGATATTGTTATTGTAAAAAACGAGAATACTCAACTTACCGAATGGAATATTGGAAAAGAAGAAGATGACGGTGGTAATCGGGTTGAGACTTTCGAATAATACACTAAAGCGACCAATATCAAAACTTATCTTTAATATTAGTAATAATTGTAATAATATGTCCTGTAATAATTTATTGCTGCTATAAATGTAAATTCAATCAGGCAAATAGAATAACCGCTAATATACCCAATCGTAAGGGTAGTTTACACATAGTCATAAATCATATATATCAATGTCAAATAAGACATATACTTATACACAGACCTATATAATTAGCTCGTAAGGATAGTTTTTAAAAATTGTATATAAACCCAAGAGAATATAAATAAAATATAAAGAAAATTAGAATGAAATAGTTTTCCCTCGTTAAAAGTCTCTAATTTCCCCCACCAGGGGTAAGAAATTTAAGATACTACATTGTGGTATAATAGGTGAGGTTATAGCTGTTTTGTAAACATCTATTCCGCCATTGGAATTTGTTGGTAAAGCCTTAGTAAATCCAATTTAGGATATATTTTCAAAGAGTATCCGTGCAGGTGTTTTGCCCGTTGTTTCATACACTGCGAACCGATATCCCATCAGGAACACTGATATGGTTGTCCACGACATTCCTCAAGTGCTCTTCCAGAGTTCGATCGAATCGTTCAACCATGCCATCTGATTGAGGATGCAGGGCTGTCGTTTGGTTTTTTCGAATACCCAGTGTTAGGCACATCTCTTGCCAATCAAACACCCTTCCCTGGTACGAGTGCAGTTCTATAGGCACACCGTATCTCATTTGTAAGTGAATGCATCCGCTACTCTTTTGGCTTCTTGGTAGGGAATTATATAGACGTATACAAGGACGTATTATTTTCCTTGTCAGCGCAAAGTTGCAAAGCGCAAAGGAAATGACCCAGCAACATCTGTAATACCCTCCGCGCAGTTAGCAATCCATTAAGCGATCGATTCATATATATAATTTGACTTCAACCATCGTTGTTGTTTTTGTTGTAACCGCAGAGAAATTCCCCAATATGGGCTTCGGGGAATATTGCGGGAGTGACAATCCCTGGCCGGATAAAAATCAGGGTCGTTGCGGTATAAAGACCCGACTGTCGCGGGAACTATTAGATTCAACAGACATGCCTTACCGCAGGTGAATTCTTAAATCCCTAACCCACAGGTGTAACTTAAACCAAACCAATATAACCGCTGCTTGATCCTCTCTAGGAGATTTCGTAATCCCTCGATGCCTTTCAAGAGGCCCATTATGGAATTCCTTGATAACGACTAGAATTCTTAACCTTGGAACTACTATTAGCCTTCGATAACACTGGCCAACTTCACTTTCCCATACGCCACTCAAACAGTCATATATCTACTTTAAACTGTTCCAATATGCCCAGTGCGCTTTTGCGATGGGTCTTTCCGCTGCCATTTGCTACTTATTTGGCCGCTTGTCCATCTCTAGTCCATGCATTAAAAGTTCTTCCCTTTCTTTGCTGGTGTAATTGTCATTACGTCTTCTTTACTTTTCTTAATCTTCAATCCTTATCCTTCGAGATTCATTTAGAGATCTCACTTCTTACACCAGTTGTAACGATTTTTCGTAATTAAGCTCCTAAATTTCCCAAATCCTTCTTGTCCGATCAGTGCATTGCTAAATAAAAGTCTAAGATTTGTTCTTTCTGCTTCCTAATTATCATTAATTTACTCAACGTTTATCGCGTTGTCGTGTTTCTTTTAGTATATATTAACAATTTTTTTAGTAAAAGATGTAAAGAAAAATAGTTGCGATTCTTACAACTTGTACAGAAGACATACAGAAATATTTAATAATTTGAACAATTTTACGGGAAAATGCAATACAGGTCTATAAAAATTTTTTTTAGTGGGGCCAGTGTAGGTTATTCTCATCTTAAAAATGAAAGCTGTTCCCCTAGATAACATAGAGTTTTTTAATAATTTGTTGTTAAAATTTTAATATTGAATGACCAAATTCTAGACCTGAAAACGCAATTTCCGAAGTTTTTGGCAATTCTGAAAACCTCCAAACACTCTGTGAAACATTTCATACAAACCATTGGACAACCTTGTACCAGTAGTCGAATTGGGCCATGACAGGCCCTCCAACAATCTACTGAATATGGCTAAGAAGAAAAATGTAGATCGCTACCTGATCTCGCTTTTAAATGATTACTCCACCATACTTGCACAAAATAACATATATTCCACCATAGTCCTTAAACCTGCTTTTCACCACATACCAGTAGCAGAACGGGTTACAAACCCACTCGTATTACTCCCGTGCTGCCGGAGGTAACTTTGACCCGCCTGTATGGCTGGGCTCGGGACGGAGGGAATGACACCGTCGGCAGCAATCGTACAATAGGTATTTATGGGTCCTTGATCGGATATGCATCCCAATTTTGGTGTTCTTTCGGATGATATCGTGTAATTTCGATTGCGCTACAAAAGCAGTGTGCTCCTGGAAATATTTGATGGTCTCGACTGGCCTTACCTGGCAAATTTAATACGTTTCACGGCTACGCTCCGGCTGCAGAATCATTTGGCGCCGCCCCCTTTACTCAAAGGGACGGGTTGTATAGAGAACGCCACCATGGCACACCAAACACACTGGGTTAATTTTCCACTTGCCGAATTGAAGAGAAGGGCGACACCCCAGTTTACGGAATGCATGCACAAAGCATCCCGTTCCCCCTAACAGAGAACATCTCGTTTTGGAGACTTCTACCACTGGGTTAACACCGAGTGCAACACTGTCATTATTAAATATGGCACTGTCAACACTTGAAGTAAGAGTTAAAACAAAGAAAACTAGCAAACATCCATAAAAGAAGCCTTTGTTGCGGCCAGTACGGGACAGCTCTACTTATAGTATCATACAATGAACAGCGACATAGATTGTGAGTTTTAGGTTCAAGTACCGTCGATTTCCTGGGATATCGCACTGCGCCACATGGCCCAGCTCCCCTGCCGGATCGAAGAAATCGCTTTGTAATTTACCAAAGCCAAAAACAATTCTGAATTTACGGAGATTTATCTGAAAAATTAGTTTTTACCGGCGTCACATAAGAATTCTGCAAACGTTTTAGCACCGCTAAACGAATCCCTTAAGGAATCAAAGAAAAACGACTGCAGACCAGTATCTGGAACTATAAGTCCGAAAGAGCCTTGCTTCAATTATAAAGCAACTTACAGACGCTACACTATTAGCACAGCCAACACCAACTTCTTGCATCCAGCTTACTTGCGACGTATCAAGTACAGCAATAGAAGCTGTGGTCGAGCAACTCCAGAACGACACCTGGCAGGTGATGGGATTCTTTTCCAAGAAGCTATCGCCTACGAAACAAAATTACAGTGCGTATGAGGTGGAGCTAACAGCCAGGTAGCGAATTTATCGTGAGAACCGACCATAAGACACTGCTCTATGCATTTCGTCAAAATCGCGCAGTTAGGATTCCTAAGTCAACTTACTGTAAACATCCAGCACCATTCTAGAGCATCCAAAGCAGGAAAACTTATCGTCTATTTCCGGTTTGAGCGAACAGCTGTGCCATGCTGATCGCTTTCGTTCCTCATTTCAGTTTTCATTTGTAATTTCGAGCGCTGGGTTGCATTAACATGTATTACATTGTTGGAAGAAAACTAACTTTAACCAAATGACTTGAAAAGGTGCTGAAATTAGAAATAATAATCATTTATTTCATTATTAAGTACATGGAAAATGTATAAAGTAATACTTAACAATTTAATTCCTTTATATTTGGATAGTTTAGTAACTTTTTTATATATTTAATAAATAATTGTAATATTGAACGTAATCTTGAAAATTCAACTATGTGTAATTTTTTTTTTGTATTTCCTTTTGTTTACATTTCAACGCGCATATTTATGATTTATTGTTTGGCTGACGATGCTAAATATAGTTTTAGTTATTAAAAATGCTTATTTACTAATAAACTTTTAATTAATAGATAAAAGAACTGTTGTACTTCTTCTTCTTTGGCGTAGGTGCCGCTTACGCGATCATAACCGCATCAACAATAGCGCGCCACTCGTTTCTTTCTTTGCTGTTTGGAGCCAGTTAGAAATACCAAGTGGTACCAGGTCGCTCTCCACCTGATCCTTCCAACGGAGTGGAGGTCTTCCTCTTCCTCTACTTCCGCCAGCGGGTACTCCTTCGAATACTTTCAAAGCTGGAGCGTTTTGATTCTTTCGGATGACATGACCTTGTCAGCGTAAAAGCTGTCTCTTGATTCGCTGAACTATGTCAATGTCGTCGTATAGCTCGTACAGCTCATCGTAGTCTTGTAGAAGATTTTACCTGGTCGTATTCGCCGTTGCCAACGCGCACAGGACCCTAAATTTTTCGCAAAACTTTTCTCTCGAAAACTTCTAAAGCCGACTCAGCGACAGTCGACATCGTCCAGGCTTCTGCACCATATGTCAGGATGGGAATGATGAGCGAGTATGATGAGTATGGTTTTGGTTCATCGAGAGAGCACTTTACTTTTCAATTGCCTACTCAGTCCACAGTAGCACCTGTTGGCAAAAGTGATTCTGCGTTGGATTTGAAGGCTGACATTGTTGGCGTTGTTAATAGTGGTTCCCAGATAGACGAAATTATCTATTTCGTCTTGCCCTCGTTCACTACCAGATCCATTCGCTTCGCTTCTTTGTCTATCTTGGAGAACGCAGAACTTACGGTGCGGTTGTTATGGCCAATTATATCGATATCATCGGCATAAGCGAACAATTGTTCACTCTTGTAGAAGATTGTACCTGGTATATTTTAGCTCTGCAGATCGTATTATTTTCTCCAGTATCAAATTGAAGAAATCACACGATAAAGAGTCAACCTGTCTGAAACCTCGTTAGGTGTCGAACGGCTCGGAGAGGTCCTTTCCAATTCTGACTGCGCTTCTGGTATTATCCAGGGTCAAATTACATAGCCGTAGAGACAGTTCCCTATCATGCTGTCGAAGGCAGCTTTAAAATCGATAAAAAGGACGTGTGTATCGATTCTTTTCTCTCGGGTCTTCTCCAAGATTTGGCGCATGGTGAATATCTGATCAATGGTAGATTAGCCAGGTCTAAAGCCACACTGATAAAGTCCGATCAGTTTGTTGACGGTGGTCTTTAATCTTTCACACAATACACTAGATAGGTCTCCCTTTTTTGGATTAGGCAGAGTACACTTAGGTTCCATTCCTCTGGCAGGCTTTCGTCCGACGATATTCTGCAAAGAAGCTGATGCATGCTCCTTGTCAGTTCTTCGTCACCGTATTTGAGTAGTTCTGCCGGTAAGTCATCGGCACCCTTCGCTTTGTTATTTTTTAAATTTAATTTTAGTTATATATATTTTTTTATTTATGATAAAAAAAACAGAACCGTTGTACTATGTATGCATATATGTTCTACAACTTATACATAGGATTTATACCTCATGGTCACGTTTCTATCAGCAAACATTTGGAGCGCAGTCGGAAGGATAAGGATGGCAAGTTCCAATTGATTCTTGTTAAATCTAGAATCCATTGCTACAGCAAGACCAAGAATATTCTGCCACTTAACAGGAAGTGTAAATCGCAGCACCGCTTCTGCTTTGGTTTCTTAAAAACATATCAGGATGTTAATATGCTTAGGCATGTCTCACAATTTAGTATAGTAAAGTGAAATAAAACATGTGGACCATAAATTTCTCTCGAAAACTCCTACATCCGATGACATCGTCCAGGCTTCTGCACCATATGTCAGGACAGGAATGATGAGCGACTTGTAGAGTTTGGTTTTGGTTCGTCGAGAGAGCACTTTTTTTTCAATTGCCTACTCAGTCAAAAGAAGCAGCTTTTGGAAAGAGTGGTTCTGCGTTGTGTTTCGAGGCCGATATTGTTGGTGTTGTTAAAGCTGGTTCACAGATAAACGAAATTATCTACGACTTCGAAGTTGTGACTGTCAACAGTGACGTGAGAGCCAAGTCGCGAGTGCAATGACTGTTTATTTGAAGACAGGAGATATTTCGTCTTGCCCTCGTTCCCTACCAGACCCATTCGCTTCGCTTCATTGTCTAATCTTGAGAACGCAGAACTTACGGTGCAGTTGTTATGACCAATTATATCAATATCATCGGAATACGGCAAAAATTGCACAATTGCGCTTCAGGTATTATCCAGGGTCAGTTTACAAAGCCGTATGAGTTTTGTGGGAATATCAAATTCCGACATAGCGGCGTAGAGGTAGTTCCTTGTCGTACTGTCGAAGGCAGCTTTAAAATCGATATAAAGGTGGTGTGTGTCGATTTTTTTCTCCCCGGTCTTCTCCAAGATTTTGCGCATGGTGAATATCTGGTCAATGGAGGATTTTCCTGGTCTAAGGCCACACTGATAAGGTCCGATCAGTTGGTTGACGATGGGCTTTAGTCTTTCACACAGTATGTTAGATAGGACCTTATATGCGATATTAAGGTGACTTATCCAACGATAATTGGCGCAGACCGTAAGGTCTCAATTTTTTGGATTGGTCAAAGCACGCTTAGGTTCCATTCGTCAGGCATGCTTTCGTCCGACCATATTCTGCAAAGAAGCTGATGCATGCTCCTTGTCAGCTCTTCGCCGCCGTACTTCTTACCTCTTTCTTTTTCGTATGCAAATGCGTCTCGCTTCCTTCTTCAGCTATCGGTATCTATCCCACCCCGCACGTGTTGTAGCGATCGCAAAGTTACGAGGTGGGCAGTCTGCTTTCTCTCCACTGCAGTTCGACATTGCTCATCGTACCAGCTGTTTTTCTTGTATTGCTGAAAACTAATTGTTTCCGAAGCAGTGGTATGCAAGGATTTTTCAATTTCGTTCCACAGCTTCCTTATATCGACTCGCTGATAAGCGCTCTCAGAGAGCAGGTGTGCAGGCCGAATAGAAAACCTGCTGGCTGTCCGTTGTGATTGCAGCTTTTCGACGTCAACCCTGCTTTGTGTTTGTTGACGGGCGTTCTTTGCCGCACAGAGGCAGGTGCGTATTTTTGCTGCTACAAGATAATGACCCGAGTCTATATTTGGCCCTCGGAACGTACGCACGTCTAGAACATTGGATACATGTCTTCCGTCCATCACAACATGATCGATTTGTTTGCGTGTTTTACGATGTGGCGACAGCCATGTAGCTTGATGAATTTTCGTATGCTGGAATTTGGTACTACAGACAACCATATTTCGGACCCCGGCAAAGTCAATCAGCCTCAGCCCGTTTGGGGATGTTTCGTCACGGAGGCTGAATTTTCCGATTGTTGCGCCAAAATTACTTTCTTTGTTCACCTTGCTGTTGAAATCGCTTAGCACAATTTTGACATCGTGGCGGGGGCAGCGCTCATAAGTACATTCTAGGCCCTCATAGAAAGAATCTTTCGTCACATAATCCTTCTATTCTGTTCGGGCGTGGGCGCAGATTAACGATATGTTGGAGAACTTCGCTTTGATGCGAATTGCGGCTAGACGTTCATCCACCGGGGTGCATGCCAGGACTCGGCGACGGAGTCTCCCTCCCGCCACAAACCCAACACCAAATTCTCGCTCCTTTAAGTGGCCGCTGTGGTAGATTTTACAAGGACCCACCTTCTTCCGTCCTTGTCCCGTCCATCGCATTTCTTGGACGGCAGTGATGTCGGCCTTTAGTTTTACGAGGACATCAAACAGCTGGGCTGCGGCACCTTCCCAATTAAGGGACCGGACATTCCAGGTGCATGACCTTAAATCGTGATCCTTTAAACGTTTGCGGGGGTCGTCATCAAAAGGGTTATCTCTCATCCGAGGCATTTGGTGATTAATCATTGGAGTATAGTTTTTATGTGGTGGGTTCCAAACCCTACGCACAACCGCAGGGGATTCGCCTTCTCACTTTAGCTCGCATCCAAACGGACGTTTGTTGGCTATCCCGAGGTTACTCGATCTAAAACCGGAAGTCGTGTGCTGCTTGAACCATATGTACAAGAATCGTTTCTATCCACTCGCAATTGAATGGCAGTCAGAAACTTTCCTCACTTTCGAGAACTTCTACACACGGTCCCATCCTCCATTACTGTCATATAATTTAATTAAGTTTTCGAATGCATATGTAGATGAAATCCAAAAAAAAAAAAATTTTAGAATATTTTATAATTTTATTAAATAAACCCATTTTAATGAACATATTATACCAATTTGTACATGCGTTCAGCTAAGCACATTATATTGTATTTTAAAACTTATTGCTTTTGTGCAACACCACTGCGGTTACAATAAAGGCGCGTTAACGATCTTTTTGTAATAATTTTTCGATCTGGGGAAAGGCATCGAGCGGTACTTCAGGACTGCAACCTGCTAAGCCTTACAATGTTTCCTGCGAGTACAGCTGAAGTACTGAAACTAAATAAAAATAATTAGTAAAATTATCACAAAATAAAATTTGTTCAGAAAACCTTTCGCAATGAATGAAAAATAAGCAACATAAACACAAACAAATAAACGCAGGGTTGTATCTTCATCGGATTTTAGTTTTAATATTTTGGTAAATAGATTTGTAATTTTTTTTTCATTTTCAACTAAATTTAAGGAAAAAGGTCATTTCGCATAATTGATGCGAGATTATTTAAGCAAGTTTTGCTAACTATTGAAAGAAAATATTCATAATTTTTATGAACATACATGATGTTCTTAAACTTTTAGCATAAATTCTTGCGCCACATCAACCCTACCTCAAATTAATTGCTTCACGAAATCCAGGCTGCGATTAAAGATACCCTGATTATTTCACAACACCCCGATTTTGACAACCGATAAAAGAACAAAGAAGGAAGCAAAAGGGAGCTAGGTTACTTTATAGTCTGCGCAATGTCCAGTATACCTCTAGCTCCTACAATAACGCGGCAAATCACCTTTTCAATGGACAAAAATTCTTCCCAGCGAGCATTCTTTTGAGAACAGGAAATAACCGCTTGGGACCAGGTCTGGAGAATACGGTGGACGCGGAAGCAACTCGAAGCGAGCTCATCGTGTGAAGTTCACTCGGATGACTGTCGATTGGACTTACGAGTGAAATGATGTGTTACATATCGACCCAAAAAATCTGGTTTATTCCTCTTGAACATCTCACAACACTGCTCCGTATCATCTTCTCGTCGTTTTTTTTGGTCAAAAGTGAGCTCGCGTGACTTATTCTATTTGTATAGAACAGAATAAAGAAGTATATTTTTGATGAATATTGGAACGAGTTCCCGTCGTCCCTTGTCAAATTTGGTTTTGAGACAAACCGGTTTCGGCGTTCTGCCATCTTCAGTGTCGTTGATCGTTCTGATCTGTCATTATACTTCGTCTGGGATATCTGGAATATCTCAACGAGCAGCACGGAAACATAAAATTTACAATGGAAACAGAAAAGGATGACGGATTGAACTACCTTGATCTGACAATAAGGATCGACAAAATCAAAAACAAGCTTAGCTACAGCATACACAGAAAAGAAACGGCCACAGACACAATAATACAAAATACATCGAATCACCCCCAACAGCACAAAAATGCAGCATTAAAGCATTTGGTGGATAGACTGCAAAGAACTCCTCTAACACAAGAGACATACAGAAAGGAACTAAACATAATATATAAAATAGCAACCAGCAATGGATACAAAAAGACGCTAGTAGATCAACTAAGAAAGAACTATAGATCACACAGAAAAAACACTGAGGACGAGAACGCAAAGATTTGGACGACAATGACATACACTGGAAAAACCACATACAAATTAGCAAATTACCTTAAAAAACACAACATCAACATAGCATTTAGAACATCGAACAACTTAGGACAGAAACTTAGAACCAATACCAATTCAGAAGACCCATTTGACAAACACGGAGTTTACAAACTTACCTGCGAATGTCAATACAGTTACATAGGTCAAACACGACGAAAAATAAGAACAAGGTTCCGAGAACATATAAGAGACTTCAATAAAAAGAAACAAATACCTACCGTTACACCAGAATCTAACTTTGCTAATCACATGGTCGAAAATAATTGTTCCCCAGCAAACACCAATAGAACTGTCAAAGTACTTCATATCCAGAAAAAAGGCCGACGCCTGAATGTGCTTGAAAAGATGGAAATCTACAAACAGAAAACATTCGATGGAAAAATAATAAACGAGCAAACAAATACTAATTCGAACGAAATATTTGAACCTTTAAAACTGATCTACAAAAAACAACACAAAGATTCAGGTACACCGAACAAAGCAGGAAGCAGAACAATAAACAAACAGAACCAGCCAGGAAACAGCATAAAGCGACATACCAAAATTACCGACTTCTACCCGCCTCAAGGTACCACACCAGCCGTCAAACTATGAAGCCAAAAACATCCGCAGGTATACACAAAAACAACTCTTATACACGAGAGCTAACACCACACACACACATACATGGATACTGCATAACAACAACCCACGTAAGATAGCGCAGTATCTATAAGACGTGAAAGTATCGCAGCTCCTGAAAAATAGGAAATTCGAAGTGTTTACCCTTGATATATTACCAATAAATGGGTCTAACTTACTTGTGATTGTTTTCCTATTCGCGTTCGTGTGTGAGATATAAATCGAAACGTTTTTTAACGCGAGTTTTCAAGCAAAAAGCAATCTATTTTAAACACTATTTGTACTTTTTGTTTTATTTTTTTTGCAAAATTTTACTAAAACCGCAAAGTGAATGAGACAGCGAAAGTTTAACAAAATCATATTGGAAAGTAAACAAATACAGCTGATCTTGTCACCCTAAGTGAGAACAGTTCATCAGCTGTAAGAAAGTGCGACAATTAGCCAGGACGCAATCCAATTATTGATAGGGTGTGTTCCCGCAATAGAGTGATATCAATGAGAAAAAAAAATTAGAAAATAATAATTATAAAAATATTAAATAATAAGTATACTAAAAATAATAATAATAATAATAATATCAAACAATAACAAGTATATAATAATATTAAATATAAAAAAAATAATAATAATTCTAGTAATAATTATAATATTAATAATAGTAACTATTTAATAATAATAATAACAAAAAAATAACAATAATTTTAATTTTTTAATAATAATAATAATAAAAACTTTCTAATAATAATAATAATAATTATAATAATAATAATAATAATAGTAAATATAATAATAACAATTCTATTAAATAAACTTATTTATAATAATTTTGTCATATTTAATACTAATAATTATATATTCATTATTTAATTAATATAATAGTGATTATAATATTAGTAATTATAATTATTAATAATAATAAAAATAATAATAATACTATGAAATAATATTAATAATAATAATAATATAGTAATAATAAGTAATAATAAAAATATAATAACTATTAAATAAAAATATTAACAATAATAATAATAATAGTAATGCTAACAGTAATTAATTAACTAATATTAATAATAATAATAGTTAAACTAACATAATAAAAATACTGAGTAAAACTGCAAATAATAATACCGAAATACTAAATAATAATTACAATAATAACAATAACAGTTAAAACAATATATTATAATAATAAATATATATAATAAGAACAATAACATTAATAATAATAAAATAATTTACTTGGAGTAATTAAAGTACATTTAAAAGCTATGAGTGTGCCCAGGTCGCCCACACCTGGGCAACTGACTATTATAAGCCAAAGGCTGGACGCTGATAGTGGCGGGGAAACAAGGCCTAGCCCTTTCGGGAAGAGCTCGAAATTGTCACGCTCCCCGATCAAATCGCGGCCATCTTCTCCACTGAAGCAACCGCAAACAGAAGTAACGGCGTGGACTCTACTCGGCGTAAAAATCAAAGAGATCGTCGTGATGTTGGAGGACGGCAAAAGACGATCCATTCACCAACCAATGAGGGACATAATAGCGGAACTACCTGTACTCTATGAAAGAGCCCAACTCCACCAAGTTCGAAGCGGATCTAATAAGGCTACCGAAACAACGCCACGGGGGAATAGATCTGATAAGGGCCCAAAGACAACCGTCTACTCAACTAAGGGAACCCAAACGAGAGACTACATGGAGGATTCCACAACAACAAACCGCGGCAGAAGTGCAGGTCTTCCAAACAAGCGAGACGAGAATAAAGTACGTAAACTACACCCACAGGAAGGAGGTAATCAGAAGCAGCATCAGCAACTAGCGTCTGCAAAATCGGCTCCAAAAAATGTCGAGATCATACATTCGGATGACATGATCGCGTCCATCGAAGCAAATCAATCAGATATAGAATACCTGGGCCCCTGGAAGAAGGTGTCAGCGCGGAAACCAGCTAAACTAGTCAAACCAAGGCTAATTAAACCGGATGCAGTTATACTCAAGAAAGTGGATAATTGCTCATACGCGGATATACTTAAAATTATTAAGTCGCAGCCGCAGCTAGAAAAATTTAGCAGTAGCGTCAAGCGAATAAGGAAAACAGCTAGCGATGAGTTACTTCTCGAGTTGAAAAAACAGGATGACCAGGCTACCCGCCAATTTAAGCTAGCCGTTGAGAGTGCTATCGGTGAAAATGCCAAAGTCCGTGCGATTTCTCAAGAATCCTTATTAGAAATTAAAGACTTGGATGAAATAACTTCAAAAGCAGAAGTGTTGGAAGCCCTTAATAAAGAATTGAATTCAATCCAAATCGAACCATCGACTATACGATCCATGCGAACCGCGTATGGCGGCACACAAACATGCACTATAAGCCTGCCAACAGTGATAGCTCGTACTCTCCTTGAAAAATCAAAGATCCGAATCGGGTGGGTTATATGCAGAATAAGAGCTAAGACCACTATTCCAAGGTGCTACAAATGTCATGACTTTGGACATGTTGCTAAGAAATGTCATAGTCACAGTGATCGAGCCTGTTTATGTTTCAAGTGCGGCAGCAAAGACCACAAGGCCACATCCTGCACGAACGAACCAGTATGTCACCTATGCGAAAAACTAGGCGAGAACAATATCAAACATGTCTCCGGTAGTAGAAACTGTGTTGCTTTTCAAAAGGCGAAGGCAAAACTCGGCGGAATTAATCAAGGTAAGCAATGAAGTGTCTCTAACTTAACTTAAATCACTGTCAAGCGGCTCAGGATCTGCTTGCCCAAACGGTGTGTGAACTAAAAGTAGATGTGGCTATACTAAGCGAACAGTACAAAAACAAAGAAGATGCGTGCTGGGTAAGCAATAAAACAAACAAAAGTGCTATCTGGAACTGCAATGTAAACGCGAGCCCCATAAATGTCTGTGCCGACTCTGACGGATTTGTATGTGCAAACGTTTGCGGTATATACATTTACAGCTGCTACATTCCACCGAGCTTCGATCTCGCTAGGTTCAACAGGATTATTGACACACTGGTGAGAGATGCCAGAGATAGAAGCCCTGTTCTAATAGCGGGCGATTTCAACGCTTGGGCTGTTGAATGGGGTTGCAAGGGAACCAACCCGAAGGGGAAAGCTCTAATGGACGCTATAATGGCGCTCAACGTAGTTCTCCTGAACACCGGTACAACACAAACTTTTAGTAAGAATGGTGTTGGTTCAGTTATTGACTTAAGTTTTATCAGCGAGTGTTTAAGTAGCCGCACTAGCTGGAGCATCAGTAAATGCTACACACATAGCGATCACCGGGCTATTATGATAAATGTCGATGAACCGCAATTAAATCAGACAGAGCCAACCAGCAGTAAAGGGTGGAAAGTCGACACCTTCGATGAAAAACTCTTTGAAGAAGTCTTTATTGACATCGATATTTCAGGTTCAGCGGAGGCGGGGGCCGAAAAGTTAATGAATGCAGTCACTATCGCTTGTGACGCGTCTATGGCTCGAAGAATATGCAGCAACAAAAGACGCAAGCCTGCGTACTGGTGGAATAACAACATAGCCATGATACGAGCTCAATGCAACCAAGCCAGACGCCAATGCCAGCGAGCGCGTGGCACAGATAGCTTCCTGCACAAGAGGGAAATATACAAATCAAGACGCAAACAGCTGAAGAATGCTATACGTGACAGCAAGCGAACAATGTTTCTAAGCCTCTGCAACGACATCGAGAGCAACCCATGGGGATTCGCATACAAGTTGGTGCTCAAGAAGCTAAAAAACCATGCACAACCAAAATGCCCAGAACTTCTCAGAAGTATAGTTGACAAACTGTTTCCTGCACATGAGCTAGTGGAAAATAATAAAGCCTCCTTATCTGGTACCACTATCCCACCACTAACCGAAGAAGAGATTTCAGAAGCTGGGGGAAAATTATCTAGTAACAAAGCACCCGGAGCAGATGGCGTACCAGATCTTGTTCTGAAACAAGCACTCAAATGCAATCCTAAAGCCTTTACAACGGTTTTTGGTACCTGCATACAGGAAGGTGTCTTCCCAAGAATATGGAAGCTGCGAAAACTGGTTTTAATTCCAAAATCTTCGGATAGGACCTCGCCATCGGCCTTCCGCCCCCTTTCTATACTTAATAATACGGGAAAGGTGTTGGAGCATATATTAAAGAACCGCTTGGAGGCCCACATCGATAACCTACTATCACCGCTTCAATTTGGGTTTAGGAAAGGACGAGGAACGACTGATGCAATCAACGTCGTCAAATCTATCGCTGAAAGAGGTATTTCCGGTAAAAGATGGTTACATGGAGACAAACAATATTGCTTAGTTGTCGCCCTAGACGTGCAAAACGCATTCAACAGCGCAGGCTGGTTCCATATAACTAACGCGCTAGAGCGCTTCAATGTCCCGCCGTACTTGCTCAACATCTTAAATAGTTATCTAAGCAACAGAGTGTTAGAGTACATTACCAGAGAGGGTATTGTAAAGCGGACAATCTCTGCAGGGGTACCGCAGGGATCTGTACTGGGTCCAATACTATGGAATATTATGTACGATGAAGTGCTGCGTATATCAGTCCCTGAGGGAGTAACCATTGTTGGATACGCTGACGATATAGCAATAGTTGTGGTTGCTAAAACTTTACCAGCTATCGTTCAGCTTGCTGAGCTAGTAACCGCGAATATCAAGACCTGGCTGGAATCAAAATGCCTAAAATTAGCTGAAAAAAAGACGGAAGCCGTTCTCATTAGCAGCCGGAAGAAAGTGGAGAAAATTCATTTGAGAGTTGGTGACTGCACTATTGTATCAAAGCCAAGCGTCAAATACCTACGAGTCATCATTGACCACCGCCTAAGCTTTCGTGACCACCTTATACACGCAAACAATAAAGCCGCAGCAACCACCACTGCCTTAACCAGAATAATGGCAAACGTCAGAGGACCGCGACAACAAAGCAGGTAGCTTCTCGCGGGAGTAGTGAAAGCCATTATCCTTTATGGCTCTACGATTTGGTTTTCGGCGCTGGAAACAGAATCCTACGCCCGTGGCGTTAGATCTTCTTACCGTCGCTACGCCCTTCGTGTTTGCACTGCTTTCCGCACAGTATCTGAGGAAGCGGAGTTAGTTATTTCCGGGCTATTTCCCCTCGATATTGCAGCGCGAGAACAAATTGAGCTGGCGAAATTAAAACGCGAAGAAAGAAATAGAAGTACCAAGAACGCCGAAAGGCAGATGTCCATAGCTCGCTGGCAAAGAAGATGGAATGACAGCGCTAAAGGAAGGTGGACTCACCGTCTGATACCTGATCTAGTGGCATGGCTAGGCAGGAAGCATGGTCAAGTGGACTTCTATCTAAGACAAGTCCTCAGTGGTCACGGGTGCTTTAAAAGCTATCTTCACCGCTTTGGTCATGAACCGGACCCATACTGCGAAATTTGTGGTCCAGAAGTCGTAGAAGACGCCAATCATTTAATTTTCATCTGCCCCCGCTTTGTAGGGCAGACAAAAAAACTGAACGAGGCTGCCGGCGTAAATGTAACACCTGACACACTAATTAAATGTATGCTGGAAAGCGTAAATGTGTGGAATACAGCTAGCAGTATCATAACAGAAATAATGCAGCACTCACGATGTGGCGAACAGCAAAGGCGAAGACGTGTTAACAGCGTACCAGTGACGGACCCCTATACTACCAGGTAACTTACGTACGTGGTATATAGTAACGAGTACTGAAACCAGGACGGTTGAACAAAGATAACGACGGACGATATCGACCCAGACTAGTGAGCTATTAGCTCAAACGGCCTCCTGACGAAATACTGAAAGGTCTTACCAGGGGTTACCGTACGGGGGGAGATGGTTTTAGTGGGTTAAAGTCTCACGCTGACGGCTTTCGATGCTTTCCATCTCCAACAAAAAAAAAAAAAAAATAACAACAACCCATGCTGAGAACAGGTACCTAATCTAATAACTATAAACACAGGTACACACAAAAACAACCCTAATACAAGAGAGTTAACACCACACACACATACATGGATCCTGCATAACAACAGCAGGTACCTAATGTAATAACTGAAAATCACTATAAATACCAGACGAAGTATAATGACAGATCAGAACGATCAACGACACTGAAGATGGCAGAACGCCGAAACCGGTTTGTCTCAAAACCAAATTTGACAAGGGACGACGGGAACTCGTTCCAATATTCATCAACTTTTCACCCTGTCGGAGAATCAACTGAAGAAAACCAATCAAGTATATTTTTAGTTACACAGTTTTTTCATGTGTTCTCTTTATTAATATAAATTCAATACTGTTTTACATTTTGTATAATTAGGGCTATTTATACTAAGATGCGTCGGCAGGTTTGGCAGTGGAAATTCCATTGCTAATTGTTTATCCGTTGTTTGGTTTGTTTACTAGTATTTGGCCTTTGTTTAACTGTTTACTAGTATTTATCCTTTGTTTAGCTGTTTACTAGTATTTGTTTATTATTAAGCTGTTTATTAGTACTTATCTATTATTAGGCTGTTTAACATTACTTGTCTATTGTTTCGTGTTTATCTTTGTTTTCTTTTCTTAAAGAAATTCCGTTTGGTGTGCTACCTGGTACCGGTTGTATCGATAACGCATTTGTTGCATATGAAAACATCACCTAACTCGCGGCACCAACCTTGCACACACCTTCCTCATACCCAAAAATTCGTGAATGATATGATATACACGTTCAGTTGATATCTTCAGAGTGCCTGCTATTTCATTCAATTTCAATTTACGGTCATTCAAAATAATTTTTTTAATTTTCGTCATGTTTTCGTCGGTAAAAACCTATTTCGGGCGTCTAATGCGATCGCCGTCTTCGGCGGTAATTTCACTACGTCTAAACTTAGCATACCAATATTTGATGGTGGATTTTCCCTTGGCAGTGTCCGAAAACTGGTCATCAAGCCAAGTTTTTGCTTCAACTGTATTTTTTCCCTTAAGAAGCAACATTTCATCAACGCGCGGAATTCCTTTTTATCAATTTTTCTTCACAATAACAAAAGTTGCTTCACTGTAAATGCTATAATTCACAAACATTTGTTGGAACAAGGTCTGTTGATTTGTGGCTAAGATGTTTTGCTAGATGGTAGTAAAAGTTGATTAACAAATAGAATACAAAGTAATAAAACTACTTATGTATTTGTGAATACTCGCATTATTCTCTAGCAAAACTAGCTTTTCGAGCACAATGTCATTTTTTCAAAATTTGTAGTAATAAATGTAAAAACAATATAATTACGAAGTGTGTATTGAAATTGCAATATCGTTGATAAACTAATACACACTTTCATTTCCTGAGGCCGTATTCCTAATTTCTATACAGAAATTTCTCAAAAAGTGCGAGCACGATAAAAACTGGCTCTCCATTTGCCACAAGAAAAAATAAAAAAAGATTGAAGAAAAGGATGAAAATGGCGAATAAAAGAAAACAAGAAAACGAATAATGCGTTGCTTGCGTTCATTTTCAATTTTCATGTACTCAGATAAGAAAGATAAACAAACAACTTACTTATGAGTTAGTGTCATACGAAATCTTGTGAGTGGGTTGGTAAACCCATCAGGCCGTTCTTGCAGTGTTTTTAATTTTTGTGACCTGCTATACAACTGAGCTCAAATTTGTGAGACTACTGACTCAGTGTTGTTTAATGAAATCAAACTCGTCTCCAAACGATACTATGGAGACTAGAGTATGCTTACTGCATGTTATTACTAAAAAACTATCAACCCCCACGACAGCTGGTTCTACGCACCGGAGTTGACCCGGATTTTATCCGGCCAAGGGCTGTCACCCTTTCGGCAACCTAACCCCGTTTAAGTCATCAGGCAATTCGAGTTTTAGTGCATCACTGGAGCAACATTTCGCAGCAGACCTGCTCCAAATCCTTCTCATCAGGGCTGGCATAGAAACCAATCCTGGTCCGAAGGATTATTTCTGCTGCGTGTGCCAAAGACGACTCCACCATTCCTCCACCTCGGTTAGATGCAACCAGTGCAATGGTTGGAGTCATCTTAAGACCTGCTCAGGCCTTAAGGCACACAGGGAGGGGACCACGAGTTACGTGGCCCCATGCTGCCAGCGCCCAGCTGCGCCTCTGGCCCATACGGCAGTGCCTTCTGCACACTTACCCACTTTGGGTAAGAGTCTGCCCCCGCCTGTAAACACTACGCAGTCGCCAACTACCACCAATGTGCGGCAACTACCACAGCGGGTTACACAGCTGAGACAGACAAGATCCACGCACAACTCCCTCACCCCCGTCTTATCGACGGCGACATCGTCGGCAGAGATACTACCCTAGAATGTCAGGGCATAGCTATCCGGTCAGGCGGTGTCGAGCTCGAAATATTTAATATATACATTCCTCCCGTTACAAGTTGCCCAGTTGGATACCGTCCTGATATAGGTGCGCTACTCAGAGGCGAAAACCGTTTGGTTTTGGGTGACTTTAACGCGCATCACAATCTTCGGCATTCCTGCCTGTCAAATGATCGCCGAGGAATGGAGCTGGCGTCACAGATAGACGACTCGACATTCTGCACAATGAACGACGAAGCCCCTACCAGGATTGTGGGCAACTGCCATATCTCGCCTGACATCACAATAGCTAGCGCTGGTCTGATAAATTGCATAGATTGGCGACCTATGCTTGCACTCGCAACAGACCATTTGGCCATAGTCATCTCGATTGACAGGCCTCCCGACTTCGTTTCCGTGGACCACCGGACATTTGTTAACTTTAACAAAGCTAACTGGCCCGGCTTCACGGAATTTACTGAGAACGCCTTCAGTGCTCTCCCCACTCCCACCAACGTCCTCCCTGCAGAGAAGAATTTCCGCAAAATTGTCGTGTCTGCTGCCGCCCGCTTCATACCTGCAGGTCGAATCACGGAAATCCGCCCTAATCCCCCACCGAAGCGGCGGTGTTAGCGACAAGGCGCGACACATTACGCCTGGCCGATCCCGACGATCCCCGTATCAAGGAAGTCAACGCCGAGATTCGGAACACGGTTAACAGTCATAAGCGGAACAAGTGGGAGGAGCACTTAAGATCCTGCAATCTCTCCTCTGGGGTGACCAAGCTCTGGGCCACTGTCAAATCGTTGTCTAATCCGACGAGACGTGATCGGGTGGAAATTTCATTCGGTGTTCACGCCTCGTCGGACCCGTACAGTTGCGCGAGCTATTTTAGCCGGTTTTTCACACTGCCCCCTTCGGTTGACAAAACGAAACGCCGAGTAAACCGCAAACTGCCGAACACCAGCGCGACGTTTGATTTATCCAGGGAAGAGGTTCAGGGGGTTATCGGGAAGGCGAAAGCCTCCAAATCCATCGGCCCCGACGGAATAAATATGCTGATGTTAAAATATTTTGGCCCAGCGGCCAGCGGGAGCAGAATATCTCACCAAGCTTCCCAATCTGTCCCTGGCCACCCTAATTATACCCGACGTGTGGAAACCGGGTAGAGTTTAATAAAGTCGGGGAAACCAGCAAATAAAGGAGAATCATATCGTCCGATATCTCTCCTTTCCCCAGTAGCGAAGACAATTGAGTCCTTGCTGCTCTCGTCCCTCACACACCATCTGAGCCCAGCTACACATCAGCATTGCTTCCGAAAAGTGCACAGCACCACAACTGCAATTAACGCCATAAGCACTCAGATAATTCATGGCCGTAACCAAAATCGACCCTGTGCGCGAACTGTTCTAGTAGCACTGGACCTGTCGAATGCTTTCGACACTGTAAACCATTCAGTGCTATTATCGGATATTGAGGATTCCTCATTGCCGCCTAGGTTGAGGAGGTGGACCATGAACTACCTGAGTGGTCGACGATCATCGATTGAGTTTCGAGGTCAAACTTCAAAGCTACGGAAAATTAAACAAGGGGTTCCGCAGGGTGGTGTCCTATCCCCAATGCTGTTTAATTTTACAATCTCGAGGCTTCCTCCACCACCACAGGGCTTCTCACTGATCTCATACGCCGATGACTGTTCGATTTTGGCGTCTGGCCAGGATATTGATAGCCTTTGTTCCTCAATAAACTGCTACCTCGCCGACCTCTCCAACTTCTTCACTGCACGACATTTACATTTACATCCTGCGAAATCCTCTGCCACCCTTTTCACCAGCTGGACGAATGAGTACCGGCTAGAACTCGATGTGAAGGTCGATGACGTAAAAATTCCGACCACGAACAACCCAAAGTTACTGGGAGTAACATTCGATAGTCTGCACTCCTTCACTCCGCATACGACTGCAATTGCCACCAAAGTACAAAGCCGCAACAAAATCCTCAAATCGCTAGCCGGTAGCACCTGGGGAAAAGACAAAGAAGCGTTGTTGGCAACGTACAAGGCAATTGGCAGGCTGGTCGTAAACTATGCTGCACCGATTCGCACGCCGGGGACTAGCAAGACGCAGTTGAAGAAGCTACAGGCCTGTCAGAACACCGCCCTTCGGACCGCGACAAGAAACCTCTTGATGGCGCCGGAGCACCACTTACACAGTGAAGCATCCATGCTCCCAGTTAAGGGCATAATATTATGCCGTGTATGCAGTACCTGCTGGGATGCTACCGTATGGATCATCACAGCAGGCACCTGCTGGAAGCTGAACCACCACCTAGGGGCATCAGGAAGGGAGTACTTGACTACCGGGACGACATAGAGCAATATAGACCAGACCCGATGAACAGGACAGCGTACAGACAGGCCATCAACACAATTCACCAAGAGTCCGTCAACACCTTCTTGAACTCTCTTCCAGTGGATGGTGTTCTCGGAGTTAAACCACCACCCATCGCAGAGCAAGAGCTCGAGTTGCCTCGTGAGACCCGCGTAACCCTGGCACAATTAACATCTGGATATTGTAGTAGGCTTAACTCCTACCTATTCAGACTCGACCCTGATATATCCAACACATGTCCCGCATGCAAAGAATCCCGCACGATACTAACCACCTCTTTGCATGCCCACTTAACCCGACTCATCTAACCCCCTCTCCCTTTGGGCCGAACCCGACGAATGGGCCTCCCTTTAGATGACCTCGATGACTAAAACTGGACTTACCTGATCCTAAACGAGGCTGGCGTATGCCGCTACAACAACAAAAACAACTAAAAAACTATTAATTACCTCGGGGAATGGGATGTGTATGGTCTGGTCGAATATGTACTTGAGTACAAAATGGGATTCATTTTGAATTTAAAATGTTAATTTTTTTTAGAATTGTGAGATTTTCATTTATTAATATCTGTTGTTATAGTAACAGCAAATTTTGTTTTCAATATTTCCAATTTTGTTAGTATGAATGATTAAATTTAATACAATAATATCATTAGTTTTAAAATAGTTATTGCTTAAATATCAGTTGTTTTTCACTAATCTTGCGGCGGAAATGTCATATTCGAACGCCAGAGGAAAAGAAGAGACCCCACGTCACTATGTATTAGAGTACTCGTATCGAATGTTCTATATAATTCGTATAGACTTGTCCAGTGCTGAAAGAAATAGGGTATTTTTCCTTCCACGGAACAAATTATTATTATTTCGTTAGATCTTCTGCATCTCGACTGGTGTGTTTTTATTTTATTAAAAAATATAAATTTGAATAGTTAGTTAAATACATTCTAGAAATTTACGTATTTTTAATTTTTCCAAATAATTGCAATGGAATCTAGTCATTCCTATTAATATTACATACAAGCATAAAAGCATATGACTTTGTATAAATATATAATATAAAATATTACTGATACATTCATTTGTGTTATATAATAAACAACAGTAAATTTTTTACATTAACATTTAAGATATATACTATGTATTATAGGTTAATAAAAGAAATAAACAATAAATAAATCCTTAGAAAATCGGTACAACTAAGGTTTGAATTTCGCGACATCTTTATTTCCTAAGTACTCCTAAGTAGACCACAAGACATCTGAAATACATAATAAGAAGAAAAGTATTAAAAGTTGTTCATATGTATAAGTATATGATAAATAATAGTTGATATTTATCTACTTAAAGGTACACTACTATCATTGGCCATATATAACACGGGATGCCTTGGCATGTTTCACATTAATTGGAAAAAATAAGAGCTCATAACAAAACAGCAGAACCAAACAAAATTAATATAAAACGGTAGGAAAGTAAATAAATTGTTTTTATTTCATTATTATTGCATCAATTCTCAAATATGGAAAAAAAATATTTCGCAAAAACTTTGTAAATTAAATCTTATAAATTATTTCAGTCCTAATAATTATTTGTATTAAATTAACGCTATTGCAGAGACTTTAAAGATGACATTCATCATTCACCGGCACACATACATATGTTAAGTCTTGAAATACATTTTTCATGTTGCACTTCACATGTTAAGATGATATGGTAAAGTATTTTTGACTCCATTAATCCAAAGATAATTTTTTGGTTGGTTAAAGACCAAAGTCTGGACAAATAAAGTGAAGTGTGGTGAAGTGAAGTGAATAAATTAACACGAGTAGAAATTGCATACGAGCGCAAAGCCAAAGTGACAGTGGCATCAAAATAGGTGAATTTCAGTGATATAGACACTAGTGCAAGGCACGATACATAAAAAAAAATTATAATAATAAATCAAGAATGAATAAGTTTTCAATAAGCACTGAAAGTGAATTGTGTATACTACCTCAACAAAGAGGATCTAGTCGAATATACCACCGAGTTCGACCTATCCAGTACAGGCACCGTTGATGAACTAAAAGAGTCGCTACAGTTGCCACCCATGCAGCAACCACCTAACGACGATGGCATGGAGATGTCACCTCATATGACAAAGGCATATACCAACTGTCAAACCTGTCCTTGATGGACGGCCTACGAAAGTGGGGAGGGAAGTATGATGGCGGCAAAGATCCACTGAGCTTCATCGAACGTATTGAAGAGCTGGGTCCCCGTTACAAGATAGATTTAAAAGCTCTCCCAAAAGCATTACCGGAACTGCTCAAAGACAGACTGGAGCAATTTTAATGGGGACTTTTTAAAATTCTTCTTGAACAGCCGATGTGTCTAAATATTAGACGATGAAATCAGGCAACGTGTGCAACTACCAAGAGAAGCGTACAAGGACTACGTGTTAGCACTTCAACTTCGCTAATGAGACACTCGGAATACACACCAATACGAAAACTGCGACGTATATACCGCAATTGTAGATGCGAATACTAACTGTATATAAATGAGAGTGAGTTTAGTACTTTAAGTGAAGTAGTAAGTCTGGCAGAAGATTACGAAAGCATTGTGGGAGATAGAGAGTTACCAGAGCTCGGGATGAGAGAGGAGCCGTGAGAGGTACACGTCGCGAGTAAGGCCTTACGAAAAACGTCAGCATGCGCCGACAAGAGAGGCTATGATACCACTGTCGCACCAGTTGAACCAGAAGCGTTGAAAAGAGGTTTCAGGCCGAGTGAATCCACGAACGGGAAGCAGACGATACGGCGAAAATGAACACTTCACATATGAGTGACAGAACGCTATCCCACAATTCTGCTGGACATGCGGACTTAGAAATGTTGGAACGCTAGAATGTTGTTGTCTATTGCAATGGGTGGGGCCACCAGTATCGCAACCTCGCAGTAGAAGCAATCGATATTACAAAAAAAAAAAAAAAGACAGATAATCACCACAGTAGCCATTGGGGGAAAGCCGATATTAGCAGCGATTGATACGGGAGAAACTCGAAGTTTCATCAGTAATAAAGTAACGGAAATCTTGAAGAGAGGACCAACCCGAAAAGTCTTCAAGAAAGTAGTGATGGGAAGAACATACGAGCGAGTTATTTGTCCCACCAGGTTTAGTCGAGAACGTGGTTCTCGAGGCAGACTACCTGCCAAAGAAAAAAACAGCCATTATATGTGGAGGGCAGACAATGAGGAAAGGCAGAGGATGAGCTTCAGAAAAAAAATCTCATGAACAACGATGCAGGTGTGCGAAGTAAGGCAGCATGATGAAACAAAAATAGTATCCGAACCACGCGTAAGCACCACAAGATTACCGCTAATGAATACACGCGAGTTACGACGCTTCTTAGGTATAGCGTCATGGTAGCGACGATTTGTGGTAGACTTTTCAGCCGTAGCCCATACGCTAACGTTATTAGTCAAGAAGGGATGCCAATGGAAATGGAAAGAGGAGCAACAAGAAACGTTTGAAAATCTAACGGAAGCACTTACGAAAGCACCTGTATTAATGCCAGTGATTTCGGACAATTAAGACGATTAAACAGAGTGGAACAAAACTACCCTGCAACCGGAAAGGAATATCTGGCTAGCGTACGGGACGTTCGAAAAGTGCGTTCTTATTTTGAAGGTTACTCGTTATCGAGAATCACCGACCATCTGTCGTTGAACGCTATCGATAGCCCCTCAAGGCGTATTGCTAGATGGGCACGAGAACTTTAACAACACACATTCCATATTAGTGCCACAAGGGCCAGCTAAACGTCGTCGCAGGTGTACTATCCCGTCAACTACAGAAGGAAGAGCTACACTGCTGGTTGAGGATGACGAGACGACAAGGTGAAATGAAGTAGCGGTGGCTCCGGAAAAGTTTCCGAAAATAGGTGAAGAGGATGTTATCCCGTGGAAGCTTTGCGTAGCGACCCCATTACGTCAAAGAGTTCTCAAAGAAATCCACGACAGTCCCAGCATCCCAGGGCATTAGGAAGGCCATTGCGAAAGCGACGGCACGCTACTAGTGGCCGGGGATATTCAGAGACATCAAGGGTTGTGTCCGACAGTGCCCCATATGCCAAATATATAAGCCCAGCCAACAATAAGCTACTGGAGAGATGTTAATCCAGATCGCAAAAGAACCTTGAGCAAATACCGCAGATTTTGTAGGTTCACTCCTATGATCAAAGCTTGTCAAAGCAATCATTCTAGTCTTCACCGACAAACTCTACAAACTGGTTGAAATCGTACCACTGAGGAAAGCGACCGCCGAGGGGCTCATCAAAGTGTTTAGTGAACGCATACTCGCTCGATTCCGGGTTCCAATAGTAGTAATATTGCACAACGGAACCCAGTTCACAAACAAGGAGTTAAATCGACTTCTCCAACAATACGGAGTCAAGGGCCAACTAACTACGCCATACACCTCACAAGAAATCCCGGAGGAGAGAGCAAATCGAGATAACTTTGGCACTAAACACGAGCACGAATACCAAAAGCTCTCTACGACGAACACACTTTTACACAGGTGAGACAGTCACAACTCCAGAACACAAGACGACAAAAGTGCGGAAGTATTTAACATCGTGCGAAAGAACCAGCAAAGTGCGTCGATCGTGCAAACACGCTACTACAACTTGCGTGGAGGAAGATGGCATCCCAAGATAGGTGACGAAGTCCTTGTGAAAGAACACCATTTATCGAAGGCGAACGAAAATTTCGCATCTAAACTGGCACAAAAATATGGCGGACCATTTAGGATGACCAACTTTGTGTCACCAGTAATCGTTGAATTAGATGGGATGTACAACGTGAAAAGGAGAACGGCGCATCTAAGCGAGCTCAAACCGTTCCACGCTGACGCCGGAGATCAAAGCAACGCACGAGACGCCCTACCAGTTCTTCCCGGTATTCATCAGAGCCGCGCAAGCGAAGAAAAGGCCAATTTTAGTGATAAGCTAGAATGTGATCACTCTGTTAGCGGAGGAAGATCGCGGGTTGCAGCAATGGCTGAAGGAAATATCAGGCAACGAAGTAGAATCAGCAGAACCTGGAGTAGTCTGCGTGATTGAAAGCTGGGTACAGAAAATTTAAGAGCCGAGGCCAACGTCAAGTAGCTGGCGAAACTTGATAGAGATTGATCCACTACCAACAGAACTGATAAAAGAAATAAAATATCGACAACAACAACATACAGGCAAGCGACAAAAGTTGGTATCGCGATCGCATAACAGGCGCAGACGGCTTAATAATAAAACGTCCCTGCAGGAAGTAAAGTCGGGGATTGAAAACCCCAAGTCCAAGGCCTTGGAGCCTCCACATTAGAACAATTATTCTGATATGAATTGTATATTATAATATTATTTTTAAAAGTACATATACGTGTATATATTTGATGCTAATGAGCAGCGGCCTATATTTCAAATGAAATGGAATAGTGAATACTATACATATGTACATTTATACATTTGGCATATATAAAATAAGTAACTCTACAAGTAATTATATGCAGTGGTTTACGCAACAATGACTCCCTGATGGAATAGGCATTTATTAGAAAACTATACCGTACTAAAAAAAAAAACTAATGCCGAATATAAATTAAGAACGACCAACTGGTTGGCTAATAATTTGCTTTACCACACTGGTGTTAGCTGTTAAAATATAAGAAAGACTGTTTGTGAAATAGCAAAGCAAAAATTTAAAAAAAAGGTTATTTCAAAGACTCTTTGGTAAATAAATATATAAAATTTTTTTTATTAAATAAGAACTGAGAGTTAACATTATATATAGATTGATTCAATGTGTATGGGTGAGAATAGTAATTAGGCTATAGCTTCAGCTAGAAACCGTCAACAAAGTACTGGATATAGCATATAGCAAGTTACAGCTCATGCTATGAAGATTCCGAAAGCGAAAATGAATATCATGAGAAGTGGTCCAACTTCCAATGGACTTCAGAATTAACATGACACTGGAAAGTGAAACAGTGAAGTATCTAACAGGTAATATTTGGCAACTTTTTGAATTATGTAAATTTCGCAAATTATAAAAACTTTTTTTTATATCCAGCGAAATTTTCTTGATCTGCAGACCAGTCCGGCGGTGGTAAGTCACACATCTATATCTTGGTAGAACAAGAAGTCTATTCTCATCTGTGATTAATATTAAACAAAATTGGTTACATCAGTATGGGAAACGAATCCTTACGGATTCTGACTCAAACGCATAGGGACAAAGCTCTGGATACATTTATTTCAGGATTAAACGGATATCTCCCTAGACGTTTAGGTATCCGTGAACCTGTAGATCTTGCAAAAGCACTACAACTTTTTCTAAAGTTAGAAAACCATCAATACCGCGCCCCAAACGTGCTTCAAACGTACCAAATCGCCAACCCTCTTACCCAGAACAAACATTCCAAGATTCAAACCTTACAATCAACCAATCATTATGCGTAATCCTAGTTATCGGCAACAACAATCAATCTCAAACTTTAACCAAAACTCCCAGTCACGTATCATACTTATACGAAGAACTTTCAACCACCTAAACCAATAGCTCCTAGGCCTCAGCCACGACCAGAACCGATGGAAGTCAATCAATCGATTCGGACAAAAAATTTCTATTATCCAAACTTGTCCTCGTCCAACAAATCAACTTGAAGAGAAAAGACCCCCATCACTATCCTACGTCTCACCACCTTACAAACAGCAAATAACCTTTTATACATATGTTAGTTAGGAGATTAGCATTGCCACAAACAACGATCAAAATCCACCCATTGACAATTTTGACGAAAATCAGGAAGCAGGTGTCGTAGAAGAGGGTATTCAAAATTATATGGAAAACTACGCCCAGCAAGAAGATCGGTTCGATACCCATATTCAAGATTTAGCAGATACTCATTTTTAGGTTAATCCACTCTTCGCTCCCGTTCTTTAAGTGCAAAGCGAAGATTCACCAGATTCTTCTGAAGGAGTATGATATAGAGGAAACCACTTTTTTGGTAAATAACGGAAAATATGAATTCGTCCGACTACCATTTGGCCTAAAAAAAATTCCCCTGCATTTTTCAACGTACATTAGATGGCGTCTTAAGAGAGCATATAGGAAAAATCTGCTAAGTCTACATAGACGATATTGTGATATTCGGAAAAAATGAGTCAGAACATCTTGAAAATCTACGTAAAGCCTTTAAAACACTAGAATCAGCAAATTTTCAAATCCAATTAGATAAGTGTGAGCTGCTAAAGAAGTAAATATAATTTTTAGGTTTCATAGTAGGAGTAGAAGGAATAAGAGCCAATCCGAAAAACATACAAGCAATATATGATATACCGCCAAAGAGTTTCCTTGGAATGTGAGGATATTACTGCCGATTTATTAAAGGTTACGCGACATCGCTTTTAAGAGAGAAAGAGGAACGCGTTTCAAAACACGCATCCAAAAACTTTAAGCTTTCCTTTGACCATAACGCATAGACGCTTTTCACAAATAAAATAACTCATTATTTTCCAAAGATGTTATGCTTTCCCATCCTAACTTCGAGAAAAGTTTTGGCTTGACAACAGACGCCTCTGACCATGCAATAGGTGCTGCTTGGTTCCAGGACAATAAGCTTATAATATTCCTTTCGAGAACGTTAAGTAAGACCGAAAAACATTACGCCACGAACAAGAAAGAAATGTTGGCGGTAATTTGGTCCCTGGGTTCGTTAAGAAATTATCCCTAACTGTATCCCAGCTGTACAATGACCAATAAACGTTTTCAAAAACCAAATACACATTTTTTACGGATAGTCAGGAAGACTAAAAATTTGAGATCTCCTTTCCCGCCTATCATAGGTATATAATCAAAAAATCCAACTACACAAAAAATGACTTAATTTAATCTAAAAAAAGTATCTCAATCTAATCCAGCGAACCAATTTTAGGAATCATTCAAGAATTTCACCCCGAGAATTTTGAAAGCTTTTGAACTAGGTTCACACAGACTCAATTTGATGATATTATTACTATTGCGGCCGCGATAGCCGAGTGGTTAGCATTGCGTACTAACATTCGGAAGGCCTGGGTTCGAGCCCAGGTTCGAGCAACATCCAAAATTATAGAAAATAAATTTTTCTAATTGCGGTTGCCCCTCAAGAGGGAATTTCAAGCCCTCCGAGTGTATTTCTGACATGAAATATAAGCTCCTCATAAAAATCAATCAGCCGTTCGGAGGCGGCTTAGAATAAACTGTAGGTCCCTTCATTTGTTGGTAAAAACATCAAGACGTAAAACCACAAATTGGAGGAGGAGCTCGGCCGAAAATCGCTTCAGCGGTTACAAAGCGCCAAATATATATATTAATATATATATTAATGAAACGCAACAGGAGGAAATTATGATAAACGAACACAAAATCTCATCGAAACGCAAGAAAAACAGAACAGACCAAACGAATATATTACTTCCCCAAAATTTCCGAAAAACAGGTAGAATAGTGAAAATGTGTAGAACGTGTAAAGAGCAAAAACATGATCGATACCCAAATAAACAGCAATTAAAAGCTACGCCTATCCCAAAAAACGCAGGAGAAATAATTTATCTTGACATCTATTTCACAGAAGAAAATCTAGTCCTCACTGCAATTGAGACTAAATACGGTTGGGCGAAAATACTTAAATCTAGAGCAATAAAACGAGCCATTAAAGAAGTTAATCTCAGCATTTGCAATCCCTGAACAGGTAGTTATGGATAATGTGAAATCATTTACCTCCGCTATAATAACCTCTTTGCTTAAAGACCAATTTGGAATGAAAATCTAGACCACTCCCATCTATTCCAGTACTGTTAATGGACAGGTAGAAAGATTTCATTCAACCCTATCAGAAATTATAAGATGCCTCAAGCCAAATAAATTACGTACTTCATTTCATGATCTATTAATGAAAGCAATTTCTGAATATAACATGTCAAATCCTCAAAAAGGAAATTATTAATAGACAAAACCAAATATGGAAACAGGATTTAGATTACCACAACAATAATAGACAAAAATCTAAGGTCTATTTCACAGGCGATAAAATTTATGTCAAAATTAATAAATGATTAGGATCAAAACTATCAGAAAAATATAAAGAAAAAGCAGTAAAAGAAGACAAAAATACCACAGTATTGACCATGTCAGGCAGAGTAGTTCACAAAAATAATATAAAAAACAAATTATATTACAGACTGCATCTCACTTGCGTCCTAGCAGAAGTTCAAATATTGAAGTAGACGTCCTCTTACATTGTCACGCTAGATAAAAGACCATTAAAAATACAATAAGGTATTTTTTCGATTCTTAACAAAATAAATTTAGCGGAATAAGAAGAAGCGATATTAAACATCCGAAGATTCATTGAAGTTAACATTCCCAAAATAAATTGCATCCTCTCCTCAATCAAGAAATATCACAAACGTCTAATATTTTACAAAATATAATGAAAACATTTAATAACCTTAAGGAAAGAGAAATAAATGCAATAGGTGTTGCTTGGAAGTAAATAGCAGGCAGTCCTGACCACGACGTTTTGGAAATTATTTCTAACAATGTTAAAAATTTGAATAATAACAATAATAAACAAGTTTTTATAAACGAAGCATTCAGCAGTAGAATATCATCACTAGTCATCACATCCCTGTCATTGAAGAAATTGCGTCTGGTGTAGTTCTTATTAACAATTACCACGGTAGAATATTAATAGACGAAGCGGAACGAGCCATATCAGGAACAGTTCTAATATACTTACATAATAGTCCCAAGTTTGACGATAGAAAGCAATTCTAGCAATAGCTCAACCCTCGCATTTCGAAAGTAGTAGAGTCACTCTACTTACGCTTGAAGTTCTCAACGAGCTACAGACAAACAACACAGAAATCATTACGACTGTGCAGAGACGTCATATTCGATCGCCAGAGGAAAAGAAGAGATCGCACGTCACTATGTACTAGAGTACTCGTATCGAATGTTTTATATAATTCGTATAGACTTGTCCATTGCTGTACGAAATAGGGTATTTTTTCCATCCACGAAATAAATTATTATCTTTTCGTTAGAGCAGCATCCCGACTGATGTGTTTTTTATTTTATTAAAAATATAAATTTGCATAGTTAGTTAAATACATTCTAGAAATTTATGTCCTTTTAATTTTTTCAAATGAAATCTAGTCATTCCTATTAATTTTACATACAAGCATAAAACCTATGACTTTGTATAAATATATAATATATATAAAAATCAATGCAAATTGCATTTCTTAAGAATTGAAAGATATAAATCCAAAATTTCTTAACATAATAAAATATTAAAACTATTGCACAGTAGAATAACATGTAAAGTTAAATATATATATTTAAAAATCAATGCAAATTTTGATGAACGCTTATAACTTGAGAACCACCGGATCAAATTGCACCAAATTTTTAGGAGTTAAAGTATAAATGGATATTAGGAGAAGGTTAATGTGTAAGTTTTCATGAGATTGGCACAGCCGTTCTAGATATATGACTATTTAGTGAACATTGGTCGCTGCCCATATAAAATACATGCAACAACAACAAATACATGTAAAATTCCAAAATACGCGTACATTACGTTGTATGTGGTGTTTAAAGAGAGAGAGAGAGAGAGAGAGTGAAAGGAAGAATGAAAATGAAAATAATTTTAAAAGTAAATTTAAAAAAATTTTATAAAATGTTTGGAAAAAAATTTAAATCAATTTTTTTCCTTTCCTTTACAAAAAAAAAATCGAAAATTCAAAGTTTCAGTTTGATTTTTTTGATTTTTTTTAAGATAAAGCACGCTTGGGTCCGCTAGTATTTATATAAAATTATTCTGTTACAGTTTTTGTCCTCGAACTCCTCCTAGACGTCCGAGCCGATTGTAATGAAATTTTGTATATATATGTGTTACGTCTGCGAATAGGTTTCTATCAATTTTTCATGCCGGGAAATAAACCAGGGACTGACCAGGGAAAAAATCGTGTTTATGGTCTGATTTGTTTGTAATTTGGTACATACGAGTAGATAGCTTTTTCCTTAGATTAGCAGGAACACTATTTTTTTTAAGAAGTGGACCATGGACCGAGCTATTCGAAAAAATTATATTTATAATTATTTTTACTTGAATATTTTTTTTTGCAGAAAGTAGAAAAAATATATATTTATGGTACGATCTGGTTCACTTTTTATATGAGTTTAGTGGGACTGAGAAACAGATCACCAACAGATTCACCAACGGATTGCAAGATATTCTTATACGTTAAACTTTATTCTGAATGAGGATAGATCTAAGTAGTTCGTTTGGCTTACTACGCGTGATATTAGCATTTATGTAAAAGACTTTGAGTAGCGAATAAGCGACTCAAACATAGAAATACGTAGTCAGATCAATCATTTAATAAAAAACTTAACAGTTTGCCTTAGATGATGATTCTTTGCAATACCAATTTTAATAAAAATTAGACAAAATATATAAAGACACAGCAACGTGTCATTCGGCACATATGCATATACGAATGCCTGATACAGACATAAAAAGTGTAAAATTATGGCAAAAATTAAAAATTATATTTCAAATAAATTTACATGAACTAAAAGATAATTGAATGAACTTTCTTTGCAATGCATTTAAAACGAAATATATAAAAACAACATTGTCATTCGGCACGTATACAAAGTAAGGCTAATATTGCCACCATCCAAGAGCAGGAGTAGGTCTTTGTGACATTTACTAAAGCGGCTATATTAAGCAGTGCAAATTTGTTTTTTGCCACGTACTAGATTCCAGCACAAGAAACTTCATCAATCTACCTAGCTGTCTTCGGATCGCGAAACTCACAACTAGATCGATCTTGTTTGATCGACGGACGACATGTCTCCAGTGTTTTTGAGGTCCATGCGCTCGACTCGGACTACTCTCTTATAGCAGAAAAGATTTGCTTCTGTGCAGCAAAGAACGCCCGTCAACAAGAACAAGGAAGGTTCGAAGTCGAATCAATCACAAGAAACAGCTGAACTGGTTTCTAACCAACTTGCACTCCTGCACTCTGAGAGCACTCGTCAACATCAAAAAATAATCATCGTATTCGCCACTTGGATCCCACGTCACTGTTAGGAGTCATGACTTTGACGTTGTATATAAATTCGTCTATCCTGAAATCAGAAATTAAAGCAACAACAATGCCGACCTAGAAGTCCAACCCAGAATCACTCTTTTCAACGGGTACTATTTTGGACAGATGAAAAAAGGCCAAACTCTTCAAGTCACTCATCACCTCCGTCTTGCTTTGTGGTGCGGAGGCCTGGACGATGACAATATCTGATGAGTCGGCGTTAGGAGCTTTCGACTCAAAAATTTTGCGAAAGGTTTATGGTCGTTTGCGCATTAGCATTGGCGAGATATATGACAATAATGACATAGATCGGCAAATTAAGAGACAGCGACTACGCTGGCTAGATAAGGATGAGAACACTACAGTTCTGAAAAACTCGATGAGGTACCAACTGGTGGAAAAGAGGAAGACTTCCACTCCGTTGGAAAGATCAGGTAGAGACGGAACCCTGGTTTTCCATGATATATACTTGCCGCCAAACAGCGAAAAGAAGGAAAGAATGGCGCGCTTTTTGAACTTTTTATTTTTCGAGTCAAACAAAATTTTTCAATATAAAACTATCTAAATACATATTTGATTCATGTTATTATTAATAGCGCAGAAGTTCAAGGTAAGCCCATAGGCTTTTGTAATCAATATTTTAAGGTACTTTTTACTAAAAACTAAATAACCTATTTATAAACTTTGGTAGTTAATAAATATCTTCTCTTTTTATCAACTTTGTCATGCGGTAGATAAATATTGTGGCGAAAATCAAAAATACCAATGTCATATGGAGAAGGGAAGACGACAGCTATACCATATTATAGTGCGTGCGAGATGTGTGCGAGAAATCGGGTATATTAGACCAAACTGGGTCAACTGAGCAGAGAGCTCGTAGGTGACAACATTGAAGTGGTTGCCGAAGGAGGAATCTTACATAGATACTGCTATTTCCTAGTATGCTGCATGCACGATTCGTGCTGACCGCTAAGGGTACGCCTCATTCGAGTCCACGCTCAATCAGTTTTCTCTTACCACATTGGACTTTCGGAACAATACGCCTACGTACTAAATACGGAACTCCGTCACCTGTTACTTTGGGTGAAGATCCTGCGGGACCGCCGTTAACTATTTCATCGCAGGACTAGCTAAGCCTGTTCTCTTACATCATTTACCCGCTATTCGCGGCTCTAATTTCACAGCTTCTTTGCCGTTCGGCTCTCTCAGCTCCTGTAGTATCAATATTGTACTCTATTTTCTGGTGTTACTCGATCTGCCACTTCCTTTTCCAGTTTCTGCCGCTCTTTTGTAAATTGCGGGCTGTAAAAAATTATGTGTTTTGCATTTTCGCTACCGCTACTACAGAAGGAACAAGCTACTCCATCGTCATGACCGTACTTATGTAAGTACTCTCTGAAACATCCGTGCCCCGTAAGGAACTGCGTCATGTACAAATCTGTTTCGCCGTGTTCTCGTTCCACCCATGATTGTACGTTGTCAATTAGTCTGTGCGTTCATCTTCCCTTGACTGATGTGTCCCAGCGATTTTGCCATTCCTGTATACTAACCTGCCTTTCTTCTTTGCGCTCTGCCAATGTTAGCTTCCTGCCCACACTTTGACTTTTGTCATATATTCCCTTCAGTTCACCAGCCATTATGTCTGGTGCCATTACACCAGATATAATACTAACAGCTTCATGCGACACCATGCGAAATGCGCTGGCAGTTCTCATGGTACTCAGCCGGAACACCGATTTTGCCATTCTGGCATTCTGGCTCACGCGCGGATTTTTCACACACTTTCTTGATATGGACTTTATAACTTAGTCTCGAGTCTAATATTACACCCAGGTATTTCAACGATGTGTGTGTTGTGATGTTATGTCCGTCTATACTTAGGGAAATATACTTGAGTTTTATTCCTGCTTGTGATGAGTACAGCTTCTGTTTTTTTTTTCGGCAAGTTGAAGCTTTGATCACTGCTTTATCTTTTGCACAGTCTCAGTACATATGTGTTGGATTTGATGCAGTTCTTTAGCTACTATTTTCACCGCAATATCATCGGCATATCCGATTATCTGTACTTCTTTTGCCAAACGGAGTACATTCCACAGGAGTGGACCCAATACAGAGTCTTGTGGCATACCCGTCACATAATTTTTTTTTGCCCTTCATTCGTATCATAGATAAGCAGCCTTTAAGACAAATAGCTCTTTTTATGTTCCTCAGATACGCTGGTGTTTTTTAGACTCTAGTGCACGCAATATATGGGACCAACAAGCCGAATTAAAAGTATTTTTAACGTCAAAGATAATGCGCGGTCATTTCAGTATTTTTCTTGCCGTACATCCACCTATCTCCTTCGATAGCTTTTTCTGCTATATCCCCGACATTCTTGATAATATCATTGGTTGATCGACTTCTCCGGAATCTATGTTGGTTATCAGATAGTCTGCAATCTTCATTTTCAAGATGATTCTGTAAGCGTGCACAAATTAAACACTCCAGGATTTTGCCCATCATATCTGTCACGCATAATGGTCGATAAGGGCTTGGTTCCCCTGCCGGCTTGTTTGCTTTCTGCAGTAATACTAGCCGCTGTATTTTCCAAATCTTTGGGAACACACCTCCTTGTAGGCATCGTGTAAAAAACTCCGTAAAAGGCTTTGTATTGTAGTTTGCTGCGCATTTCAGTGAACTGTTCGGAACACCATCCAGGCCAGGCGCTTTAGAATTTTCAAACCGCTCAACGCTTGTGGCACTTCCAGATCATTAACCTGTTGTACATTTGTGGGCACTGGGTCTTCAATTTATATATCATCTCCCCTTCCTTCGTTTTGTTTGGGAAAGAGCGTTTCTACTACATTTCTAAGTAACGAAGGGCAGGTAGGTGGTTGTCCTTTGCCCCCTCCAAATCTTGCCATTACCTGTTTATACGCTTCACCCCAAGGGTTTGCATCTACTTTGTCGCATAACACATTGAAAGAATAATTTTTGCTTTTTGCCGCTTTTTTGGGGCTCATTGCGCTTTTTCATTCTCTCTCTCATTTTGCTGTCTTCTTTATTCGTGAGACATTTTCGCCAAGCCATTCTCTTTGACCGCTCGTAGTACATCTGCGTAAGTCATGCTCTTAGTTTTTGCAATTACAATCGCTTCAGGCCGTAGATGTGTAATAGTGTTAGCGTTCCTCTTGATTCTATTCCTTTGCTCTTTTAGTTGAACTGTGACCCAACCTTCTTCCTTTGACAATTCCGCCATAGCACCTACAGGATGTCCTTGATCTCCATCCTTATATTTATCACCTCTTTGATTATTGGTTTCTCATGGGAAGTTTTTGTCCCTTTTGGTGGTGTCCTTCTGCTCCTTTGCTTCCCATCACGTGGTCTTTTTGGTGTTATCTCAACAACCATTTGTTGAATTGACGTGCATCCAGTAGATTCCGTTTGTGGTGTATATTCCTCTTGTGCAGACACATGGAGCTTCGAGATTGAGCTCATCAATTCTCTCGTGGAGTTGTTGATGGAGCGCTATGGCGGGCGCATCATGTCCGCTAACTTCTGGATCATTTCTCCCAGCAAATACATATGGTCACCTTTGGAATATCCTCCATTTACTGAAGGAGTGTTTTCCTGCAGCGCCGGTGGCGACGATTTTGCTCGCTGAAATCTATCCGCAGAATACACCTTTACCGGCGACCTAACCAGGCGGGAAGCCTTCCTAAAAGGGTCAAGTTCAACACACGTAATCGAATTTACAGTTTTGTCTGCAGCATTTATCAGCTGCTCCACGTGAATATCGTTCGATGTCACCGCTATTTTTATTACCGCTATTATTGTTTTTCCTTTGTTGTCTTCATTAATCAGTTTTACCAGCGCTTCGTGTGCAGGGGGGCAGGCCGAAATAGACAAGACCGGTTATACCCACGGAGAAGATGCCCCTACTCCAGTTCCCTGAGGCCTGTCCTTCGATTTACCAGTCCCGGGATACACGGACGAACCAGCACTCGCCTTGAGCAACGCAGTCTACAAGTTCAAGTATATAAGATATGACTTCTGTCATTTATTTCACCAAAAAAAATTTTTTTTTGGGAGCCAAGCTCTTTTATTACTCAAAGGCAAACTTAAAACTAAACTTACAAAATTGTTTTGCTTAAAACTAAACCTAATTCTCCGTATTTGCTGAGCGACCAAAACTGCATACTTTGCGGTTCCCACGGGTGAAGAAATATTTTTATATTATTTTGGTGGCACGTGTGCGGAGTTAGCGCTTTTGACTGTCTGCAATTATTTGCTTGCAAATATGCGGCCGGTGTCATATTGATAATGGAATGTTGTAAATAACGTAAATATGTATTTTGCTTTTGAATATGTATTATGTTAACTTATACATACGCACATATAAATATACACATACGCTCCCGTTCAAGCAGTGTAGTGTACTTTTTCAAATACGATCTTCACTCTTTCGCTATTCTCATTAGTAATTGGGAGATTACATTAAATCAAACGCTGTACTTATCAAACTGTACTCAAAAGCGCTGAGACTGTGTAGTGAGTTCTTAAGGTATTACCCTACAACAACTCAAGTAGTGAACCAAGACGAATTATTTCTGCTTCAAGTGCCAAAGAAGATTCCACCATTCTTCCTTCTTGGTTAGATGCAACCTATGCAATGGTTATGTTAAGACCTGTTCAGGCTTTAGGACTCACAGAAAGTGGACCACGCATTACGTAGCCCCATGCTGCCAGCACCCAGCTCCGATTCAAGCCTTCATGGCAGAGCCTTCAGCACAACTACGCACTTTGGGTAACCCCCTCCAGATTTCCACGACCGAACGGAGCTCCACAGCGGGACTCCCAACCCTCTTCTGTTGATCTTCTTTTGCCCAGACGGATACCATCCTGATGCGCTACCCAGAGGCGAAAAACTGTTCTGTTTTGGTTGCCTTTAACGCTCATCACGATCTTTGGCATTCCTGTCTGTTAAATGATCGTCGAGGAATGGAGCAGGCGGATAGATATACGATACGACATTCTACACCATGGACGATGAAGTCCCCACCAGTATTGTGGGCAACTGCCATAGCTCTCCCGGTATCAAAATAGCTAGCGCTGGTTTGATAAACAGCATAGATTGGCGACCTATGTTGATGCTCGCATTAGACCTACCCATAATTATCTCGATTAACAGGCCTCTCGACTTTGTTCAAATGGACCACCGGACCTTCGTTAACTTTAAAAAAATCTCCCCACTCCTACCAGCGTCACCCATGGTGAACAATTTGTCCTTTTTTTCGCATCGTCGTATCTGCAGCCTCCCGCTTCATCCCCGCTTGGCGGAACCACGGAAATCCATCCTAGCTTTTACACTGAGGCGGCAGTTTTAGCAACAAGGCGACACATTACGCCTAGCTGATCCAAGAGATCCGTTAGGCATCAGGGAACTCAAAATTGAGATTCGGCAAAAGGCCTTGTTGCTCCCATCTCTCACACATCATCTCCGCATAGCTACGAATCAGTTTAGCTTACGTAAAGTGCACAGCACCATGCAAAACAGCACTTAACGACATAAACACTCAGATAGTTCATGGCCTCAACCAAAATCGGCCCTGTGCGGTAACTGTCTTAGTAGCACTGGACCTTTCGAAAGCCTTCGACACGGTTAATCACGCAGTGATGTTATCGGTTATTGGGGACTCCTCATTACCGCCAGGGTTGAAGAGGTGGACCATGAATTACCTGAGTGGTCGATAGTAATCGGTTAACTTTCGAGGTCAAACTTCAAAGTTCATGGCCTCAACCAAAATCGGCCCTGTGCGGTAACTGTCTTAGTAGCACTGGACCTGTCTAAAGCCTTCGACACGGTTAATCACCCAGTGCTATTATCGGTTATTGAGGACTCCTTATTACCGCTAGGGTTGAAGAGGTGGACCATGAATTACCTGAGTGGTCGATAGTAATCGGTTAACTTTCGAGGTCAAACTTCAAAAATACAAAAAATTAAACGGGGGTTAAAGAGGGTGGTGTCCTCTTGCTGTTGCTGTTTAATTTTCATATTTCGAGGCTCCCTCCACCACCAGATCCTTGATCTCGGCCTGCACTCCTTCACTCCGCATAAGAATGCAATTGTCGCTTAGAGTAAAGACAAAGAAACGCTGTTGACAAAATACCAGGCAATTGGTTGGCCGGTCGTAAACTATGCTGCTCCGACTGGGACGCCGGGGAATAGCGAGAAAAATAACTAGCGAGAAAATGAAAATAAAGTTTAAACAAATTCTGGTTTAAGAATATATTGTTTCGATTAAACAAATATTTTGACATTTCTTCATACAAAGCTAGCAGTTTAAATTAGATTTTCTTGATTTTTTTGTAGGTGTAGCACATATATATATATCTATATATGTATATATATTTATATACATATATATATATTATCAAATGCTGTATTTTATTTTTTTTAAACAATTTTTTTTACTGAATTTCACATTAGCTACTTTACATGTCCCGCAAACTTTCTAAAATGATCTTTGAATCTCGGTTAGCGCTTTCTTCAAGCCGTTGAGCAGCTGAGAAATTGTCGCATTCTCCATTTCATAATAATCACACAAAGTTACTTAAACTCTCACTGAATTCCTCAAAAATCACATCCACACAAACACCTTCGCACCCTTGCCCTTAAAGGTATGCAAGATCACCGCGCACATACACACTAACACACACTCACGCATACAAATACAGTCATATCAAGTAAAGGCTGTCGTTACAGGCTCGCATCCGTCGATGTTGCCTGTACATGGAGCGCGTGCGTAAACCATTTAATAACGCAGCCTGTTTGATGAAATTTTTCATCGCCCAATGTGTGGAATCGACCAACGAATCGTAGCCGCGCAATTAATGCTGTGTTTTCTTGGTTTGCCTAATCATTATTGTTCGAATTTGGTTACATGCACATATACAGTCACAGTCAAAACTCTAATTCTATATCACGAACTATCTACTTATACTACATCACAGGAGGTAACTATACCAGTGGTCAATTTTAGCATAAACTAAATAAGAAGAGAGAATTTCAAAAATAATTACGAATTAGATAATAAGAAAATTAAAAATAAGTTAAAAAAATAAAAAAATATCTCAGATGGCCGGTATTTATAGTCAGGTAAGAGCAAAATTATCTACTTCTACGTCTATATACAGAGATTATAAGAAAATGGTGGTCAAGTAAAAAATTTAAATATTTATTCCAGTCGTAAAAAGAAAATTAAATTAATATGAACAAATAATCAAATAAATCGTCAAATAGTTAAAAAGAGTAGAAAATGCGAGTAAATAACTTTACAACACAACATCTACAACACTGGTTAGACGGGAAATTACTTTGAATACAAATATACACTCATTCACATCGCACACTAGCAACATTTAAAATAGAACGTAGAAGATTATGCAACAAAAATATCCTTAGCCTGATATACCCCGATCTTTTTTCCACTCGTATCACCTAATTCGTACATAGAGTTTCCAATCATTTTCAAGACGACGCATTTAACATGCTTGGGAATGAGTTTCGCATTATAATTGTCGATATGGGAACTCTGCTTACAGTTTCGGCGGTATACCATTTGTCCAATTTTCTAGTGCTATAAATTTTCTGGTTTCTTTCATAGGCCAACTTCAGCTCATTTTTTATTTTGTTTCGTAAAAGCTGTCTTCTGCCACCGGACGCTTCGACCTCGCAGTTTACTTCTCCGACCGCACCCAATCTTCGGTAAAGCTCGTATGATGCAGAATGCTGTATCATAGGCATACCAAAATGAGCATGATACGGCGAGCTATTCATTGCAACGTACTGCACTACGCAGGGCGAACGCTGCGTCAATGATGTGTTTATCCCAACTCTTTTGATTTTCCTTCATAAAGGACCCAACGAGCTATAGCACGGATATATTTACTCTCTCGGCTGCATTAGCCTGTGGTTAGTAAAAGGCAGTTATAATGTGTTTAGATCCATATTTTTCTAAAAACGAATTGTACGTACTTAGGTACACAGGAATCTTTCTGGTTCATCATCCAATTCAAGCCAGCGTGGTATGTTATCACCGTGAAGGGAAGTCCTTCCACATATGGCCTAAATCTCTTCACACTAAGCACCGTCGCATAACACTCCAATTCGGTGATGATGTAGTTTTGCTGCACCTTTCGTCACCTGATTGGAAGAGTACACCTCCTACTCCGGCAGTTGAGGCGTCACATTGGATATAAAAATGTCGGCTGAAGTTCGGATGCGTCAATACAGGTGCCGAAATAAGACTCTGTTTTAGTTTCTCAAAAGAATTTCGGGCCTCGTCCGTCACTGAAAATTTCTTAATTCCATCTTTCGTGAGACAGTCGCGCAACGGAGCTGCTATAGTCGCGTAATCCTGAATAAATCTTCGGTACCACACTGTCATCCCCAGGAAACATCTGAGTTGCTTCGGTGTTCGTGGTTCGGGAAAGTCTCTGAATGCCGCGATTTTATTGCATCTGGTCAAATGCACCCGTTTTAGACAACGTATACCAAGTACCTAACTTCTTTATAAAAAAATTTACTCTTTTCAACGTTTATTGTTAATTTAGCTTCACGAAGACCTCTAAATACACAAAGGACCTCCCAAACAAAATGTTTAAAAAAAATTAAATCGAGTATAGAAGGAGTCTAAGAAAGACACCCAACACCGGACGCCAATGCTGAAATAAATCACGAAGGATTCCGTAGAAGTGAAACCACACTACCTTAGTCACCCACATCGTGTATTCAAACCATTAAAGAAATAATAATAAAAATTAACTGAAGCAGGTTAAAATGCTATAATAATATCTGCACGCGATCAGCTGGAGTGTACCTGCATAATCGAATCCAACGCCAACAACAACACGAATACTGTCCCAGTCATCAGGTGACCACGATCGAGCACCACCAACAGCAGCATCTTCGGTTTTTCTGTATATAGATATATATACTTGTATATACGTACACACATCTAGATTGTCAACATACAAAAACAACTAGATTAAGGAATTTTTTTTGGTGAATATTTGCTTTAATCATTCCCTTATCATATTTGGTTTATCCTGCTAATATTTATTGCGTTCAATTATTTCTTCAATATTTTTAAGTTTATGATTTATGTTAATTTAAAATTCCCAATTATTTTCTTTCATATTTTTTTTTTGATTTTTATTATCATCTTTTTTTACTTGTAAAGGTTTAATTCGCCATATAAAATTTTTTTTATATATAAATTTTTGTCATATTTTCTTCTTTCTTATATTTAATTCAAATGTATTTGTTTTTTTTTTTGCTTTCTTCTTTTCTTTTGAATAATACTTCTTCTTTGACATTTTTTTTCTTCTTTAGTCATTAAATTCTTTTTTTCTTGTAAACTATTCTCCAAGAGAGTGAGTGATTAGCATAAAAAAAGTAGGTAGTAAGATCTACTAATGTACATATATATGTTAGATATTTAGATTTCTCACATTCCAGCGTTTCCAGTTTCGTCTCAAATTGTTGGTACCATCAACGTGGGACAAGAAAAGGTTAGTGCTGAGAACTTTTATACATGTATACATATATATTTATATATTTACATTTATATATGTTAATATGTGAGTAAAATAAACAAACGCGCTTCCATATATATGGTTAGTATAAGTATAAGTTTAACCTTAAACAAAAATCAATAGAAAAACAGATTGTTTAAATTCAGGAATTATTTGTCGATTACCTATCCGATAAATATTTTAAAAGAACCAAGAAAGGCGAATTTTCTGTGTATTTTTTTTTTTTAATTCCATATTTTTCATAGAGAATCTAAGCAATAAATATTATAATAAAGCTTGAACTTTTTTTTACTTTTCATTTGAATTTGATAGAGTATAATAAATATATGAAGCTTATTGTCAGTCTAAATTCTTATTTCTGAAGCAGGAAGTATCCACTATGGAGGAGTAGGTAATTTTGGTCTTGGTGTGGGTGTTACATAGGGTGAAAGGAGGACGTTAGAGCGTAGATTAGACTAGTCGAATTAGACTAATGGAAGAATAGACAAACGAACGTGGTCAGGATTAGGGGGTGCTGCAAATTAATAGGAGAGCGCGGCACCCATGGTAGCATAAGCGAGTACGCAAAGAGGATGGGATGACTCCACCTGACCAGACAGATCTCTCCTCCTGCCATATCTTTCTTCCACAACCCGCTATTTTTATCTTATATAACTTTTTTCCTCCTTTCCCTTTGCCCAAACACAGGCATAAACAGTTTTGTTCATGGTGGGGTAGGTAGGGTTGGTGAAAGAACCCCCATACGGCGAGCTAGTTCGGGCTAACACCACCATGCCTTGTAACCTCCGCCGCCTACCAACCGACACCCCATACATGGCGGTCAACGTTAAGGCCAACTTTGCCGGCCAACTAAATTTTTGTTTCGTTTTTTCTTCACGTTTTAACTTTTCCTTTCACATAATTTTGTTATCGCTTTTCCTTTCTATTTCAGTTTACAGTTTCCGCTTTCATTTCTTTATCTATAACTCTTTTTATCGGATGAGTTAGGGTCACAAAGGCAACACAATTCTGGGATCCGTAAGCAGATCGTGCCTGAGCGACAAATCTGGGAGGAAGTGAACGCCACGACTTTGACGTGCCTTCTCGATTGCTTGTGATCCAGCATCTCGCAACGGTGAGGTACACAACTGACATTCGCAGGGGGTAATAGGAGGATGGTGTTACTTCCATCGCTGGAGTTGCGGTGCTGGCGATTGAGGGGTCACACTGATGACTTTGAATTCGGAATGAGGACACACGGACGTACAGCGAGCTGACACTATGATCTTGCCTCGTGTAACACTAAACACCAAATTGAAAACAAATCGAATCTTGAACATTTTTGAATTGCCTTTTCTTTAAATTTCTTTCGCAATTTTTTCATATCGATTTATACTTATTATTATATATTTAACATTTATTTATAAATATACGTGAATTGTATTTTGAACTGAATTTGCATATCAGAATTTCTATTTTAAACTTTTTTATGTTACTTTGGCTTTTCTTTTTTTGGAATATATGGCACTCCATTATTTTCTTTAGATTCCACTTCGGATATAAATTTAAGTTTTGAAATAATTAAAGTTGAATTGGTTGTGAATTTTTCTCTCTAAGTTTGTGTAATATACATTGATATTTATCTATAATTTTTTTTAATATAATCGGAGTTAATTCAACAGAAACGAGTTCAATTAATTAGATTGGGTTGCATTATTAGAAATTTTTGAGTCACTCATTGAAATTATATATATATTTTTTAACTTATTCTCTAGGTGAATTATTTTAGGCAAGTTTATTTTAAAAATGAGTTTAAATTGCGAAATTTCAACTGAATTTTGAAAAAAATAATTTAACTTGAATTTATTTGAATTTAAACTCTATTACTACTAATTCGAATTTTTATACAGAAAAATTATTGATTTGAATTTAAAAAAAATCTTAAGCTGAATTTATTTGAGTTTCAATTTTATGTAAAATTTATTGGAAACTTTTAGACAACTAGATTGTTCTAGAATTTTGCTTTGAATTTTTTGTGTGCTAATTTTCGAGGTTTAATTTCACTTGAATTAGAAAATTCTAGTTTAGATCTTGGTTTGATTCTAGTACCAAGGGAATCAGGCGTTCGCGTAGTGAGTTGTGTGAATAGAAGAAAGAGAGCTTGAGGATCGAATGAGTGAAAATCGAATACAAGTTGGGGGTTTAAATTTGTTAGATACAAAGCGCAGAGTAACGCGAAGCGCAGCCAGAGCTTTTGACAATCAAATAGTCGGTTCGATTTTCACACAAGTTGATACCGGGATTCAGCGTCCAGTAGACTTCGCCCCGACTGATTATTTCAATCGCTATGCAGCGAAGATATTTGGAGTTGCGGGGCAAGAGACACGATCAGCAACAATACGAGTCACGGAGGAGATTTCCGTAAGTACAGGAGAAAATAACATATCCTTCTCGCAGAAAAATCTACAGCCGTTTGAAATGAGTGAGGAGTCTGAAGCAAGAGGGAGTATGCCGGCGGAAGAGCAACAACCGGTGTTCTAAGTCACCGACTTGCGAGCAAAGCTCTGCAGCCATTAATGTCGAACAACTGAGTCGATTGATAGATATGATGGTACAACAGGGTGACATGATGACAGAATGTATGAACGTGGTCCGTCAAGTCCGAGACAATATGGCGTCGTTAAACACGAGGGTGACGGAAGTAGAAACTTCAGCGCGTGCTTCAAAGAATCGGCCTGGTATGGTTTCTATGCCTGACGCAAAAAGAAAAGATCTAAATATGAACCACAGCAGCGTAAGAGTATTGCTACAAGATAGTATTGCAAGCGATATGCACACGAGAGATGAAATGTGGTCGCTCAAAAACATAGACCTGGAAAAATGGCATTTGAAATTCGATGGTTCATCAAAGGGTGATTTCCGTGGACAGTTTTATAGAGTGAAGAAGATAAGGGAGCAATACGGTATTTCCTACCCACATAAAATAAGTGTTTGTCCAAGTTCCATGATATGTTGCGTTTTGCGTGTGGTGGTGTTGCGTCTTTTTGTGTTTATAAACCAAGTACGAAAAACCTGAAGCTGGCAGAGATCTCCGGGATCTCCAACATGAACAACATGAAGATAAGATTAAAATCGGAGAAAATAAACTTGAAATAAAGAGTCTGCATCAAAGAAAAATTAAATATGAGGAGGCACGTAGACGCAAATTTAGTGAGGAGTTGATTAATAAGAAAAATAAGAGAAGTTTTCAAAAGAGTAGGAAAATGAGAGAGAATCAAAAGAAACTTAGAAAAACAGCTAGAAAATAATATCCACGATAGTCACTCTCGAAGGAGATAATAGATTTGTCGCAAAAACTACAATTTAGGTTAGGAAGCATTAGCGCTCCTAGATTCAGGAGACGGAGCAAGTTGTCTGGGGAAAAATTTGGAGAAACTCCTCAAAGGAAAGCAACACCTCATAATGCCGATACGAGGCCAAGATATAGGAACCGCGAACGGAGGAAGAACAGCAGTGGTGGGAATTTTCACATTGCCAGTTCTCTGGAATAACCCCACGAAAGATTTAGAATTGCTGATTGTGCCAAGGCTTCAACAAGAAGCTTACCTAGGAGTTGACTTCTGGCAGGCATTCGGTATGAGTGTTGTCAATGTAGCTGTGACTGCGAGTGTGAACAAAGTTACTGTCTCGGAGTTCGTTTCCGGCCAAGGCGACCTTGCGTTCGATGCAGTGAAACATGAGCTGACTCCTATCGAGACGATGGCTCTAGACAGAGTCAAAGCGTAGTTTTCTTCTTTTGCTGTTCTAGATTTGCCCAAGGCAGCTAAAGAGGAACACATAATTGAAATGCCTAACGAAAATCGTCGAGTGAATTAAAGGCACTATTCTATATCTCCGGCACTGCGAAAACTTATATATGCGGGGCTGGATAGAATGCTGGATATGGGTGTAGTAGATTTGAAAGATGCATTCCGGCAGATACCACTCGGAAAGAAGTCGAGAGAGAAGACTGCGCTTATGGTGCCTGGAAGACCTCTTTATCAGTTTACGGGAATGCCTTTCGGGCTGTGCAATGCAGCACAACGTATGTGCAGGCTTATGGACAAGGTTATACCCACTTCTTTACGTGAGTCCGTGTTTGTGTATTTAGAGGTCTTCGTGAAGCTAAATTAACAATAAACGTTGAAAAGAGTAAATTTTTTTATAAAGAAGTTAGGTACTTGGTATACGTTGTCTTAAACGGGTGCATTTGAGCAGATGCAAATAAAATCGCGGCAGTCAGAGACTTTCCCGAACCACGAACACCGAAGCAACTCAGATGTTTCCTGGGGATGACAGTGTGGTACCGAAGATTTATTCAGGATTACGCGACTATTGCAACTCCGTTGCGCGACTGTCTCACGAAAAATGGAATTAAGAAATTTTCAGTGACGGACGAGGCCCGAAATTCTTTAGAGAAACTAAAACAGAGCTTTATTTCGGCACCTGTATTGACGCATCCGGACTTCAGCCGACATTTTTGTATCCAATGTGACGCTGAGAAGAAGAAGAGATTTAGGCCATATGTGGAAGGACTTCCCTTCACGGTGATAACATACCAAGCTAGCTTGAATTGGATGATGAACCAGAAAGATTCCTGTGTACCTAAGTACGTACAATTCGTTTTTAGAAAAATATGGATCTAAACACATTTACTAACCACAGGCTAATGCAGCCGAGAGAGTAAATATATCCGTGCTATAGATCGTTGGGTCCTTTATGAAGGAAAATCAAAAGAGTTGGGATAAACACATCAGTGACGCAGCGTTCGCCCTGCGTAGTGCAGTACGTTGCAATGAATAGCTCGCCGTATCATGCTCTTTTTGGTATGCCTATGATACAGCATTCTGCATCATACGAGCTATACCGAAGATTGGGTGCGGTCGGAGAAGCAAACTGCTAGGTCGAAGCGTCCGGTGGCAAAAGACAGCTTTTACGGAAAAAAATAAAAAAAAATGAGCTGAAGTTGGCCTATGAAAGAAACCAGAAAATTTATAGCACTAGAAAATTGGACAAATGGTATACCGCGGAAACTGTAAACAGAGTTCCCATATCGACAATTATAATGCGAAACTCGTTCCCAAGCATGTTAAATGCGTCGTCTTGAAAATGATTGCAAACTCTATGTATGAATTAGGTGATACGAGTGGAAAAAAGATCGGGGTATATCAGGCTAAGGATATTTTTGTTGCGTAATCTTCTACGCTCTATGTTAAATGTTGCTAGTGTGCGATGTGAATGAGTGTATATTTGTATTCAAAGTAATTTCGCGTCTAACCAGTGTTGTAGATGTTGTGTTGTAAAGTTATTTACTCGCATTTTCTACTCTTTTTAACTATTTGACGATTTATTTGATTATTTGTTCATATTAATTTAATTTTCTTTTTACGACTGGAATAAATATTTAAATTTTTTACTTGACCACCATTTTCTTATAATCTCTGTAAATAGACGTAGACGTAGATAATTTTGCTCTTACCTGACTATAAAAACCGGCCATCTGAGATATTTTTTTATTTTTTTACTTATTTTTAATTTTCTTATTATCTAATTCGTAATTATTTTTGAAATTCTCTCTTCTTATTTAGTTTATGCTAAAATTGACCACTGGTATAGTTACCTCCTGTGATGTAGTATAAGTAGATAGTTCGTGATATAGAATTAGAGTTTTGACTGTGACTGTATATGTGCATGTAACCAAATTCGAACAATAATGATTAGGCAAACCAAGAAAACACAGCATTAATTGCGCGGCTACGATTCGTTGGTCGATTCCACACATTGGGCGATGAAAAATTTCATCAAACAGGCTGCGTTATTAAATGGTTTACGCACGCGCTCCATGTTCAGGCAACATCGACGGATGCGAGCCTGTAACGACAGCCTTTACTTGATATGACTGTATTTGTATGCGTGAGTGTGTGTTAGTGTGTATGTGCGCGGTGATCTTGCATACCTTTAAGGGCAAGGGTGCGAAGGTGTTTGTGTGGATGTGATTTTTGAGGAATTCAGTGAGAGTTTAAGTAACTTTGTGTGATTATTATGAAATGGAGAATGCGACAATTTCTCAGCTGCTCAACGGCTTGAAGAAAGCGCTAACCGAGATTCAAAGATCATTTTAGAAAGTTTGCGGGACCTGTAAAGTAGCTAATGTGAAATTCAGTAAAAAAAATTGTTAAAAAAAAAAAAAAATACAGCATTTGATAATATATATATATATATAAATATGTATATATATATATATATATATATATGTGCTACACCTACAAAAAAATCAAGAAAATCTAATTTAAACTGCTAGCTTTATATGAAGAAATGTCAAAATATTTGTTTAAACGAAACAATATATTCTTAAACCAGAATTTGTTTAAATTTTATTTTCACTTTCATTTTTTTCATTCTTTCTCTCCCTCTTTCATAACCACATACAACGTAATGTACGCGTATTTTGGAAAGTTACATGTATTTTTTGTTGTTCCATGTATTTTATATGGGCAGAAACCAATGTTCACTAAAATGGTTTGGAACGGCTGCGCCAATCGCATGAAAACTTCACATTGACCTTCTACTAATATGCTTTTAAACTTTAACTCCTAAAAATTTGATGCAATTTGATCCGGTGGATCTTAAGTTATAGGCGTTCATCAAAGTTTGCAATGATTTATATATATATAGTTAATAATTATTAGTTAATAGATGTTGCTATTACTATGTGAAAAAAAGTAAGATAAAAGTGAAACATTGGCGAGTTGTACAGTTTTCAATAGTTCACAAAGAAAAAAAAAATTCGGAAACGGAGCAAAGTCCTAATTAATTTGAAATATAATTATGTTAGGCAATATGCATTGGCATGTACACTTACATGCCTATCGACATCCATATATGACAACCACTCATGTAAAATTAAATAATATGATTACTACTGATATATTTTTATTTATATTTGCTTTAGGTTGCCCGCTCCAATGCAAAAGATATCCCAAAAAAAATCTTAAAATTTTTTAAATCGCGTATAGAAGGAGTCTAAGAATGACACCCAACACCGGACGTTAACGCTGAAATAAATCACGAAGGATTCCGTAGAAGTGAAGCCACACTACCTTAGCCACAAACATCGTGTACTCAAACCATTAGAAAAAAAATTAACTGAAGCAGTTGAAAACGCTATAATAATGTCTGCACGCGATCAGCTGGAGTGTACCTGCATAATCGAATTCAATACCAACAACAGCACGAATACTGTTCCAGGCACCAGCTGTCCACGATCGGTCACCACCAACAGCAGCATCTTTGGGTTTTCTGCATATAGATATGTATATACGTACACACATATAGATTTCCAACATACAAATGCACCTAGAATAAGGATTTTTTGTTGATCATATTTGGTTTACCCTGGTAATATTTTTTAGCGTTCAATTATTTTTTCAATATTTTTAAATTTATGATTTACGATAATTTCAAGCTCTCAATTATTTTCTCATATATATTTTATAGATTTTTATTATCATCTTTTTTTACTTATAAAGGGTTAATTCACTATATAAAAATTTTTTTTTGTTTAACTTTTGTTTGTCATATATTTTAAATTTTTCTTTGTGTTTCTTATACCATACTCTTTTCAATATTTTTGTTATTTCTTTCTTATATTTAATTTAAATGTATTTGTTTTTTCTTCTTCTTTCTTTTAATAATTCTTCTTGTTTGATATTTTTCTATTTCTTTAGTTATTACATCCTTTTTTATTTAAACTATTCTCCAAGCGAGTGAGTGATTAGCATAGCAAAAAAAAAGTAGATACTAAGACCTACGCTTCCAGTTTCGTCTCAGATCAACGTGGGGCAAGAAAAGGTGAGTGCTGAGAACGAAGGACAGACAAAAAGAGTAGCGGTGTGACGAGATTTTCAAATAAAAAACGGACAGAAGGAGCGACAGTATGATGAAAATTCCCCGTACTAAGAACAGACAAAAGAAGTGGCAGTATGATGCAAATTTCCTGACGAAAAGAGCGGTAGCAACTACTACAGGTAGACGAGTTAGCGCATGAACGGAATGTTTGGGCTGTTCTTAAGGATAAACGGAGCGGCTGCAGCTACCACAGGCAAATGAATAATCAGCCTATTCTTCAGCGCCTGAACAAAACTTCTCGTCATCATTAGGAATAATAGGAGCGGTAGCAGCTATCACGGGGAGAGACGAGTAGAAAACGCAGTGGCGTTAACATTGCTGTGTGAGCTGTGTGTTTTAGAAAAAACTGTGTGAAGTGGAAAATAAATGTGTGTTGTAAGGAATTGTAAAATATGCCATTGTGTATAGTAAACAATTGTAATTATTGAGGACTAAATAAACGTTGAGTTAATTCCTGACGATTAAGAGGCCAAACAAATAAATCTTGGGAGTTTTATTTAGCAATCTAGTGATCGGACTAGAAAGGCAGGTAGGAAAAATATTACATATATGTTAATATGCGAGTAAAATAAACGCACTTATATTATTTTTTTTTTAAGTCACATATACCCGTTTTATAGAAGTCCAATTAACAATATTGTTAATATAAATATTAGTTTAACGCTAAAGGACGTGAGAGTGTAGATCAGACTAGACGGCTTAGACTAATGGAAAAATAAACAAACGAACGTGGTCAGGAATAGGGAGTTCTCTAAATTAATAGGAGTCAGCGCGGTACCCATGGTTGCGTAAGCGAGTACGCAAAGAGGGTGGGATGACTCCCCCTGACCGGAAAGATCTCTCCTCCTTCCATATCTTTCTTCCACATTCCTTTTTTTATCCTATATAACTTCTTTTCCTTCTTTCCTTTTCATGGTGGGTAGGTAGGGCTGGTGGAAATAATCCTCTAATACAGCGAGCTAACACCACCATGCCTGGTAAACTCGATCGCCTACCAATCGACACCTCATATATAACAAAGGTTCGAAGTCGGAGAGCTTCAATCACAACAAACAGCTGAACTGAGAGCACTCATCATCATCAACAAATAATCATGGTATTCGCGACATGGATCCCACGTCACTGTTGGGAGTCATGACTTTGACGTCGTCTATAACTTCGTCTATCCTGAAATCAGAAATTACAACAACAACAATGCCGAGCTGGAGGTCCAACCCAGAATCACCCTTTTCAACGGGTACTATTTTGGGCGGATGAACAAAGGCCAAACTCTTCAAGTCACTCATCACCTCCGTCTTGCTTTATGGTGCGGAGGTATGGACGATGACAATATCTGATGAGTCGGCTTTAGAAGCTTTCGACACAAAAGTTTTCCGAAAGATTTATGGCCCTTCGCGGATTAGCAATGGCGGGATCTATGACGATATTGACATAGTTGTGGTCCGTAAGGATGAGAACACTACAGCTTTGAAAAATTCGATGGGGTACCCACTGGTGGAAAAGATTCAGCTTTAATCGCATAAGCGGTACTTACGAAAGTAAAGAAGAGGAATAATACCCACTGCGCTCTTTCATTTCGAATTTTTAAAACCTGCTTTGGGATTAACCACTTCCGTAAGAAATATTGCATTTCTTATACACGCTAGCGGAGCGGCTAGCTGTATATCATATTTATTTAAATTTAAAATTAAATTTTGGGCATTTTCTTTTTCGAGTAAAAAAAATTTTCAGTATAAAACTATTTAAAACATATTTGATTCAGGTTATTATTAACAGCGCAGAAGCTCAAGGTTAGCCTTTGGGCTTTTGTAATCAATATATCACATAAATACCTTCTCTCTTTATCAACTTTGTCATGCAGTAGATAAATATTTTGGCGCAATTGAAAAATACCAATGCCAGATGAAAAAGAGAAGGCGACAGCTACACCATGTTATTGAGCGTGCGAATAGAATTTTCAGTATCGAGATGTGTGCGAGAAATCGGGTATATTAGACCGAACTGAGTCAACTGAGTAGAGAGCGTATGTGATAACATTGAAGTGGAGAAAGACTAGCAATTTGTGAGTTTGCAAGACAGTTAGTGAATTGTCTCGAGATACCCGCGTAACTCTGGTAAAATTAAGGTCTGGTTATTGTAGTACACTCAACTATTACTTATCCAGACTCGACCCTGACATACTCAACACATGTTCCGCATGCAACGAATCCCCGCACGACACTAATCACCTCTTTGCATACCCACTCAACCGTACTCATCGAACATCCCTCTCTCTTTGTAGATTCTTAAGAAAATCAAACCAAAAACTCGATTTCTTAAAATCGCGTCATATAATTCCATAAATTGGTATACCTGATGTGAATTTGAAAACCTGCTTTTTTAATTATCTTTCAGAAAAGTAATCGTGATATTTTAGAGCTGAAATAAATTTAGTGAATTTTTGTTTATTCATAAATTTTGTATTTATTTTGCTTATTTTAAATAACATTTTATTGTTTTTAATATTTGAAAAGTTTTTGTCTTCTACCAAAGCTTGCATCTAAGTTTGACTCTTCAAATTCCTCTTCCAGAACAAAAGGGGCTGCTTTTTCCGTGTCGATTCTGCATTGGCAGCGTATAAATCTTCAAATGTAATGCATATATTAGGTGCAAAACATGCGCTGAACACGATGTTTGTAATGTTTATAGTCAAAGCTGTTTGTTTCGTAAATTTTAGCGGTCCTCGGAAGCGCCTTTCAAAAATCCAAACGCATTTTCAAATCCATAATCTTTCTGGTTATTGCTGTTGTTGTAGCAGCTCACTAACCCAGTCTACGGTCAGGTAGGTCCAGTCTTAGTCATCGAGGTTATCTAACAGGAGGCTCAGGAAACGTGCTGTTTCGAGGAGTTCGGACCAGATGGAGAGGGATGTGTGATGTGTCGGGTTGAGTGGGCATGAAACGAGGTGGTTAGTGTATGTCAGGGTCGAATATGGATAAGTAGGAGCTGAGTTTACTAAATACCCAGACCCTAATTGCGCCAGTATTACGCGTTTCTCTGGAGGCAGCTCGATCGGTTCTTCTCGGTATTGCTGTACGTATTCGAGGTCGCCTAGTCCTCCCTTTCTAATGCGTCTAAGTGGATGCTCTGCGGTAGCATACCAGCAGATATTGCTTAAATTGCATAACATTATGCTCCTTAACTGGGAGCATAGATGTTTCACTGAGTAAGTGATGCGCCGACGTTATCGGGAGGTTTCCTGGTACAGTCGGAGTTTCTTGCTTGTAACTTCTTCATCTGCATCTCGCTAGTCCCCCGGCGTCCCAATCGGAGCAGCACAACTTACGACCGGCCAACCAATTGCCTGGTATGTTGTCAACAGCATTTCTTTGTCTTTACCCTAAGCGGCTAGTGATTTAAGAATTGCGTTGCGGCTCTGTTCTTTAGTGACAATTGCATTCTTATGCGGAGTGAAGGAGTGCAGGCTGAGATCAAGGATCTGGTTGTGAAGGGAGCCTCGAAATATAAAAATTTAACAGCACCAGGAAGAGGACACCACTCTTTAACCCCCCGTTTAACTTTTCGTAACTTTGAAGTTTGACCTCGAAAGACCGATTACTGTCGACCACTCAGGTAACTCATGGTCCACCTCTTCAACCCTGGCGGTAATAAGGAGTCCTCAATAACCGATAATAGCACTTTGTGATTAACCGTGTCGAAGGCTTTCGACAGGTCCAGTGCTACTAAGACAGTTACAGGGCCGATTTTGGTTGAGGCCATGAACTTTGAAGTTTGACCTCGAAAGTTAACCGATTACTATCGACCACTCAGGTAATTCGTGGTCCACCTCTTTAACCCTGGTGATAATGAGGAGTCCCCAATAACCGATAATAGCACTGCGTGATTAACCGTGTCGAAGGCTTTCGACAGGTCCAGTGATACTAAGTTACCCCACAGGGCCGAATTTGGTTGAGGCCGAACTATCTGAGTGTTTATGGTGTTAAGTGCTGTATACATGGTGTTGTGCACTTTACGTAAGCCATACTGATTCGTAGCTAGGCGGAGATGATGTGTGAGAGATGGAAGCAACAAGGCCTTTTGCTGAATCTCCATTTTGAGTTCCCTGATGCCTAAAGGTTATCTGGGATCAGCTAGGCGTAATGTGTCGCCTTGTTGCTAAAACCGCCGCCTCAGTGGGAAAGCTATGACGTTTTCACCATGGGTGACGCTGGTAGGAGTTGGGAGATCACTGAAGGCGTTCCCGGTAAATTGCGTGAAGCCGGGCCGGTTTGCTTTTTTTTTAAGTTTACGAAGTTCCGGTGGTTCATGGAAACAAAGTCGGGAGGTCTGTTAATCGAGATAATTATGGGTGGGTCTGATGCGAACATCAGCATAGGTCGCCAATCTATGCTGTTTATCAGACCAACGCTAGCTATTTTGATACCGGGAGAGCTATGGCAGTTGTCCACAATTCTAGCGGGGGCTTCGTCGTTCTTAGTGCCGAATGTCAAATCGTCTATCTGTTCCACCAGCTCCATTCCTCTACGATCATTTGACAGGCAGGAATGCCGAAGATTGTGATGCGCGTTAAAGTCGCCCAAAACCTAACGGGTTTCGCCTCTGAATAGCATATCTTTATCAGAACGGTATCGAGCTGGGCAACAAGTAATCAGAAGAATGTATATATTAAATATTTCGAGCTCGACACTGGACAGCTATGCCCTGACATTCTAGGCTAGTATCTCTCCGGTCGATGTCGTCGTCGATGGGACGAAACTGCACTGTGTTGTATAGAATGAACGCCAAGCCTCCACCATGATCTCGCTGGCGGTCCTCTCTTATAATATTGTAGCCAGCCCGGCTCAGAAGATCTGAGTTACTAGCAGGTGCTCCGGGCTCATAAAGATAGTCAACTCGTCGATCCTTAACTGTAGTACGTTGATTAAACTTGGAAGATTAAAATATGTCTCGGTAGGACGTTCTTAACTTCTGAGGTGAGGGAGTGATGCGTGGACCTTGGTTGTTGGAGCTGTGTAACCCGCTATGGTGGTTGCCGCATATTGCTGGTGATTTTCGGCTGTGTAGAATTTACAAACGGGGCGGACTCATACAGGAAGGTGCAACTTACATACCACTCAATTCACGACTGGTGTGCAGGCACGAAGGAAAGTGCACCAGCCAGTGCAAGAATTGCATTTGACTAATGTCACATCCCGACGTACCATGGTCTCGAACACGGAACAGAATATGCAGAGTACTAGGAGATGCTGGGTAGCTCCCGCACATGAGGTGGAGCTGGATAGGGGTGGGGGTGGGGAAGGCGAAGAGGGTTGGGAGTCATGCTGGGGGGTTACTCAAAGTGTTGAAGTCGTCCTTGGAACACACAGAAGAAATAATCCATGGGACGGGGGTTAGTTTCTACGTCAGCCCTGATAAGGATTTCAACCCTGCTGTAGGCTGTTACTCCGATGGGGGCTATGCCGCCGTTTTGCTGGTGAATCTTTTCGGTTGTATTTTGCAAATAGCTCCTTTTGGCTACTTGATATACTCATGGCAAATAGATACCAAAAATTCGGTAACACGTTGCACTATGGCCCACGCGGCTGTAGTGGCGACTCCAAACAAATTACTCATCTGCCTGAAAGTCACGGTGTTGCTTATTCATCACATGTACATGTAAACCGTCCTTTTGGATGAAATGACTGGTCGGCCACCAGACTGGTCGGGAAAAACTGCAGATCAAGAAAATTTCGCTGGATATAAAAACAAAGTTTTTATAATTTGCGAAATTTACATAATTCAAAATGTTTCCAAATATTACCTGTTACATATATACTTCACTGTTTCACTGTTTCATGATATCCATTTTAGCTTTCGGAATCTTCATAGCATGAGCTGTGACTTGCTATATGCTATATCCAGTACTTTGTTGACGGTTTCCCAAGCTCTAGCCTAATTACTATTCTCACCCATACACATTGAATCAGTCTATATATAATGTAAACTTTTAGTTCTTATTTAATATAAATTTTTATAAATATATTTATTTAGCAAAGATTCTTTGAAATAACCTTTTTTTTAAATTTTTGCTTTGCTATTTCACAAACAGTCTTTCTTATATTTTAACAGCTAACACCAATGTGGTAAAGCAAATTATTAGCCAACCAGTTGGTCGTTCTTAATTTATATTCGGCATTAGTTTTTTTTTTTAGTACGGTATAGTTTTCTAATAAATGCCTATTCCATCAGGGAGTCATTGCTGCGTAAGCCACTGTATATAATTATTTATAGAGTTACTTATTTTATATATGCCAAATGTATAAATGTACATATGTATAGTATTCACTATTCAGTTTCATTTGAAATATAAGCTGCTGCTCATTAGCATTAAATATATACTCGTATATGTATATGTAATTAAAAATAATATTATAATTATTATTATATTTTACATACAAAAAAAATCAGATTTATTTATTAGTTTATATGAGTATCTGTGTTATGAGTTTTTATTAAAAACATTACTTTTTACATATTTCAATCTAGTTGTCGGTTAAAAGCCTACGTTAAAACGCAAATCAAAGTTTCCATTATAACCTAATGGAAAATGGAGCTAAAAAATTATTTTTGGATTAATGGAGTCAAAGATACTTTACCATATCATCTTAACATGGGAAGTGCAACATGAAATGCATTTCAAGACTCTGTGATTGTGCCGGTGAATGATGAATGCCATCTTTCAGGTCTCTGCAATGGCGTTAATTTAATATAAATAATTATTCGGACTGAATTAATTTATAAGATTTATTTTACAAAGTTTTTGCGAAATATTTTTTTTCAATGTTTGAGAATTGATGTAATAATAATAAAAGAAAAACAATTTATTTACTTTCCTACCGTTTTATATTAATTTTGTTTAGTTATTGTTTTCACCTAAAAATGATTCTGTATGTTTTGTTATGAGCTCTTATTTTTTCCAATTAATGTGAAACATGCCAAGGCATCCCGTGTTATATATGGCCAATGATAGTAGTGTACCTTTAGGTAGATAAATATCCACTATTATTTATCATATACATATGAACAACTTTTAATACTTTTCTTCTTATTATGTATTTCAGATGTCTTGTGGTCTACTTAGGATTATTTAGGAAATAAAGATGTCGCGAAATTCAAACCTTAGTTGTACCGATTTTCTAAGGATTTATTTATTGTTTATTTCTTTTATTAACCTATAATACACAGTACATATCTTAAATGTTAATGTAAAAAATTTACTGTTGTTTATTTATATATTTATACAAAGTCATATGCTTTTATGCTTGTATGTAATATTAATAGGAATGACTAGATTTCATTGTAATTATTTAGAAAAATTAAAAATACGTAAATTTGTAGAAAGTATTTAACTAACTATTCAAATTTATATATTTTAATAAAATAAAAACACACCAGTCAGGATGCAGATCTAACGAAATAATAATAATTTGTTTCGTGGAAGGAAAAATACCCTATTTCTTTCAGCACTGGAGAAGTCTATACGAATTATCTCCATATAGAACATTCGATACGAGTACTCTAATACATAGTGACGTGCGGTCTCTTCTTTTCCTCTGGCGTTCGAATATGACATTTCCGCGGCAATATTAGTGAAAAACAACTGATATTTAAGCAATAACAATTTTAAAACTAATGATATTATTGTATTAATTTTAATCATTCATACTAACAAAAAAGGAAATATTGGAAAAATTGAAAAACAAAATTTGCTGTAACTATAACAACAGATAATAATAAATGAAAATCTCACAATTCTGAAAATTTAATATTTTAAATTCAATATGAATCCCATTTTGTACTCAAGTACATATTCGACCAGGCCATACACATCCCGTTCTCCGAGGTAATTAATAGTGTTTTAGTAATAACATGCAGTAAGCAGACTCTAGTCTCCAAAGACGAGTTTGATTTCATTCAGCAACACTGAGTAAATAGTCTCACAGAAAATTATCAAATTTGAGTTCAGTTTAACGGTTAAAAAAAATAAGCCCAGTCTTTTATCTGTTAATGTAATGGTGCTTCTGGTTCTGCAGTTTCTGATACATTACTTTTAATTGTTGTAGTCTGAGGTTCCCAAACTATTTTCTTTTCTTTAGTTTTGAGAAAAAGTTTTAGGAATGCAATTAGAATAATCAGGTATAAAACTCCAAAGATCCTCCGTATTTCAAACTTCTCTGCACAGTCGTAATGATTTCTGTGTTGGGATGTGATGACTAATGATGATAATTCTACTTGAATGCTTCGTTTATAAAAACTTGTTTATTATTGTTATTATTCAAATTTTTAACATTGTTAGAAATAATTTCTAAAACGTCGTGGTCAGGTTTTCCTGCCATGTACAAGTACTTCTTAATTTCTCTTTCCTTATGGTTATTAAATGTTTTCATTATAAAGGGTGTTTTTTTTTATAGAGGTATAGAACTTTAAGTTGCAATAAAACAACGATGGATTATTCGATTGACATGAATTTTATTTATCCGAAAGATAATCTTGTGGCATTACATTTTAAATATGATTTCTGGCATATGACCGCCACGGCTGGCGCGGATGCAGTCCAATCTGGACGTCCAATTTTCGATGACTTTTTCCAACATTTGGGGCCGTATATCGGCAATAACACGGAAAGAAAAAGTTAGTAATCATGGCTCTATACCGATCACCATTGACTGTAATGTTCTGACCACCATCGTTTTTGAAAAAGTACGGACTAATGATTCCACCAGCCCATAAAGCGCACCAAATAGTTAGTTTTTCTGGATGTAACGGTGTTTCAACATACACTTAAGGATTACCTTCACTCCAAATGCGGCAGTTTTGTTTGTTGACGTAACCAATCAACCAGAAGTGCGCTTCATCGCTAATGGACGTAGTGCGCGATACGTTTTCCGCACGGAACCATTATTTTCGAAATAAAAATGCACTATTTGCAAGCGCTGTTCAGGCGTAAGTCTATTCACGAAGAATTGCCAAACCAAACTGAGAATAAATCACTTGACAGCTGTTAAATCGGTCGCCATCTTGAAAAGTAATGCCAACTTAAAGTTCTATACCTCTATAAAAAACAACCTTTATTTCCTAAAATATTAGACGTTTGTGATATTTCGTGGTTGATGAGAGGATGCAATTTGTGGATCTTGGGAATGTTGACTTCAATGAATCCTCAGGTGTTTAATATCGATTCTTCGAAAAAATACCTTATTGTATTTTTGATGGTCTTTTATCTAGCGTGACAATGTAAGAGGACGTATACTCCAATATTTGAACTTCTGCTAGGACGCAAGTGAGATGTAGTCTGTAAAATAATTTATTTTTTTATGTTATTTTTGTGAACTACTCTGCCTGACATGGTCACTACTGTGGTATTTTTGTCTTCTTTTACTGTTTTGTCTTTATATTTTTCTGATAGTTTTGATCCTAATCATTTAATAATTTTGACATAAAACTTATCGCCTGTAGAATAGACCTTAGACTTTTGTCTATTTTTGTTGTGGTAATCTAAATCCTGTTTCCATATTTGGTTTTGTCTATTAATAATATCCTGTTTTTCTGCCTGTGCTTTTTGAGGATTATTTAGTGTGATTTTATTGAAAAATACTTCGACCGGTTTTCAATTAATAGTAGAATGATTTGACATGTTATATTCAGAAATTGCTTTCATTAATAGATCATGAAATGAAGTACGTAATTTATCTGGCTTGAGGCATCTTATAATTTCTGATAGGGTTGAATGAAATCTTTCTATCCGTCCATTAACAGTACTGGAGTAGAGGGGAGTGGTCTAGATTTTTATTCCGAATTGGTCTTTAAGCAAAGAGGTTATTGTAGCGGAGATAAATGATTTCACATTATCCATATCTACCTGTTTAGGGATTGCAAATGCTGAGATTAACTCCTTTAATGGCTCGTTCTATTGTTCTAGATTTAAGTATTTTCGCCCAAGCGTATTTAGAATAAGTCCCAATAGCAGTGAGGACTAGATTTCCTTCTGTGGAATATATGTCAAGATAAATTATTTCTCCTGCGTTTTTTGGGATAGGCATAGCTTTTAATTGCTGTTTATTTGGGAATCGATCAGGTTTTTGCTCTTTACACCTTCTACACATTTTCACTATTCTACCTGTTTTTTCGGACATTTTGGGGAAGTAATATTTTCCTTTGCTCTGTTCTGTTTTTCTTGCATTTCGATGAGATTTTATGTTCGTTTATCATAGTTTCCTCCTGTTCTGTTTCATTAATAATATCATCAAATTGGGTCTGTGTGAACGTAGTTCAAAAGCTTTCAAAATGCTCGGGGTGAAACTCTTGAATGATTCCTAAAATTGGTTCGCTGGATTGGATTGATATATTTTTTTTTAAGATTAAATTAAGTCGTCTTTTGTGTAGTTGGATTTTTTGATTATATGCCAAAGATAAGGGGAAAAGGAGATCTCAAATTTGTAGCTTTCCTGACTATCTGTTAAAATGTGTAATTGGATTTAAAACGTTTATTGGTCATTGTACAGCTGGAATTAAATTATTGGAAGAGCGTTAATCACTATGCTGGATCGAAGTCATAGAGTTTATCTGGGGTGGTCGAGACAGTGCGACGACATTAGTTCTGCCTAGTTGATATTCATAGTTATACTCCCCTAAGATGGTTTTCCATCTCTTCATTTTATTATTAGTATTTTTGTTACTAAGAAAATATATTAACGGCTGATGATCTGTGAATATGTTCACCTTTCTAGATCGTTAGGGATAATTCCTTAACGAATTCAGGGACCAAATTATCGCCAACATTTCTATCTCGTTCGCGGCGTAATGTTCTTCGGTCTTACTTAACGTTCTCGAAAGGAATGTTATAAGCTTATTGTCCTGGAACCAAGCAGCACCTATTGCATGGTCAGAGGCGTCTGTTGTCGAGCCACACCTTTTCTTGAAGTTAGGATGGGAAAGCATAACATCTTTGGAAACTAATGAGTTATTTTATTTGTGAAAAGCGTGTATGCGTTATGGTCAAAGGAAATCTTAAAGTTTTTGGATGCGTGCTTTGAAACGCGTTCCTCTTTCCCTCTTAAAAGGGATGTCGCGTAACCTTTAACAAATCGGCGGTAGTAACCTGGCATTCCAAGGAAACTCCTTGGTGATATATGATATATTGCTTGTATTTTTTTTGGATTGGCTCTTATTCCTTCTACTCCTACTATGAAACCAAAAAATTCTTTTTACTTCTTTAGCAGCTCTCACTTATCTAATTGGATTTGAAAATTTGATGATTTCAACATGTTCCTCCTGATGTTTTTCGAATATCACAATATCGTCTATGTAGACTTAGCAGATTTTTCCTATATGCTCTTCTAAGACGTCATCTAGTGTACGTTGAAAGATGGAGGGGAATTTTTTTAGGCCAAATGGTAGTCGGACGAATTCATTTTTTCCGTTATTTACCGAAAAAGTGGTTTTCTCTATGTCACACTCCTTAAAAGGAATCTGGTTGTAACCACTTTTTAAGTCAATGACTGAAAAATATTTGTTTTTGCCTAGGTTCGTTAACACTTAATTGATTTCGGGGATGGGGTACCTATCGGCTACAGTCACTGAATTCAGCTTTCTGTAGCCGATGACCATTCTGAATTTTTTCTGTCCAGATGCATCCATTTTTTTGTTGGAATAATCTAGGCTGGGCTAATGAATCCATCGGTTGAAAGTTCGGTTATTTGCTTCACTACTTCGTGTTTTAAGGTCATGGGATAGAGGTAAACTTTTGAATAGATGGGTGAATCTGTCGTAGTACGGATTTCTCCTTGTCCTCATGAAGTAAATGTGAGTTCTTTATTATGATCAGAGAATAAAACGGGATGTTTATGAATAAGGACTTCTAATTTACGCTTCCAGTTTTCATTTAAATGATCGGCTCTAATATCCACTTTTTTATTGACTGTGATATATGCTAATTATTTTTGTGCTGTTTTAATTGTCATATTTTTCCTTAATGTGAATGATTGCGTTCAGCTCTTTTAAACTATCATGTCCGAGAATTGCGTTTAAAGATTTTAGCGAGGGTAACATGTAGATTTTAATGTTGTTGTTTGTAAGATTAAACAGATTCGCAAGAATGTGATGGGTTATTTCGATGTCTCCTGTGACCGAGTTGGCAAAAAAAAGTTATCATTCTACAGTGGATTACTTGCAAGGTGTCCATTCTTCGCTTTGAACTTAAAGAACGGCAGTGAAGAGTGCATTAACCTAAAAATGAATATCTGCTAAATCTTGAATATGGGTATCGAACTGATCTTCTTGCTGGGCGTAGTTTTCCATATAATCTTGAATACCCTCTTCTACGACACCTGCTTCCTGATTTTAGTCAAAATTGTCAATGGGTGGATTTTGATCGTTGTTTCTGGCAATGCTAATCTCCTAACTAACATATATATAAAAGGTTCTTTGCTGTTTGTAAGATGGTGAGACGTAGGATAGTGATCTTTTCTCTTGAAGTTGATTTGTTGGACGAGGCCAGTTTGGATAATTGATATTTTTTGTCCGAATCGATTGATTTACTGCCATCGATTCTGGTCGTGGCTGAGGCCTAGGAGCCATTGGGTTAGGTGGTTGAAAGTTCCTCGTATAAGTATGATACGTGGCTGGGAGTTTTGGTTAAAGTTTGAGATTGATTGTTGTTGACGATAACTAGGATTACGCGTAATGACCAGTTGATTGTAATGGTTTGAATCTTGGAATATTAGTTCTGGGTAAAAGGGTTGGCGATTTGGTACGTTCGAAGCACGTTTCGGACGCGGTATTGTTGGTTTTCTAGCTTTAGGCAAAGGTGTAGTGCTTTTGAAAGATCTGTCGGTTCATGGATACCTAAAAGTCTAGGGAGATCTCCGTTTAATCCTTGAATAAATGTATTCAGAGCTTTGTCCCTATACGTTTGAGTCAGAATCCGTAAGGATTCGTTTCCCATACTGACACAACCAATTGACAGATGCGAATAGACTTCTTGGTAGAAAACTTTTATAATGTTTTTGCCTTGAATAAATGATGTCATCGGGTACTATAATGAAGCTAGGTCTCGTTTCTCTGCGTAAGGCATTGACAAACATTTAACTATACTGTTCCAATTCAAATGAGTATTATATGATTCCAGTGTAATATCTGTATTTCCTATTATTTTATTTCTGATAACGCTTAATATTCCATAATATTTAGGTGTACCGATAGTAGAATTATAAATTTGCAGGACCCTTTCAACACTTTTCCTCCAAGAATTGAATTCCGCTGGATTACCTGAAAAGTCTTTGATACTTCTTACGATATCGGGAATTTTATCTAAACCATTTAGCTCAATTCTGTTGTTATCGGGGTTAGGAGCGGGAATGGGATTAGGGATATTTAGTACAGGGGGCCTAACTAAATTATTGGAATTAGCCATTTTTAAAATTTTTAATTTTTTGTTAAATATGTAGAAGAAAAATTGATTTAACTACATTTTAACAAAACAAGTGACAAATTTCACTTCCTATATTATTTTCTCCTTATTTTGAAAAAGTTTCCATAAAAGAAATTGATTTCGTTTGGTTTTTAACAAGCGACACACAAATTTTACTTCTCTTTTTTTCTTTGTTTTTATATTACAGTTACTGGTTAAATTAAATTTTTCTATTAAAATAAACTTCGCTTTTCTTTCACTTTCAATTATAAAAATGAAATTTTCTAAAAACTTCTTTCACTTTCGTTTTCAATTAATAAAAATTTCCGGGCTTACATTAAAATTTTCTTGATCATCTTCCTCTCTTCCTTCACTGGGAGGGTCGGATTTATCCCTTTCGTCCTTCGTTTCGGTTACGGGGATCCTTGTCTGCATCTATTGTGAAGGCCACTAAAAGTTTTTTGGGACAGGCTTACGAATATTCATTGATTTGACTGATGATTTAAATAAAAGTTTCTTCTTTTTAAATTTTTTATTGATATTGTTACGATTTTGCTGATTAACGTCGATGATTTCCTTAATCTTTCGGGTACGACCTCTGGATTGTTAAATAAAATCGCCAACTTAATTTGCAGTCTCTTTATTTATAAAGACTTAATTAATGTCCTTTTAATTATTCGGTAATTCACAATTCAATTACAATTTACGTTACTATTTACAATCACTTGTATACAACTTTCACAATGTACTGTTTTTATTACTTTACTGTAATGTAATCTCCACGAGTTTAATTCACAACTGATTGCTTTTGCAGCCGTACCTCGCCCTTATATACTTGTTTGCTGCTTGAAAACGAAACCCCCGGAATAATCTCGTCCATACGATAATCCTCTCGGTTACGATAATCGTTTAGGTTACGATAATCGTCTCGTACGCTCTAGAAGCTGCAAGTTGTCGGCTCCTCTCTTTCATCTGTCATTCGCTTCGCATTTTCGCCACACTGCCCTCCACCTAAGTCTGATCGTCCCGATCAGACACATTCGCTGTTCCAAACGCAGCAAGCCTCTCTAGGTGGACCACTTTCATCTTGTTTCTCGGCCTCCCTACAGTTTGAATTCGATACACTACGTCGTTTAGTCATTTGATTATCTTGTATGGACCTTCCCAATTGCATTGAAGTTTTGGGGACAAACCTCTCTTTCGTTGTGGATTGTACAGCAACACCAAATCTCCATTTTGGAAGCCTTCGGAGTTCATCGCCTTGTCATACCGAGCCTTCATTTTGTTTCTCATAATTTGAGTTCGCTGCCTCACAAGAGCATGTATCTCTCTTAACTCTTCCTCGAGAACAGTAGACGCTTCCTTCCCAATTCTTCTCGCATCACCAGTTATTCCAAATTTTAAATCGCTGACCAACCGAAGTTCACTACCAAACAGTATCCTGGCAGGTGTTTGACCTGTTGTTTCATGAACTGCGGACCGATATCCCATTAGGAAAAGCGTTATGTGTACATCCCAATCATCTTGATTCTTGTCCACTACTTTCCGCAAGTGCTCTTCCAGGGTCCGGTTGAATCGCTCTACCATGCCATCTGATTGAGGATGCAGGGCTGTCGTTCGGGTTTTGCGAATACCAAGTATCTGGCACATCTCCTGGAACACCGCCGATTCAAAGTTTCTTCCTTGGTCTGAGTGCAATTCTATAGGTGCACCGTATCTGGTAACCCAATTGTGAGTGAATGCATCCGCAACTGTTTTCGCTTCCTGGTTTGGAATTGGGTAGACCTCAGGCCATTTACTAAAGTAGTCCATAACCACAAGAACGTATTTGTTTCCTTGTTTGCTTAGAGGGAATGGACCAGCTACATCCATGGCAACCCGCTCAAATGGTGCACCTGAGTTATACTGCTTCATCTGCCCATGAATTCGTGACTTTGGCCCTTTAGCTGCAATGCACTCCGTGCAATTAGCAATCCACTCAGCGATCGACTGCCGACAGCCAACCCAATAGAACCGCTGCTTGATCTTCTCCAGCGTTTTTGTAATACCTAGGTGCCCTCCACTAGGACCATTATGGAATTCCTTAAGAACATCCGGAATTCTTAACCTCGGAATTACTATAAGCTTCCGAGAGCACTGGCCATCTTCACTTTCCCATACTCTATGCAAACAGCCAGATATCAATTCTAAACTTTTCCATTGTGCCCAGTATGCTTTCGCGATGGGACTTTCTGCTGCCATTTGTTCTTTACTTGGCCGTCTGTTCACCTCCAATCCGTGCATTACCAATTCCAAGTCCGGATCTTCTTGCTGACATTTCCTTAAGTGACTTGCCTCCCACTCTTCTGCTGATGTAACTGTCATTAGCCGGACGTCTATTATGTCTTCCTTACCCTCTGCTTTTGAGCAATGCTTACATTCCAAACTACATGGTCGACGGGACATAGCGTCAGCATTTCCGTGCGTATTACCCTTGCGGTGCTCGATGGTGAAGTCATAACTTTGCAGCCTCTCAATCCACCGTGCAAGCTGCCCTTCGGGATTCTTGAACTGTAGTAGCCACTTCAGCGCTGCATGATCCGTTCTAACGCGGAAATGTTGACCATACAGATATTTGTGGAAGTGTTTAATGCAATCCACCAACGCTAATAGTTCTCTTCGCGTTACGCAGTAGTTCCGCTCCAGTTTTCCAATAGTCCGGCTATAGTAGGCAACTATCTTCTCCTGCCCATCAATCACTTGCGAAAGTACCCCTCCTATGCCATAACCACTAGCATCTGTGTCCAGAATAAATGTTGCACCTGGAACCGGGTACGCTAGCATAGGTGCAGTGCATAGTCGTTCTTTTAAAGCTTGGAAAGCCTCCTCTTATTCAGTTTTCCACTCGAAAGATCTATTTTTCCTTGTGAGTTCATGGAGACTGTGAGCTACACTGGCGAAATTCGGAACAAAGCGGCGATAGTAAGTACACAGCCCAAGGAAACTTCTTAATTCATGCAAATTTCTGGGTCTTGGCCAATCCTTCACTGCTTCTATTTTTTCCTTCGCACGCCCTTCGTGGTTACTTGATGACCTAAGTAATTAACCTCCTTCTTGAATAAAGAGCACTTCTTAGGACTTAGTTTAAGACCAGCGCCAGCTATTCTCTGGAAAACTTCTTCCAAATTACTCAGATGCTCGTCGAAGCTCTTTCCCAATACGATTATGTCATCCAGATACACCAAACAGGTCTTCCAGTGTAGTCCTTTGAGCACATGGTCCATTAATCTTTCAAAAGTGGCAGGAGCGTTACATAACCCAAATGGCATTACCGTGAATTACCATAGACCGTTGCCGGCACTAAACGCTGTCTTCTCTTTATCTTCTTCACTCACTTCTACTTGCCAATACCCGCTCTTAAGGTCAAGTGTTGAGAACCATTCTGTGCCAGTTAACGAGTCTAGTGTATCATCGATCCTGGGCAAAGAATAGCTGTATTTCTTTGTAACATCATTTAATCTCCGATAGTCCACGCAGAACCGCAACTGGCCATCTTTCTTCTTCACGAGTACTACCGGAGAGCTTCATGGACTTGCCGATGGTTCGATAACATTGCTATCGCCCACTTCCCTAATTATTTGGCCCACAGCGTCACGTTTGGCTAGTGGAACGCTTCGAGGAGCTTGACGAATTGGTCTTGCGTCACCAGTATCAATGCTATGCTTCACTACGTTGGTCCTGCCTGGTTTGTTGCCATCCTTGTCGAATATGTTGGAGTATTTACGGATCATCTGGCTGGCCTTGTGCTTGTACTTGTCTTTCAACCCTTGCGTCCATGCATTGATATCTTCCTCCATCTCCTTGCTGCCAATAGAGTCGATTCCAGATGAATCATGGCTGTTAATAATGGCTTCTACCTCTTGACATTGCCCTAATACAGTTCCACTAGGAATTTTTACTGATGATCTGAAGTCATTTAATACTCTCACTGGGATGCGTCCATTCTTTCGTGTCTTAGCCTGGGTTTTTCCAATAAGTAAGTCCAGTGTAGAATTTTTTGCTGCTTCAACAACCCACAATTTGTTTGTCCCACAATCTCCATTAATTTTCGCCCAAACAACTGCTTCTGCCTTCGGTGGAATCAGTTCACTGCCTTCTAGGACCACTTGTTTGCTGCTGTATGTGGAATCGTAGCCAATGCTTAGTGGTACTTCCATGTTCTTATACTCCATAACCTTGTTATTCAAGTCGATCTTGATACCTTGCTCCATCAAGAAGTCCACTCCTATGATTACCTCATCTACGATCTGCGCGACTATAAAGCTGTGTAACACCGTCACATTCCCTATTGAGACCTCACATGTTACTTCTCCCACCACTTGTGCGTCCTCACCAGTCGCCGTTTTCAATATTGCTCCAGGTAATGGTCTCACTTCTTTAGCGATCAGGTCAGTTCGAATGATGGAGTGTGATGCGCCCGTATCCACTGTTAATTTTCGCGCTCGTCCATCCACATATCCACCAATAGTAATGTTGCTCGTTTTCCTACCAATTTGCGAGACGGAGATTATGGGGCATTCAATTGCAGGAGCCAGCATACGCCCTTTTAGACTGGCTCGTTTTAGTTTAACGACTGAGAAGTTGATGGTTTATCTGTCCTTCTTGTATGCTGGAACCCGTTTTGCATTCCCGTGCGAAGTGACCAGGCTTTCCACATTTAAAGCATTTCCCAGCCTGATTCTTACCACCAGAACGATTCATTCCTTCTAACGACTTCAGAGTTCTCAATATTTCGGTCATCACATCTGCTGTTTCAACCTCCACTTTATTGACTTTGTATGCTGGTCTGCTTATGAGTGCCGCCGTTTCACGTGTTTGAGCATACGCCACTGTTTCAGCGAATGTTAACTTTGGATTCGCATATGTCTCCCGCTTGGTATAAACGTCTTTTATGCCGCTGATGAATTTTTGTATTTTCACCCGTTCGAGATGCTCACCTGATGCGTCTCCGATGGCTAAATGAGCCAATCTCTCAATTTCCGAGGCATATTCCTGTAGAGATTCGTTGGGTTTTTGGTCGCGCTTTTCTAACTCCATCTGGTAAATTTGTCTTCTGTGTTCGCTACCATAGCGTCTTTCCAGGGCTCGCATCAATCCGTCATAATCATTTCTCTCATAATCAGGTACAGTTTGCAATAGCTCTGCCGCAGGTCCTTCCAAGGCAACGAATAATGCAGCAGATTTTTCCTCCATGCTCCATTTATTTGTTTCAGCCGTCTTCTCAAACTGGAGCTTGAAGACTTGGAAGGGAATTTTTCCGTCAAAAGATGGTGTTTTTACCTTGCGAGCGTTCACTGAAGCGGTTGGACGATTTAACTGCAAATCCCGCACACGACCTTCCAATGCGTTGTTCACTTTGGTCTCAATTAGCTCCTCTATTTTGTCTTGTCGCTCCTCGATTCGATCCTGTCTTTCCTTAAGTTCCGCATTGTCTTTCACAAGATTTTGCTGTATTTGTGCGATTGTTCCTTCTAATCCATCGAATTTTTCTGACATCTTGGCATCCTGTGCATCCATCTTTTGTGATATGCTGGCATCGATTTGTGACATGTTCGCGTTCATTACAGACATATTTTGTGAATTACGGGCATCCTGTGCATCCAGCTTTTGTGACATGTTGTCATAGATTTGTGACATGTTGTTGGCACTGATTTGTGAAATTGCAGCCAACAACATGTTCATGTCCATACCGGTAGATGAGCCAGGAGCAATTTCTTGAATCTTGCTTGAGGGCTGCTCCAACTCCTTCGCAGAATCACTAGCCTCCTCTTTGTCAACATCCTTCAAGGATACATCTTCATCCTCGCGACGGAATTCGTACTGGTTCAAGTCGATGCCTTCGGCTTCCATTGATTCTCGCAGTCTCGATTGCAGCTCTGCCTTATTTCCTGTTGTAGACAATCCTCGCTTGGCCAACTCCTTCTTGAGAAGAGGTATCGTCAAATCCTGAATCTTCACCATTTTTCAGTTATTGTCCTCTGGAATTTATTTAACAATCCCACTTCTGACACCAATTGTTACGATTTTGCTGATTAACCTCGATGATTTCCTTAATCTTTCGGGTACGACCTCTGGATTGTTAAATAAAATCGCCAACTTAATTTGCAGTCTCTTTATTTATAAAGACTTAATTAATGTCCTTTTAATTATTCGGTAATTCACAATTCAATTACAATTTACGTTACTATTTACAATCACTTGTATACAACTTTCACAATGTACTGTTTTTATTACTTTACTGTAATGTAATCTCCACGAGTTTAATTCACAACTGATTGCTTTTGCAGCCGTACGTCGCCCTTATATACTTGTTTGCTGCTTGAAAACGAAACCCCCGGAATAATCTCGTCCATACGATAATCCTCTCGGTTACGATAATCGTTTCGGTTACGATAATCGTCTCGTACGCTCTAGAAGATGTCAGTTGTCGGCTCCTCTCTTTCATCTGTCATTCGCTTCGCATTTTCGCCACAATATTATTTTGTTTTTTCGTTTGGATATAATGTTGGTCGATAATTCTAAGTAAACTTTTTCTCAGTTTTTCGTCGATATATTTTTTATTTAGATATTAGTTGATGATTTTAGGTAAAAGTTCACACAGTTTTTCGTTAATATCTTTTAAATTTTCATGGTTTTTATTTTTGTTTTACATAAACCGTTGGTTTAATTTTAATGACGTTATTTTTCGCAACCATTTTACACTGTGCCCTTTATACGTTGGGCGCCAATTAAAACATTTATTGTTACATATTTTATAACATAACATACGTGTTATTTACTGAATTCTTACTTAAGAACTTCTTCTTGTCTTCTTCTTTGGCGTAGGCACCGCTTACGCGATTATAGCCTCGTCAACAATAGCGCGCCACTCGTTTCTTCTTTTTGCTGTTTGGCGCCAGTTAGAAATACCAAGTGACACCAGGTCGCTCTCCACCTGATCTTTCCAACGGAGTGGAGGTCTCCCTCTTCCTCTGCTTCCACCAGCGGGTACTCCATCGAATACTTTCAAAGCTGGAGCGCTTTCATCCATTCGGACGACATGACCTAGCCAGCGTAGCCGCTGTCTCTTTATTCGCTGAGCTATGTTAATGTCGTCGTATAGCTCGTACACCTCATCGTTCCATCGTCTGCGGTATTCGCCGTTGCCAACGCGCAAAGGACGATAAATCTTCCGCAAAACTTTTCTCTCGAAAACTCCTAAAGCCGACTCATCGGATGTAGACATCGTCCAGGCTTCTGCCCCATATGTCAGGACGGGGATGATGAGCGACTTGTAGAGTTTGGTTTTAGTTCGTCGAGAGAGGACTTTACTTTGCAATTGCCTACTTAGTCCAAAGTAGCACCTGTTAGCAAGAGTGATTCTGCGTTGGATTTCAAGGCAGACATTGTTGGTGTTGTTAATGCTAGTTCCCAGATACACGAAATTATCTACGACTTCGAAGTTGTGACTGTCAACAGTGACGTGGGAGCCAAGTCGCGAATGCGATGACTGTTTATTTGATGACAGGAGATATTTCGTCTTGCCCTCGTTCACTACCAGACCCATTCGCTTCACTTCTTTGTCTAATCTGGAGAATGCAGAACTTACATTGCGGGTGTTATGACCAATTACATCAATATCATCGGCATACGCCAACAATTGCACACTCTTGTAGAATATTGTGCCTGGTCTGTTTAGCTCTGCAACTCGTATTATTTTCTCCAGCATCAAATTAAAGAAATCACACGATAAAGAGTCTCCTTGTCTGAAACCTCGTTTGGTATCGAATGGCTCGGAGAGGTCCTTCCCAATTCTGACCGCACTTCTGGTATTATCCAGGGTCAGTTTACAAAGCCGTATGAGTTTCGTGGGGATATCAAATTCAGACATAGCGGCGTAGAGGCATTTCCTTATCGTGCTGTCGAAGGCAGCTTTAAAATCGATAAAAAGTTGGTGTGTATCGATTCTTTTCTCTCGGGTCTTTTCCAAGATTTGGCGCATGGTAAATATCTGGTCAATGGTGGATTTGCCAGGTCTAAAGCCACACTGATAAGGTCCAATCAGTTTGTTGACGGTGGGCTTTAGTCTTTCACACAATACGCTAGATAAGACCTTATATGCGATATTAAGGAGACTTATCCCACGATAATTGGCGCAGACCGTGGGGTCTCCCTTTTTTTGGATTGGGCAGAGCACACTTAGGTTCCATTCGTCAGGCATGCTTTCTTCCGACCATATTTTGCAAAGAAGCTGATGCATGCTCCTTGTCAGCTCTTCGCCGCCGTATTTGAAAAGTTCTGCCGGTAAGCCATCGGCTCCCGCCGCTTTGTTATTTTTTAAGCGGGCAATCGCTATCCGAACTTCTTCATAGTCGGGTGATGGCACCTCTATACCATCGTCATCGATTGGGGTTTCGGGTTCGCCATCTCCGGGGCTTTCATTTTCACTGCCATTGAGCAGGTTAGAGAAGTGTTCCCTCCATACACTAAGTATACTCTGGACATCTGTCACCAGATTACCTCTATTGTCCCTACATGAGTTTGCTCCGGTCTTGAAACCTTCTGTAAGTCGCCGCATCTTCTCATAGAATTTTCGAGCATTACCCTTGTCGGCCAGCTTCTCAAGCTCTTCATACTCACGCATTTCGGCCTCTTTCTTTTTTCGTCTGCAAATGCGTCTCGCTTCCCTCTTCAGCTCTCGGTATCTATCCCACCCCGCACGTGTTGTGGTCGATCGCAAAGTTGCGAGGTAGGCAGTCTGTTTTCTCTCCACTGCAGTTCGACATTCCTCATCGTACCAGTTGTTTTTCTGGTATTGCCGAAAACCAATTGTTTCCGAAGCAGCGGTACGCAAGGAATTTAATATTTCGTTCCACAGCTCCTTATACTAAGTCGCTGATGAGTGCTCCCAGAGAGCAGGTGTGCAAGTCGAGTAGAATACTTGCTGGCTGTCTGCTGTGATTGCAGCTTTTCGACGGCAAACCTTCCTTGTGTTTGTTGACGGGCGTTCTTTGACACACAGAGACGAGTGCGTATTTTTGCTGCTACAAGATAATGAACCGAGTCGATATTTGGCCCTCGGAACGTACGCACGTCTAGAACACTGGATACATGTCTTCCGTCTATCACAACGTGATCGATTTGGTTGCGTGTTTTACGATCTGGCGACAGCCATGTTGCTTGATGAATTTTCGTATGCTGGAATCTGGTACTACAGACAACCATATTTCGGCACCGGCAAAGTCAATCAGCCTCAGCCCGTTTGGGGATGTTTCGTCGTGGAGGCTGAATTTTCCGATTGTTGCGCCAAAAATGCCTTCTTTGCCCACCCTGGCGTTGAAATCGCCTAGCACAATTTTGACATCGTGGCGGGGGCAGCGCTCATAAGCACGTTCTAGGCTCTCATAGAAAGCATCTTTGGTCACATCATCCTTCTCTTCTGTCGGGGCGTGGGCGCAAATCAACGATATGTTAAAGAATTTCGCTTTGATGCGAATTGCGGCTAGACGTTCATCCACCGGGGTGAATGCCAGGACTCGGCGACGGAGCCTCTCTCCCACCACAAACCCAACACCAAATTTGCGCTCCTTTAAATGGCCGCTGTAGTAGATTTCACAAGGACCCACCTTTTTCCGTCCTTGTCCCGTCCATCGCATTTCTTGGACGGCGGTGATGTCAGCCTTTAGTCTTACGAGGACATCAACCAGCTGGGCAGCGGCACCTTCCCAATTAAGGGACCGGACATTCCAGGTGTATGCCCTCAAATCATGATCCTTAAAACGTTTGCGGGGGTCGTCATCAAAATGGGGGTCTCTCGTCCGAGGCTGATTTTTCATTGGAATTGCTGATTTTTCATTGGAGTATAGTTTTTATGTGGTGGGTTCCAAACCCTACGCACAACCGCACTTCTCACTTTAGCTCGCCTCCAAACGGATGTTTGTTGGCAACCCAGAGGATACTTGGTCTAGAACCGGAAGTCGTGAGCTGCTTGAGCCATATGTAAAAGAATCGTTTCTGGCCACTCCCAGGTGAATGGCAGTCAGAAACTTTTCTCACTTGCGTGAACTTCTACACATGGCCCCATCCTAAGAACTAAGTACACAAAATTGATTGACTTAACTCTAAACCTACTTCTATTTGCTTAGTTCTTTATTTTCCTTAGCTATGTGCTTCGGTCATCACATGTGATGCAACGTGCCTTCATTTCGTTGAAATCACCTCAGCCATTTTTATGGAAATGGAGGTTAAGAAATTAAAAGTGAAGTGACACCAGTTGTTTAGCGTTTAGCTAAAGGTAAATGGTCCTTCACTTATTTTAGCGTTAACTAAAAAACATTTTAATTGACGTTCCCCCGCCCAACGGACATTCCGATGACGATATGCCTATGAAATTCATTCACATTACTTAAAAGCACCAACCATGATTCGCAGGCAATTCACTTATCAAATGCATGTGAGTAACATTGGCTGCAAGCTTAGCTTAAGAAAAAATTGTAAACTTTAGTTTAGTTCTAAATTTAATTCATCAAATAAAGATGTGCTTGTAAAAATTTAACTGGCGCCCAACGTGTTGCCAGTGCGCGTGAAAGTTAAAAACGTGTACGTGACGTGTTTGCTGGTTTTATAATTGTGTCTGAAGTATCCGTTCGCATCTTCTATCAATCTGCGCACCAGGATCCTTAGTAGGAGCTTAATAAAGGAAGGAAATTTCTTCAGAAAACAATTAGTAAGATTAGCGTTTAAGGTTTTCATTACAAAAATATAAATATAAATTGTAAAATAGAAAGTGTGAAAACTTAAAATATTTTTACTATAGAAGAGTAATCAGCAAAGAAAAATTTTGTTTTAAATTGAGTATAATTGTGAAAGAAAAAATAGCAAATTCGAAAGAAAATAAATTTGTTTTAAATATATTTGTTTGATAAGAATTTTTTTTATATAAGTTAAAAGGCGCAAATCTGTGAATATTTTATTTGAATTGATTAAAGAAAAAAAATGGTATGCCTGAAGATATAGTGAAACAAATGATTGGCTTAAATCTCGCCAGTAGTACTCGAGTCCCAACTCCGGCTACCACTTCTAGAAATCTAATAACTCCAATTTTAGCAAATGAAATAACGAGAATAGTAAAAGAAGCAGTAACAAACTTAGTAGCTTCACCATTCCAAATTAATGATGACGTAGATGAACCATTTGACCCCACTAGTATAGATTAAAAAGACTTGGATAAGGTACCAGAAACAGTAAAAGGTTTACGAGAATTTTGTGGCAAAGCTGGAGAATTTAACTCCTGGCGTAAGACAGTGGACAGAATTTTTGTAATGTGCGAGAGCATGAGATGGATACCTAAATACTTCACGACTCAGCACACAGTACGTCATAAAACTATTGGTGACGCAGATATTGCACCCTAATCATACAGCACTCTACTCGATCGGTATTACTCCGATAAAAGTGATATAGGTACTCTTGAGTATAAGCTGGCGACATTAACACAAAGATATAACTCAATATCAGAGTTTTATCAAAATTTGTACCAACACATATCCCTAATATTAGATAAAGTATCTTGCCTTGATTTAACAGAAGCAGAGAAAGCTTTCATTCGTGGTTTAAATGGCGATTTGCCCAGATGGTTAAGTATTCACGAGCCAAGATCATTACCAGAGGCTCTGCAAATGTGTCAAAAATTAGATAATATGGCATTGCGCATGAACTATGCTCAAAATTCTAACAAACAAAAAAGAAGCATCCAAAATAATATCCCACCACCACTGTCACTACGAAAAATTAATCCCGAATCAACTTACGTCTACAAATTAATAATCAAAACTATGGCGCCAGCAACAGTTATTGCCAGGGACCGCAATATAATAATACTCTTCAAAGTTCGGGTCATAATAATAATTTTAATTTTAATAAACTATGGAAGTATACAGACCAGGGCTATCAGTTATATGAACAGACTTCAAAATGATAGATTTACAGAAAAAAGACCTCTGCTGGCTTCGAATCAATTTATGCAAGCAAATAAAAAACAGAGAATTTTTCATATAAACGCAGACATAAACCAAGACAATAAACAGTCGCTACAAACGAAATGAAAAAAACTTACTTGTAAATTCAAAAGGTGAAGAAGTAGAAATAACACATCATACTTTAATAAATCTCTTTGGTATAAGTTCAATAAATTTAAAAATTTTAATTTTACCTAATTTAAAATCATTTGATGGTATATTGGGAAAACACAGTTTAAAAGAACTTGAAGCTGTAATTCATACTAAAGATAATCAGTAAATCCATTGACATCCGTCCAGAACAAATGACTAAAGATCAAAAAAATATAATTAAAAACTTAACATTAAAATTTCCAAACCTATTCAGCGAAGCTGATGAAAAACTTACATTCATAACAAATTCCGACCGACCCATATATTCAAAGAGATATCCTTATCCTATGGTTTTAAAAGATGAAGTTGAACCAACTTAATGAATTATTGCGCAACAGTATTATAAGACCCCCGAGCTCTCCACACAACTTTCCCGTATGGGTGAAATTATTTATTATTTACGGCCATAGACCTAATGCGTGGCTTTTACCAGATTCCGCTAGGGAATCGTTTGGCTTAAAAAATGCCCCATCAATTTTTCAGAGGGCTTTAGATGACATTCGTCGCGATCATTTTGGCAAAATATGTTATATTTACATCGATGACAAGAATCTCATTTTAAGAATTAGAAGAAGTATTTCGAACATTACAAAAAGTTAATATAAAATGTCAACTCGATAAATGCGAATAAAGAAAGAAGTCTACTTTTTAGGACTCGTCATTTCAAATGAAGGTACTAAAAAAATTCATTACAAATAGAAGCCATAGTGAATTACCCTATTCCACGAACATTGAAGAACCTTCGATTCTTTTTGGGACTGTCTGGATATTACAGAGAATATGCAAAGCTTGCAAAACTTTTTACCTTGATCATAAGGGTGGAAGATGGGAATATGTCCAAAAATCTTTCAAGCAAAAAAGCTATACATCTCGATACTTAAGCTGTTGAAGCATTTGAAAAAAATAAAAAATACATTAATTGCTGAAGAAGTCCTGCCTAAATGCCCCGACTATAATAAATAATTTCAAAAACCGACTGACGCATCCCAGTATGCTTTAGGCGGGGTATTGGCGTAAGATGACAGACCCATCAAAAATTCACCGACCACCAGCCACTGACCTATTCTCTCAGTAATAAAAATAACAATAATAAAATGAAACGGCGGAAGCAATACTCGAAGAATATAATTATACGTTGCAATCCAAACTCGGAAAATCAAATGTGGTTGGCCGATGCACTTTCACGACCACCTCAAATAAAGACATTGACAGGAGCTATGCACTGCGACGAAAGTTCCTCTCACATTTTAATACAGATATCCCAAGCACCTATGAAGGCCTTTAAAATCAAATATTCCTAAATGTAGACACAATATCTTCTTACATGTAATATTTCCCACTTACCACAGACATTCTATTACTGAAACTATTCCGAAGAAAACTTCATGGAAATTTTGAAAGGATATTTAAATCCATCTGTTACAAATGATTTAAGTACAGAGGAACATATTCTTGGAAACATACAAGAAATTTACCTATACATTTCAGCAATTACAAAACTAAATTTACTCGTAATTTGGTAAAGGACCAAACTGATGAAACAGACCAAGAAAACGAAATTCTGAAAGAACATAAACGAGCACATCGTAATGCAGGTGAAAATAAACAACAGCTATTACGGTCGTTCTACCCTCCTAAAATGAAATCTAAAGATAGATTCGATTGTAAAACCATGTCAAATTTGTGAAACACTGAAATAAGACAGACATCCACCAAAATCTATTATACAACCAGCCCCAATACCACAATATCCTGGACAAATCGACCATCTTGACATAGTAGTTCTAGCAGATAAATATTCCAAGTAAGCATAGGCGAAATTAGTTAGGTCAAAAGCCACAGAACATATTAAAGAACCTCTCCGAAGGCTACTTATGTGTTTCGGAATCCCTGAAAAAATTATCGTCGACAACGAAAAATCATTGGAATCAGCCTTAGTACTACACCTTCTAGAAGACCAGTTAAGAATAGAAATATTTAAATGCCCACCTTACACGGGCACAGTAAATGGACAGATGAACGTTTTTACAGTACCTTATCAGAAATAATGCGTTGCTTAAAAGAAGAAAAACTTCACTAATCATTTCCAGACCTGCTGGATAAATCAATTTGGAAATATAATTATTCTATCCATTCAACTACAAAACAAAAACCAGTAGCGATATTCTTTGGGCAAAGGGTGCAGTCCGATCCTCTTCAAATTGAAACTGAAAAACAAAATATATTCAGAGACTACAGCATGAACTAATAATAATTTTTAAAAACAGCTCTCACTGTATATGCGTAATTGAAAAAATTCGAATTCTGCGGTAAGCAAATCTGCAATGAAAGAAATATTGTATATGAGCATAAATTATTGCCATTAAGATCACAGTTTTTATAATAATACTTACTTGTGTTGGCTTCTCTAAAAATTTGGAACGACTGGGAAATCTGTAATGAAAATAATATTAATAATTAAAAGAAATGGTTCAATTTCTTACCGCTTACTTCAAAAAAATTCACAGAAATGGCGCCACAACGAATTCAATAGTACGTATTCGCTTGAAGTAATACCATTTCATTTGAATTTTCAAGATGGCTGTGATCACTGTTGCCACTCACGCATAAAAAATACAAAAAATTATTACATATTTGTTCCTAAAAATATACATACTGTGACGGAAATCCCAAATACGAAGGACAGGCAAAAGAAGCGGCAGTAAGATTCAAATTACCCTTACCAAGGACAAACAAAAGGGTAGACATTGTAAAGAAAATTTCACGACGCTAAGGAGAAGCTGCAGCTACCGCAGGTAAATGAATAATCAGCCTATTCTTGAGCGCGTGAACAGAATGTTTGCGTCATCTTCAGGTATAAAAAGAGCGGCAGTTGCTATGTTCTCGATTCACGCTCTAGATAATTGCAGTTATCGGCTTTTCTCTTTTATCTGATATTCGCTTCGCATATCCGCCACATTATGCAATTCTGCATTTAAAATAGTAAGATTATTTGGATTTGTGAGATTCGTATAATATTATATAAGTATACAAAATTATATGAAGCTAAGTCGAGGAAACTCGATTTCAAAATACTGTAATTATTTATAGAAAAATTCTTCAGTTTTTTTGCTAGAGTAATTAAGAAACAGTGATGAGTCTTTAAAATTTTATATTAAAAGATGCTTACTAAATGTTTACTAAATACACCATAATAAAAATTAAATTGGTACATGATAGTTCGAATGGCAACCATGACTGTGAGAATGAAGTTTACTAAATACACTATATTAAAAATTAAATTGGTACATGATAGTTCAAATGGCAACCATGACTGTGAGAATGAATTCGCCTCATGCGAGAACTTTGAAAAATCCTATGTTTATTCTTTGCTCTCTCTAACACACACAGTTCTTAATAGAATACAAATTATTATTAGATTCGCTGTTCTAGCAGGACTAAGTTAAGGAAATTTATATCTCTATTTGATCACAAAATTTGTAAATGTGTTTGTGAGAAAATAAAAATGTTTGAATGTGTTTGTAAATTTTTTCATTTTAAGGGGAAAGTGGGTAGTCGTGGTTGGCAGGGAAACTTGCCTTCAACACGCACCACCACCAACAACCAACATCTGCCAACGATAGAAGAAATCACATCCAGCATTATCTTACTTAATGATCACAATGGAGAAATAACAATAGACAATACATTCGCTACATTTCAAGGAACCTTCCTGATTCATCATAGAAACTCGACCATCATGGTACAAAACCAGATAATTATAAATTTATTATTTTTGTCGTAATCATCAGTCTACTGTCATACAAAATGTATTATTCAGGAAAAAATATAAAATAACCTTACAAACACAAAATAAAATAGAAGATGGTATTTCCGGCACTTCAAACTACAACAGTGAGGACACCGCTGAACTTAAACGGGGAAGAGTTAACGTCACAAACATTATAAAATAACGTTCCCACGCCCTACGCACATTCCGCTGACGATATGTCTACGAAATTCAAATGCACCAACCGTGATTCTCAGGCAATTCACGTATCAAATGCATGGGAGTAACGTTGGCCGCAAGCTTAGCTTAATAAAAATTGTAAACTTTAGTTTAGTTCTAAATTGAATTGATCAAATAAACACTAGCTTTAAAGCACTAAATTTTTTTTATCCTTTTGCGGAATAAAAATTTAACTATACATACGTGATATGTGTTTGTGTATATAAAAACACGAATGGAAAATTATTTCTAGTTTCCATAACGAATTTGGTATCAAAGGTGTAACTGGTACGATAGATTGCACTCATGTAGCCATTAATGTTCCGGGGACAACCACTGCAGGTGCTTTGTAGAGGAAGCGGAGTGCATAGTCACATAAACTGAATATTTAGTGCTTAAAGAATTTAAGTGAAAAGAACATGAGACTACTTGAAATTAAAAGAAGCCTTCCTTATTGAGGAGGAAGGCTTTGAAGAAGCAGAAAATGCGGAAAAACAAAGAACAATTATTGCAAGATTTTATACAATACATAAAAGACGACAAGGTTGTTGTATTTGAGGACTTAGCAATGGAATTTCAACTGAAAACGAAGCAAGTTTTTGATCGTACCTATTATTTATAAGCAAACAGCACAATAACAGATGTAATCGATGATCAAGAACAATTTCTTGTATCTCAAGAAGAATTAGTCGAAGTTGCAAAGTTCATAAGACAACGAGGATGTATCTCAATAGCAGATCTGAAAGTAGTACAGTGCTTAGCAGATTTTTTTTTTAAATATACATTTGCGATGTAAAAGCGTAAGAATATAAAAATAAAAATTGGAATAAAAGAATGATTTTACTTCTTTGTGGATTTTTATATTTTAAATGCCATCACTCTTTGTCCAGAATGTCTACTGCGTTCCAATTGGTACTCGTCCAAGTAGGCTATTGTAAATACCATTGGCTTTGTAGCCATCTGATAGTAGCAAATCACTTACTCTCTTAATCCGTTCCACAAATCCATTAATGACTCAAATGCTTCCAGTATAGTGAACTAGAAGTAAAGGTTTGTAGAGTTTTACCTGTGTTACTTGAAAATAAAACAAGACAGATACTAATTCTTAACCTCAAAATGCTCTACAAAAAGCCACAAAGAGTTGGTTTATTTGCTGTTCGAAATTTCTGCTGTCATTTTATAAAATATTTATTGTTCGGTATTTATGATCAAGGATTGAAGTGACTCGACAGACTGTTGTTTGTTATTGCTGTGTTTATATACGACCATTAAACGAACAACCAGCATAATTGTACCGGTTTCCGATGGGTAAAGCATTTTTCTGAAAGCATAGACATATGTATATTTGAGGGATTTATGCAATACAGGCAAATTGTTTGTTCGAGGCAAGGTTTGATTGCATTGCTAAACTGTTTCCAACGGACGCATGTAATGATCACTTGCTACATAACGAAGGGCTTCTTTTCAAAAATGGACTCTCCAACAGCAAAAGGATTTGTTCCAATCGCTACCATTTCGGATTCGCATCAGGATAGCTTCAAACCCTTCTCATATGAGCTTGTGTAAAAACCAACCCTCTTCCGAGGGATTATTACTGTTGCGTGTGCCATAGACGACTTCACCATCCTTCCATCTCGGTTATGTGCAACCTGTGAAATGGTTGGAGTCATCTTAAGACCTGTTCAGGCCTTAAGGCTCACAGGAACTGGACCACAAGCTACGTGGCACCATGCAGCTAGCACCCAACCTCGTCTCAAGATTTCACGGCTGTGCCTTCAGCACAATTACCCACTTTGGGCAAACCCCCCAAACTTCCACGGTCCAAGGGAGCTCCTCGCAGCCCCACCCCCATCTAGCACCACCTCCCGTGTGGGGGAAACCAAGCTCTAAGTACCCCACACAGTTTGTTCCGTGTGTTAGACCCTCGTACGTCGGAACGCGACATCAGTCAAATGCAACTCTTGCACTGGCTGGTGCTACTTTTGGTCGTGCTCTGGCCTGTACACTATTCGTGAGTGGAGTGATATGTATATTGCCCCGTGCTGTAGGAGTCTGTCCTCACAGCCGTAAACCCTCTCAGCAGGTTGCACAGCAGCCACAGCCAAGATCCACGCCTCACTTCCTCACCCACCAAACTGCGAACGTTCTCCGAGACTCATTCGATTAACACAATTTAACTGCATCGGACTTGACGATATAGTCGATTTTATGAGCCGGGAGCACCTGCCAATAGCTGCGATCCAAGAGACAAAACTGAGCGCCCACTCAGATCTTCTGAGCCGGCAGGCTATAATATAATAAGAAAGGATTGCGAGAGAGATCCTGGTGGAGGCTTAGCTATCATTCTACACAACATCATGCAGTACCGTCTTATCGATGGCGACGTCAACCGCAATGATACTATCCTAGAAAGTCAGAACATATCTATCCATGCACGTGGTGTCGAGCTCGAAATATTTAATATATACATACATTATTCCCGTTACTCGTTGCCCAATTGTATATCGTCCTGATATGGGTGCTGTACTCAGAGTCGAAAACCGCTTGGTTCTTGGAGACTTTAACGCGCATCACGATCTTTGGTATTCCTGTCTATCAAATGATCGACATTATGCACCATCAACGACGGAGCCTTCACCACAATTGTGGGCAACTGTCATCGCTCGTCAGATATCGCAATAGCTGGCGCTGGTCTGATAAACGGTATATGCCACTTGCTCATATCCAAGCGGAACAGGTGAGAGGTAATCTCTCCTCTTGGGTAGACAAGTTCTGGGCCACAATCAAATCATTGTCTAATCCGACGAGACATGATGATTGGTTGAAAATTTCATTCGGTAATCACGCTTCGCCAGATCCGAAGATGTGCGCAAGCTATTTTAACCGGGAATTTACACTGCACCCTTCGGTGCACAAATTGAAAAGACAAGTGACCTGAAATTGTCACTGGCAGCTACTAAAGCCGGGAAAACCTGCAAATAAAGGAGAGTGTTATCGGCCGATATCTCTCCTTTCCCCAGTGGTGAGGACAATTGAGACCTTGCTACTCTCGGCCCCGTGCACACCATCTTAGCACAGCTATGCATCAGCATTGCTTTCAGAAAGTTCACAGCTGCACAGCAGCACTTAACGTCATAAACACCATAAAACTGTGCGCGACAGATCTTGGTAGAACCTGTCGAAAGCATTCGATACGATCATTCTCAAACTGTAACTGTTCCCAAGTTACTGGGAGTCACATTTGGCAGCCTGACTTCGCATAAGACTGCAATTTCCACTAAAGTACAGGGTCCCAACTTAATCCTCAAACAGCTAATAGGCAGCACTTGGAGCAAAGGCAAAGAAACGTTGTTGGTAACATGCAATACAATTGGACTATGGACCCCGGGTACTAGCGAATAGCAGTTGAGGAAGCTATAAGCCTGTTATAATACCGCTCTTCGGAGCGTCCTCATGGCGCCGGCGCACCACTTACAAGTGAAACATCTATGCTCCCAATTAAGGAGCATAATGTTATGCTGTGTACACAATATATGTTGGGATGCTACCGTAGGGATCACCCCGACAGACACTTATTAGCAGCCGAACCTCCATCCAGACACATCAGGAAGAGACTAATAGATTACCACAACTCCGTACAGCAATACCGACAAGAACCGCTGGACAGGACGGCATACCGACAAGCTTTAAACACCTTTCACCGAGAAGGAAGTTCGAGTTGCCTCGAGTAACACTGCACAATTAATTTCTGGATATTGTAGCAGACTTAACTCCTACTTATCCTCCCCATCCGACACTAACCACCTCTTTGCATGCAAACTTAACTCAACTCATCTATCACTATTCTCTCTCTGGTCCGAACCCGTCGAAACAGCGCGTATCCTGCTTCTCCCGTTAGATGACCTCAACTTAATAACAATATTTAAATGAGATATAAATAATGCATACCACTTTGCCTGGGATTTCTTTGACTTTAATTAATTTCAATTGCTCTTTGTCTTCTTGTTAGTAATTAATATAAATAATTTAACTTTACATGTTTTTCTACTATGCAATGGTTTTAATATTTTATTATGTTAAGAAATTTTAGATTTATACTTTTCAATTCTTAAAAAATGTAATTTGCATTATTCAATAAATGTTCTTCATTGTACTATCACGTACTAGTGGTTTTATTTTAAAAAATAGCCATATTAGTTTTAACTAATTGAAGTATTAAGTGTGAAATATAAATATCTGACACAAAGTACCCAGTTTATTTGAACGATATCCATAATTTGATTCTTAAATTAAACCATCAGTATCATCACATGCAAATATTACCTGAGTTAATACATATTGGACAATAGCAAAAATTTTAATCAATTTATCTGCAGTATTGAGAAACTGAATTGCATCACCATCAAATGAATTATTAAAAATAAAAGTATCGTGCAGATACAACACCTCATGAAGAAAGTCATGATATCGTCATGATACATGTCAAGTTCTAATATTTTTTTGGAATATTTTTAAGCACACTAAGCCATCATTATAAAATAGCCATCAAGAACTACTGGATTGGAACCTATTCAGCAATGTAACTAAAACATACTGAACTACAATAGCATCAGCCATCGAATAAGGTTTTCATCAGTTCTAGAGTTACATTAAGTTTTGTGAATTGTGCTTTTTATAATCACAGCGTTTAACGCCTTTCAATCAATTTAACATAATTATTAACCAATATAATTAATATTTATGACACACATACACCCACACGAGCAAACACTCTACATAATTATCTTTTTACCTTACAAAATAACGTAAATCAAGATGAAATAATTAACACTTATGCGACATCTAACACTCGGACAGGTGGTGAAATTTTTGTTTCTACTGTGAATCTTCCGCAGTTTTGGAAAAGTTGTCCTGAAGCACGGTTCAATCATGCGGAAAGACAGTTTAATACAAAAAATATCACTAAGGAAACCACTGCGAATGAACTTTCTCAGATAGTAATAATGACAATTTTGGATCTTATTCAAAATCCACCGGAGAATAATCAATTTCCTTAAGCGAGAACGCTACATTAGACAAAGTTCTGCCCGATTCTGAAATGGGGCATGGAATTTAAAAGAAAGTTTGGATGAGAAAGATACTCAAGAATTTGAATGCCATTTTGACTAGTTCTTATCAAGTGGCATAAATAAGTTGATCAAGTTAGCTGATAATGTTTGGAAGTTATCAACATAAATCAAACTTTTAAAGTTCTAAAGAAAGTGTTTCGGTTTTAACTAATTTGGTCAAAACAAAATGACTGATTTGTAACAATTTTCATACACTTTCTCTCGAAATAAACGAAATCAAAAAGCAAATTAATCAAAAGTACTCAAGATTGCGCTCGACAAGTAGAAAGTGTTCTAGAAGGAAATGTGAGCAATTTCAATTTCTAGATTTCCGTGTTCAAAAAAATCTTCGAATCTTATCTTGACACTCGCTAACAGCTATTTATACTTATGGAAAGAAAATTTTGAATGTTAATTTATCATTAATATAATTTCGTATTTTTGTAATGTTACTCTTCCGAAATTTTTTACAATAGGTGATCAATATGCAAAGTTGTTAAAAGAATTTCCTCGTGTTATTGCTAAACCAGATTTTTCAAACCCGGCCAAAAACACAACATTTCACAGACTTGTAACGGAAGGCAATCTTTCTTTTTCTAAACTAAAATGTTTAAATCCTATCAAATTCAAAGTGGCTAAAACAAGATTTGACTACTTAATAAAGACTGGAATTTGTAGAAATTCACTTGTAGCATCACCTCTTCATTTGGTACCAAGGAAAGAGAGTAATGACTGGCGTTCATGTGGTGATTTTAGAAGGCTCAACACTATTACTGTACCAGATCGTTATCTTTTGCCTTATATTCACGATTTTAATATGAATCTTAGGAATAAAAAGATTTTTTCAAAATTAAATTTAGTTCGAGCATGTCCTCAAATTCCCATGAAGAAGTTATCTTTAAAACGGCAATTGCTACACCTTTCGGCATGTTTGAGTTGATTCAAATGCTTTTTGGATTGAGGAACTTAGCACAAATGTTTCAAAGATTTATCAACAAAGTAGTGGGTAAATTAGATGTTGATTTCAAATACATTGATGATCTTTTAGTTGCAAGTGAGAGTTAGGTGTAACATTTTAAGGACCTATGTGAATGTTTGTCTTACTATGGTTTAAATGTCAAACTAAGCAAATTATTTTTGGAGTTTGTAGTATTGACTTTTTGACTTTGACCACGGATGGGGTTTTCGGGTCCGGACCCCTCCCCCCCTTTCGGAAGCAATGTAAATCTCAAATTCGAATCTACTTTTGCGGTTTATTCGTGTCTGATGTCTCCAAAAAATTGAATATATTTTAGGACCCCCCTTCTGAAAATTCTGGATCCACTACTGATATATATATACTTATATATACATATATATATGTATAATAGGGTGTTTTTTTTATAGAGGTATAGAACTTTAAGTTGGCATTACTTTTCAAGGTGGCGACCGATTTAACAGCTGTCAAGTGATTTATTCTCAGTTTGGTTTGGCAATTCATCATGAATAGACTTACGCCTGAAAACGCTTGCAAATAGTGCAGTTTTATTTCGAAAATAATGGTTCTGTGCGGAAAACTTATCGCGCACTACGTCCATTTTAACGATGTTTAGCGATGAAGCGCACTTCTGGTTGAATGGCTACGTCAACAAACAAAACTGCCGCATTTGGAGTGAAGGTAATCCTCAAGTGTATGTTGAAACACCGTTACATCCAGAAAAACTGACTGTTTGGTGCGCTTTATGGGCTGGTGGAATCATTGGTCCGTATCATTGGACGTAGTGCGCGATACGTTTTCCGCACAGGACCATTATTTTCGAAATAAAATTGCACTATTTGCAAGCGTTTTTCAGGCCTGAGTCTATTCATGATGAATTGCCAAACCAAACTGAGAATAAATCACTTGACAGCTGTTAAATCGGTCGCCATCTTGAAACGTAATGCCAACTTAAAGTTCAATACCTCTATAAAAAACACCCTATATATATATACATATTTGTCGCGTTGTAACCGCTGAAGCGATTTTCGGCCGAGCTCCTCCTCCGATTTGTGTTTTGCGTCTTCATGTTTTGCCAACAAATGGAGTAGTACCGAATTGTAGTACGCAATGCTAACCACTCGGTTATTTCGGCCGCCTTATTATCATAGATACATTTCAAAATTATAAAAGTTTACTGGTGTAACACATGACATAATTAATAAAACGTCTAAAAAGGAGACATAATATTGTTTTGGGATGACAAAATTTCTTAAAACATTTGAAAATATTAAAGAAGAGAACCTGAACCTATCTGTTAGAAGGACGACACTTTACTGTTTTTACTGATCATAAGCTCTTACTTTTTGCATTAAATTCTAAAACCGAACGTAGTTCAAGACAGACAAGGCATCTTGCGTTTGTTTCACAATTTACAAGTGATATACAGTATATTAAAGGCGAAGAAAATGTGGTTGCTTATATTTTATCTAGAGCTTTTTAAGTAGAAGCGGCACAAAATTCAGAAATGAATTTTAAAATTTGCAAGACCGAACAGCAACAAGGTAATGAACTAAACAATCTTGAATCTGGAAATACATTGCGGAGTCTCAAATTCGTTAAAATTGCTGTTTTAAATTTTGATATCTGGCATGACTATCCTAGACCTTTAATATTATTGACATTTAAAGAAGATACTTCAAATACACCAGATGAAAGGGTTTCCGGACAGAACCTACGGTTGCCGGGAGAACTTAAATTTTCATCATAATTCCAATTCAGATTTTTATGTAAGTTAAGAAACGTCCTTTACAACAACTTCATACTGTATAAGATTATTGAAAGAAATAAAAAATATTTTAAAATAGAAATGAGCAATGAAATAAAAACTATTTCGATTGACAGGTTAATACCAGCAATAATTTAATCATTGCCAACACCCAACATTTATTTTCACAATAAAATTTAAACAAAAAGAAAGTCACATTTAATTTATTAAATATTAATTCTCCGGAAATGGAGTATAACAGGGATCTTCTTGTTAATAATTAATATAAATAATTTAACTTTAAAGTTTTGGTAGTTTGCAATTGTTTTAATATTTTATTGTATTGAGAAATTTTTCATTTCATAAATAAAATTTTCATTATTCAATAAGTTTTCTTCATTGTACTATCACGTACTGGTTGTTTTATTTTAAAAGTTATAAGTTCAGTTTACGAGCTGCAGAAATCAATGAATTGATTCAATGGATTCTTAGAAACGTTGAATTTAAGGGATATGAAAATATTATTATGGTGGCATCAACGACAGCTGTGTGCTGAGTAGCCACACAACTCCACCCCAAATGAAGAGTTTAACTAAATTAAAGTTGAATTTAAAGTTGTGGAATTATGGCTCGATTTTTTCGTGGATGTAGTGTGACCATGTGGTAAAATAGGCTTGCTTAATACATGTGTATGTTGGGTATTACCGAAAATGCCATTACTTGTGAAATGTGCTGGTAGAAGTTTGATGTTAACGTCTACTATTGATATCGGTAAATCGCTTTACAACTTTAAGCGACCCAAAGTTTCGTTGAGGGAGTGGTCGTTTGCTGCATCGATTCTTAAAATGAAGTAGGTACAGGTAAATAATTATTTATGGCAAAACGTTTTTTGACGACAATGGTGGGATGCAGGAGCTGGTTTAATATCGCACGTATGATTTCGATAATATTCGAGAAATTAATTTCGGTATACCGATGAATCTCCATCTACGAATAAATAACCTGGAACTCGGACCGTAGCTCCATAAAAGTACTCGTCTGGCGATCGCTTGATATCTTCTTTGAAACAAGGCCTTCACCTTAATAAGACCGTGTTCGTTGCGGAATCTGGTGGCACATGATAGATTCTTTTAAAGCTAGATGCCACCGTCCTACTAATCCGTTTGCAGCTGGGAGGTCTGTTGCTTTGAAATCGCATACTAGTATAAAACAAAAACAAAAATCAAAACCAAACAAAAAAAAATAACAAAAAGAAAATGCCAGAAACAAAAACAAAAACCAAAAAAAAAATCTAATTCTAAAAAAAAAAATTCAAAACCAAAAACAGAATCAAAATCAAATCAAAGCAGGACAAAGGAAATCAAAGGAGATCAAATCAAAACTAATTGTTTTAAAAATAAATAATAAAAAATTAAAAATTCTTTCCATCTCGATTCAACCGGTCCATTCGGGTCACTATTTTATTTTTAAACGAAATTTTAATATGTTATGCTTTGGTCAAAATAAAGAGACATGTATATTTTTTTTGGCCCGAAAATTTTTTTTTCGAGATTTATCGACAATTTCGTTTTTTGGCTAAAAATCGATTTTTTCGGTAATTCGGGGGCTTCTTTTTTTAATTGGCCATATTTTTGACAAAAATTGACCGATTTCAATGATTTTTACTTCTAATCAATCGTGATGATCCGCACTATGAGATAGAGGTTTGGAAATTACTCAGAAATAAGTAATAATTTTTTTTTGCAATAGAAAAATTTGTAATTTTTTTTCTAAATTGAATATCTCAAAAAGTGTATTTATTTTTCGAAACTTTTTTTTACATCAAACAGAGACTTTGAATTTTCATTAAAAAAAATTTACCTCGACTAAAATTTTTTGTTTCAGAGTTACGATTTTTTGAATAAAAAATTGGTTTTTCGTGTTAATGTGAACTACGCCCAATGAATACCGATTTTTAATTATCAATACATGTATGGAATGATAATGTATTGTAGTTTTTTGGTATTTAAGTATCTTTAAAATGTCTATGTTTAGTAAACAATCGAATTTCATCCTTCCTTAATCTAAACTTATAAACCTTATTTCATAATGTACAGCTTCATTCAGCAACTTTCCACTCATGTTCACAAGTTCTTGCGGTAAACACTTTGCTTTTTTTTGTTTTCCCCAAGTTCATTTTTCCACACATGTGTCTCTCGAATTCCTTTATATGCTTTAGCTTTTTTGCAAACATATTTCTTTTTGCTTCGAAAACTTTTCAATTCTTCAACCTTCAGGAAAAGATGTTTGATTTTAGGAGTTTTTATCTGCACTATATCGAAAAATGATTTCGCGCATTGAATATACAGCGTTTCATCCACACTTAAATTGTGTCGTGTCGCCAAATTTTTAACGAGCCTCCCAATGCCATCGCATGCCCCTTTCCCATGGCCTGTCGCGGAAAACAACCATTTCATTTTACGTGTCGAACTTTTGAATTCATTCAGATACAATTTTATCAATTGCCAGTATTGAATGTACCGAGTCGTGCGATAAGTCATCGGTAACAACGACATAACTTTCTACGTTTTGACCAAAATAACAGACTGCAGTGAAAATTGAGATTTGTTTTGACTTCCAGTGATATGACTGTACTTCATTTATCACAATCACTGAAGAATTTTCCGCAAAGTCTATATGCAAAACCAAATGAGATGAATTTTCTTTTGATATCGCTTTCTCTAGTTTTATACCGTTTTGTTGAATTTTTTTGCACTGTAAATGAGTAATGATCTTTAAAGTCCACTTAGATAATATTTTAATGAAAATTTCAATAAAAGTTGTTTTCTTTATAAGATCATTTTCTTCCCAAAATGCAAAAGTTTCTCCTTCGATTTCATCTCTTAAATATTCCGTGATTTTTTTCATTATTCCATCAATTCCAGGACATTTGTCGTATTCTTTGAATATACAAACATCGTTGTTCACTGAACAAACTACGGCGGATAGGACAATATCGCGCAAATTTGTAACTACAACACTGTACCTATTCAGACAATTTTTCAATCCTACCAAAAGCAATTCAAAATTAGTGCAATATATACACAAACAGACCTGCTTAGCCGGATATTGAACAACCCATTTTGGTCGGAGGGTGAAAAATTTTGAATGCCCAATTTTCATGTCCGGATTATCACCCTTCAATATTTCATAAGTTTCATGTATACTTCGAGACATGTATCGTTTCACCTTAGCAAGTTTCTTATCATTTTCGTAAACATTGATTACATCATTTTTATTCGGACTTTGAGTAGAGCAATTAAGGTCATCATTCAATAATATTCAAGCGCAACTCGCCAAACTTTTTCATCGATTGGATGTCCCAAATACGGATCAAGAATGCTATAATTTCCTTTTTCGCTGACGTGAATTTTCGCCTTCGAATCATGTAGTCAGTTACTTGTGGCCATTTAGAAAGAATTAATTTTTTTGGCATTTGACAAATGGGTGCTGATGACACCAATCTGATTTTTTCAGCGTACGAAGTACAATTTCCAGACTCAGACTGAAATTCTCAAACCACTTCACACAAAGTTGACAATCTGTGATCACTGATGTCGGAAATTCGAATTCTTCATTTTCCGCGATGAATGATTGGTCAGACATGTCATTATTAGAATGCGGAGAGCAAATAGTTAGTTCTGATGCACCAGATTGCAAATCTTCGGTCATTTGCGACATAGGTGTTTCTGTTTTACCGATGAAGGATGAAATTCGATTGTTTACTAAAAATAAACATTTTAAAGATGCTTAAATACCAAAAAACTACAATACATTATTATTCCATACATATATTGATAATTAAAAATCGGTATTCATTGGGCGTAGCTCACATTAACACGAAAAACCAATTTTTTATTCCAAAAATTTTAACTCTGAAACAAAAAATTTTAGTCGAGGGAAAATTTTTTAATGAAAATTCAAAGTCTCTGTTTGATGTAAAAAAAGTAATAATGTAATGTAATGTAAAGAAAAAAAATACATTTTTTGAGATATTCAATTTAAAAAAAAAAATTAAAAATTGTTCTATTGCAAAATAAAAAATTATTACTTATTTCTGAGTAATTTCCAAACTTCTATCTGATAGTGCGGATCATCACGAATGATTAGAAGTAAAAATCATTGAAATCGGTCAATTTTTGTCAAAAATATGACCAATTGAAAAAAAGAAGCCCCCAATTACCGAAAAATCGATTTTTACCCAAAAAACGAAATTGTCGATACATCTTGAAAAAAAAAATTTTCGGGCAAAAAAAAATACGTGTCTCTTTATTTTGACCAAAGCATAACATATTAAAATTTCGTTTAAAAATAAAATAGTGACCCGAAAGGATCGGTTGAATCGAGATGGAAAGCATCAGTAGTATAAATGATTGTGTAAAATCTGTAACGTAAAGTTGGCAGCTCTCTTTTAACGTCTGCGCAAAAGAAATATCACTTTTTGTCGTCAGGAATTGCCTTTTTCTTTAAATCATACGTTCATTGTAAAAAAAAACTAAAACGAAGACTTTTAAGTTTGCAAAGATAGTTAGTTTCAATTTCCAGCTTATTTTTTAATATTCAATCCTTAGATTGATGTTAATGAGCGTCAATGTAAAAGGAGGAATATATATACATATATTATAATAATTGTTAGTTGCTTTATGAATTGAAAGCCGTGGTGAGGACCAATCTGTTTTCTAATGATTGAGTTAATAGGTAGTGAAAGATAATGCATCTTGGTGAAGAGGTTGTAATGGAAACAGCAAAATTAAAATTATTAAGTCAATATATGAATATAAAAAGTTTACACATATAAATGAACAGAAATAAACAAAGTCAAACAGAAGAATTTATCATCCACAAGCAAAAAGGTAAGAAATGATAAAATGAATAAACGGAAGTTCGAAAATTTCAATTTATACGTAAAATATTTTGTTGTCATAGGAATCAAATAAAAATATTTAATAAATTATTTAGAAAAACTACAAGAAATATATATTTTAGGGCACATGCGCTTTAAATTAAATTACAATAATTTACCAACAACTCTAAAGGCAACAAAAGAAGAAGAAAATATAATACAGGCTTTTAAGACTACTTCACTTAAAATGTTACATACATAAAAGATAACAAATTCCAAACAAGTTGCGGACGCATGTTTTTTTAGGCGAACTTTGCGTTAGTTGACTGAATGTATTTGCGTTGTCCATAAGACAGGCTCTTAGTACATTCCGTGTAACATACACATAAAGGGTGTTTTTATAGAGGTATAGAACTTTAAGTTGGCATTACTTTTCAAGATGGCGACCGATTTCACAGCTGTCAAGTGATTTATTCTCAGTTTGGTTTGACAATTCATCATGAATAGACTCACGCCTGAACAACGCTTGCAAACAGTGCAATTTTATTTCGAAAATAATGGTTCTGTGCGGAAAACGTATCGCGCACTACGTCCATTTTAGCGATGTTTAGCGATGAAGCGCACTTCTGGTTGAATGGCTACGTCAACAAACAAAACTGCCACATTTGGAATGAAGGTAATCCTCAAGTGTATGTTGAAACACCGTTACATCCAGATAAACTGACTGTTTGGTGCACTTTATGGGCTGGTGGAATCATTGGTCCGTACTTTTTCAAAAACGATGGTGGCCAGAACGTTACAGTCAATGGTGATCAGTATAGAGCCATGATTACTAAATTTTTCATTCCTGAATTGAATAACCATGATGTTCAGGAGATGTGGTTTCAACAAGATGGCGCAACATGTCACACAGCTCGTGCCACAATAGATTTATTGAAAGACACGTTTGGTGACCGCCTAATTTCACGTTTTGGACCTGTGAATTGGCCTCCAAGATCTTGTGATTTAACACCGCTAGACTATTTTCTGTGGGGCTATGTAAAGTCATTGGTCTATGCGGTAAGCCACAAACGCTTGACCATTTGGAAGACAACATTCGCCGTGTTATTGCCGATATACGGCCACAAATGTTGGAAAAAGTCATCGAAAATTGGACGTCTAGATTGGACTACATCCGCGCCAGCCGTGGCGGTCATATGCCAGAAATCATATTTAAAATATAATGCCACAAAATTATCTTTCGGATAAATAAAATTCATGTCAATCGAAGAATCCATCGTTGTTTTATTGCAACTTAAAGTTCTATACCTCTATAAAAAACACCCTTTATATCTAGTCTTTATCGTTTTTAACTACTTGTATGCACGTATGAGTATGTACAATAGACTGCTATAAAATTCTTAAGTAAAAACATTGTGCTAATAACTGATTTTGAATATTTCAATAAATATTTGCCACAAATAAAAACTATGTGTATAAACCAATCAAGCAAATTTGTATACAAGTTACAAGATTAAACACATTGACAAGTGGACCGTACGAAAATAAAAGGAATATCAATGATGTCATTGATCTAATCTAATTAACATACATACATGTATGTAAAGCATGACTTTAGACGTGTGGTTTTCAATGCTGCAATATTTTTTTTTGGATTTGGTCTTTTTGCAGCTACTATTTGATATTTTATTAGTTTCGTCTAACATTTCATAATGAACACATTGACTTATATTAGGTGCGTTATTGCTTACATATGCCCCCAATTATTGCAAAAATTATAGCTCTTGATCCATCCGCGACAGGGAATTGCTCGAAATCATTTTAAAACATAATGGCAAACCCTAATAAAGTTAAATTCTAGGATATATAACATTAAGTTATGTGCGTTTTTTTTGTTCTTCTTGAAAAGCTCATGTGTAAAAACACACACCTTATTAAGCCTGTCATATGTTTTATTACGGAATTACAACAGTTTCATATATATTCTTAAATTACTGGATCGAGGACGGTGTCATTCTCGAATTTTATTATTAACTAGTACTAATCTACCTTGTTACTCAAGGAATATCCGTACTATGTTTCATCAAAATATTGTGTAGCAATTTCCTTCCAACAACTAAGTGAGCGATACAAAGCATTAGAAGGTTCATTTTTTTTAATCATATTAAACATTTTTGTGAGGAAATCATTATTCAGTTAGATTGATTGATTATTTTTTACAGCTCTTTTTCTTAAACATGAGTATGTATTAAGCTGCAGTAAAAGGATGATAAATAAATTTATCTTTCAACCCCTTTCTCAAGACACGATGGAAAGAGAAAATTAGAGAGAGACGTATGAATTAATTGAACATATATATGAACACATGCTAACAGAGTTATGTACAAAACATTAATCGTTCGTTTACTTGTGCTGTGAAATGGCAATATTAAAACTTGTAAAGAACAGGTGGTGGAAATGAGAAACGATATGAAATAATTATAGGATAATAACTTGCTGCATTGCTTTATATGGGGATGGAAATATCAAAACATTTTGTATTGCTTTCGTGTGTATGCAAAAGTCTTCTGATTAAAAACAGGTTTGAAACGAATTCAATTAAGGAGTGATAAAAAAATATTAAATCTTATGAAATAACTGCAAACTCATGACATTAGTGCTTAATTAAAAATATTATGTGCAGTTAAATATACATATAAATAAATATTCGTGTATACATATATAAAGCAATAGGCTGCAATAATTTATCATTACTAAATCTGCATGTTGTCTTTTATTTACTATAATATTGTGTAAACTGGATGAAGTGATACTGAACTCGTATTAGAAAATATTTATATTATTTGAAGCGTTCTCAACATCAATATTGGCCATAATAATATGTATTGTATGTAAATATATAGTAGCACGTGATCACTTCAAATTGCACACTAGTCTACTTCAGGTACATAAAAAGTTTTCTTTTGTGTGTAGAAGGTGTAGCGACTTAAATGTATTTATGTATGTATACTGAAGCATTCCAAATATTAGTATATAGAGCCATGTAAATCCGACGCTCACCAATATGTAGGGCGTATGACAACATACCGGTGACATGGATTATGTTTGTTTATGATGTTTCTCGAAGTGGAAGTGTATATTATTAATATAAAAGTGAAGATGACAAAGTAAACGAACGTATTTTTATTTCGTTTCGTGAATTGAGTATTAAGTATTAATTGAAGTGTGAAGTTTATCTTTATTTATTGTATCGCCACTGACTTAGCTCCATACCAAGAGACAATTATAAACATAACGAAAAAAGAAAAAATAAACATATAAAACCATAAATAAAAGTCAGATTTGCGATAAGTGACCAACACTAAACCCAAAAATAGCGGCGCATTCACTTACGGCAGCGGAGAGGAATGCTTCATGCACGCCTTCTGTAAGTACTCCAGCATCAGCAGCCGCACAAACATCCATACAGGCAAACAGGGCAACGTAAAGCGAAAATCAAACGGAAGGCTCAACTATGGAAGCTGATAAGAATACATTAAAGGCAATAAATTTGCCCCCTATGTGAGGAAGAGTCTACAAGATATTCAAAAGGGCTCCTGAAGTTGTTTCTATCAGAGAAAAAAAGAAATTATTTCTAATGCCAGTTGAAGAGCGCAAAAGGGCTGATTGTCATCATAAAGGTAATCGAAGCTTCAATAGACTCAAATGATGTAAAAGAAACTTCGGAAGAGCAAGGATTCCATGTTAGAGCGGTAGTAAATATAGGGTGTTTTTTATAGAGGTGTAGAACTTTAAGTTGGCATTACTTTTCAAGATGGCGACCGATTTAACAGCTGTCAAGTGATTTATTCTCAGTTTGGTTTGGCAATTCATCATGAATAGACTCACGCCTGAACAACGCTTGCAAATAGTGCAATTTTATTTCGAAAATAATGGTTCTGTGCGGAAAACGTATCGCGCACTACGTCCATTTAATCGATAAGCGCACTTCTGGTTGAATGGCTACGTCAACAAACAAAACTGTCACATTTGGAGTGAAGGTAATCCTCAAATGTATGTTGAAACACCGTCACATCCAGAAAAACTGACTGTTTGGTGCACTTTATGGTTATTGCCGATATACGGCCACAAATGTTGGAAAAAGTCATCGAAAATTGGGCGTCCAGATTGGGCTGCATCCGAGCCAGTCGTGGCGGTCATATGCCAGAAGATTATCTTTCGGATAAATAAAATTCATGTCAATCGAATAATCCATCGTTGTTTTATTACAACTTAAAGTTCTATACCTCTATAAAAAACACCCTTTATAATTCATAGGAATAAGGTACCGTAACTTATGTTTAAAGTATTCCTATCTCCAAGCTCAGTTCAGCAGAAGAAGAATAAAACTCATCAAATTTACACCTAAAAATAAATGTTACATAAAAGAATTACGGTAGAAGAACCACTGAAGAGAAATGGTCCAGTGCAATGTACGAATTGTAAGGAATGTAGTCATACCAAATCCTACTGTACTTTACGTACTGCCTGCGTAGCATGTGTTGAGCTTCACCATTCTAGTAAATGCTCTTTAAATAAAACCGATGAAACACAAAAAAGTGTAGTAATTATGGCGGCAATTACATGGCCAATTACAGATTTTGTCCGGTTTATAAAGGTCTTAAATCAAAACTTTGTCAAGGTATTCAAGAAAGACGCAACCAACTTCCACAAATTATCCCTGTTACGACTCCTTCAGATTTACCCAGTTCAAGCCCTAGTCAAATGAACTATGCTAGCGTATTGAAATGAAGTGAACAGGTCTCACCCGTAATTCCACCCAATACTGAAATAGAGGCCATGATTCTCAATCTGATCCACTTTATGACACAATCCATGCCAACCATGCAAAGTATGGTCCAAGGCCTAATATAGGCACAAAACCAAATGACTCAAACCCTGATGGCGAAAAAATGAGAAAACTCGGAAGATGTATATGGAATGATAATGGTGTTAATCAACACAAATTAGGCTTCAAATTGTTTCTAAAGTGTCATAAAATAGAGCTCTTATTTGAAACGCACCTCACTAACATGTATAATTTTTATATTCCTGATTGCTGAGATTTGCTGTCCGCTCCACATTTTGTGGTAACAGAAAAACAATTTAGTGACTTTTTCACAATTCTGGATGATAGGATTTTAGCAGAGGTGGATGCAATGCCCGGTTATATAACACGGTCATGAGCAACAAAAATAGGTTCGATTTTATCTCCCCAAGAAAATCAACTTACTGGCCTGCGGACCCAAGGAAGTTACCACAAAAAACGCAGATAGGAATTTAATATTTACCAAGAGCCTTGCTGACTTATCATCCAATCATTCCCCAGTAATCATTAAACTGAAGGAACAACTGGTGGAAAGTGAGTATGCTTCTCGACCTAAATTCAGAACTAACTGGATTACATATAAAAAATCATAAGCAGCCGAATACAAGCCAATCCTGAAATGGAGATAAACATTTATATTGAAAACGAGATATTTGTTTTTAACAGTATGTTAGCAACAGCAGCAACTATAGAAACACCAGAGCAGAAAACACAACCAAGAACCAGAACAATAATAACTATTAAAGGCATAGAATTGCTCCGAAATAAGCGACGTTTGCATCGTGAATGACAAGCCTATCAATCGCCCGATGCAAAAATTTGACTTAAGATGGCAGATAAAAAGCTAAAAGTGGCCTTAAAATACGAACTGGGTTAAAATATGAAAAATCTAGTAACGTCTTTGTCTCCAAACGATTCTACTAAAAATTGATTTGGAAATCTAGTAAAAATCTCAAGCCACTGAAGCGCCGTTTGAGATTACGTATCGGATCCTGGGCCAAAACTGTGAAAGAGAAGGAAATTTGTTTTGCGGAGAACCTCAGTACAGTAATGCACCTTTGCCACTAAATCAAAGTGGTCTGAGCTAAAGAAGATTATCGCTGTCTTAGATCCAAACAAATATCCTGGATGCGATCATATCACACTAAAGATGCTTAAAAACCCCCCGAGTATTCTTGCAAGGCTTTTCATTGCCATACTAAAGATAGGATATTATCCACAAACATGAAAAAAGTCCAGGTAAGGACAAAACTCTGCCGTGATCATATAGACCAACCAGCCTTGTCTTTCCAAACTTTTCGAAAAATTACTGCCATAAAAAATTTCTCCTTTTCTCCATGAAAACGACATATTTCCTACACATCAATTTGGCTTTAGAGAAAAACATGGCACAATTAAACAAGTATATCATATAACTAATGAAATAAGAAAGCCTACAAGTAACTAAACTTATAATTTTCACACACACATTCTCAGGTTTTTACCCATACATGTTTAACAGAATGCTGTGTGTAGAACAAAAATTTCAATAAGAATATAATGGAATGAAAAATCGAATTTTGAGAATAGGCACCAACCGCAGGCACGAGCCGCGGGTTGCCTATCAACTATTTTGCTACATTGAATTTTGAGCAAAACCGTTAGTTTTTAGTCGAGTGTGTTGCCGTGCTAAATATGTCTTCGATAAAAGTTTTGAATTTGTTGACAGAGTTTACCTTAAGTTTTAGAAGATTAAAAAAACAAACGAATTTATCGATGGACATGTAATGTATATATTAGCTTTATTACTACGGCGGGTATAAATTAAATATTTAAGAATGTTTTAGATATTTATATATGACTAAGTAGTTTGTGTAGAATGCATGAACCTGAATTATATGATATATTTCAAAATGATTTGGTTTTTATTGAGTTTTATTATTATTTCTTTTTTTGGTAATTGTTTTCGTTTTGCTACTTTTTGAGTCGTGCTATTTAGTTTAAGTTGTAAATTTATTGTTCATTTCAGTCATATTTATTACATCCCTGAGTGAAAAAGTGGACTATTTCGATCAGGTGGACTCAGCTGTTTTTTGATCATATGATAGTATATCTACTTGTAGGGCTGTACGATGATCTGGTATGATGGTCTAATTCATAAAATTTAATCATTGCTTACATAATTACCTAACATGTTTCACAATATCCCTGAATCCTATTTGTACAACAGGCGATTCACTGTAAAAGTAAATGAATATATAACAGAGCAGTAAGCAATCACGGCAGGTGTTCCGCAGGGTGGTGTTCTTGGTTCATTATTATATATACTGTGCACGGCAGAGATTTTAATCGTAACACAAAAATATGTAGCAAAACTGCACAATCATCTGAACTCTTTGGCCTCTACCACAAGTCACAAGCGCCTGAAAGGCAGAAATTCAGCAGCCTTGTAAAGGGCCTTTTGGATATGACTTAAACTTGAAGGTTCCTCCAATTGTAGGAACTATATCATGGTGCGCAACACTAGTCGTAAGAGTAGTATGGTCGCAAGGCGCTTAAGCGACTTTAAAGCATCCAATATATAAATATACTAGATTTTTTCGTCGACTTTGTCTGCATAGAATTTGAAAATGGTTCTAATAATATGCTTTCCCGAATGATTGAACGCTTCTAAAAAATCCCCGTCAGAACCTTAGTACAATTTTGTATGCTCCATAAAATATTTTTATAAACTACATAAACAGACATCACATTACAAATATTTTTGTAAGTTGATCTTAACAATATCTGGTTCCAACAAGACGGGCTACGTTTCACACAGCACGTGCAGCAACCGAATTATTGCGAGAAACGTTTGGAGATTCGATTATTTCAAGAAATTGTGACATTGAATGGCCTCCAAGAAGTTGTGATTTAACACCATTAGACCACTTCTTGTGGGATTATTTAAAGTTATTGGTCTTTAGAAATGAAGGAGACTCTCTTCAAGCTTTAAAAGTCAATATTGAACGCGCTATTCGTCTTGGAGACCATTTGAATGATGTTATATTCAGAACTTAATTGTATCGATTGTACTTCACATTAAATAAAAAACATTTGAATTTCCTGAACAATTAGTGTTTTTTTTTTGAAAGGAATCATATCACTTTTATTGGAAAACCCTATATTCTTAAGGGGTATTCTAGTCTAGAGGAATGAGTTTTAGGTAACTTTTGAAGCTCCGTAAAATACAAACAAATAAATATTTGTTCTATCCATATTTTTATAAGATATTTATTAACATGAGAAAAATACAACAAAAAATTTAAATTGTTTTTTATTTCCACGAAATAACATCTGGATAAAGTGGATAAGTGACCATGCTCACGATTTCAGCCCTTCTAGCAATCTGAAAAAAAAGATTATTGATCTATTTCTGGAACTACGGAAATGTCGATAAAAAAAATTCTCAAAATGGCGACTGTTAGAAAATAAAAAATTATTTAACTTTTTTGATTTTTCGAATTTTTTTTTTAAATAGTAAAAGTTGAAATGTGCAGATGAGCGTAGTTCTCGAAAAATTTCAAGTAGAGCTTGAGAAACGTGGGTATGGTTTTAAAAAATACAGTTTCGATAAAAAAGCGTTTAAAGATTCGCGTAAAGGCTGAGCTGGTGTGGATTCAGCGTTAGGAAAACAGCTACATCTCCGAAAATCATTTGAATTTTTAAAAATCCCCTTATATACATATTTTTAAAATAGTTAAACTTCAAAAATATGCAAAAAAATCGAATTTTTCAAAATTCTAGACTAGAATACCCCATTAAGAACATATATGTATGTATTTACCAATTACCCATTTCTATCAACACTTGAAGTTAATTTTTATCTCGGTTATATTGAGTAAGGCTTTTTTAAGTTATTGCATGCAACATAAATATGGCATTGTCTGTTGAAAATAATGACAAGTGACCCTAAACTAACAATAAGATTGTTTTGTCATGGAAAGAGTTCCGCCTGAACAATGTTTACAAATCATTCAACTCTATTACGAAAATTTATGCGCGCTTCGCTCAACTTATGCTCAATATAATTATTGGATAATATTCGACCGAATAGACCATGTCCAGCACGCAGTGAAGAAAATATATCGGCTGCAGCTGAGAGTGTACACGAGGACCGTGGGGAGTATAAGTAGATTCGGCGCCGTTCGAAGCGACTCGGACAGCGTCGATATTTTAAATTGAAAGCGTAAAAATACAGCCGCTCGACATTCCCAGCGATATCGCTTTGCTCTATTGGCTTTTGAAAAAAGAAAATCCGACGTTTTCGAGCCAAATTTTGTTCAGCGATGAGGTCCATTTCTGGCTCAAAGGGTATGTAAGCAAGCAAAATTGTCGGATTTTGGACGAAGAGCAACCTGAAGAGAATTGGCGCTTATATTCGAACATATACAGGCATGTTCTTAATTTCACTTTAGAGAAAAAGTAGATTGAAAACACCTCCATTTGATATTTTGGTGTTCGAAATTATACACAATTCATTCGAACATGAAACTGCCATGTTTTGAAACACGATTCCACTTAAAAATGTGAAGTTTCTAACCACTTTAAAATGATTTAGTGCATTTATGGAAAGAGCGAACAAAGGCTTAGTACAATAACATTTTTATAATATTATCAAATTGTTATATTAAACGGTCACATGTTATTATGACTCTTTCCTATTTTGTTGAATCAGGTATTAAAATTAGTATTGTAAAGAATGATGCAGTTAACAAAAAATATTAAACTTTTTATAAATTTATTGACCTATTAACATATTTATATTTATGTGCTTATAATATTTCGTATATGCATATTGCAGTGGCTGAGTTATTACTATAGACAGTCAGAGTTTAGTCGCCATTCAAAGTCTTCCACGAAAATGTAAATATGAATGCCTCGAACCGAAAGGGCTCAACTTTGGTCTACGCTTATGTACAATAAGATGGGACAACTAAAAATAAATCCCAAATATATGGCTACAACCGAATCGTAAGACTTAAAACAGACTATACACTAATATGATGCAGCGATCTATGAACGCTCTATATTTCTACCGATCTGTTGATTTGTGATGATGAATGTAGATAAAATTATACTAACTTCCTAAATTTCAAGCAAATCGAACTTGATCCTCTTATTTCTGGTTTGATGCACTTGAATTTTGGTACATAGGAAGCTTTTTCCTAAATTAACACGGGTAACACTATTCCTTTCGGGAAGGGGGTCTAGAACTGATCCATTCAAAAAATCTAGCTTACCTTTATAAAAAGAATTTTAATATTTTGTACTAACTGCACCATTCTCCACAATACCAATTATAAAATCTAAATTCAATAAAATAGGAAAGAGCCATATCAACGTTTGGCCAGGCATCGTTAGGATATTACATATAAATATGAAACAAACACAACAAGAATCAGTGGTAAAGGCTTCTTCTTCTTTAGCGTAGGCACCGCTTACGCGATTATAGCCGCATCAACACAGCCGCAGTTACATATCAAAAATTATTCGCCGAGTTCAAAAGTAAATGGAAAATATCTGGCTGGACCTTGATTTTCACCGACGGCTCCAAAGAAAAGGACACAAGGACGCAGAAGCATTCGCAATCAAACTCGCTGTTGAGTATGCTGCCACAACCAAAGGCAAACATATAATCTGCACCGACAGTAATGCGTCTTTCAGCGCAATACAAAACTGAAGAAACAAAGAGCCACTTGTCGAAAACATCAGATTAATGCTACACCAATATAACACCAAAATAAAAGTAATGTGGATCCCAGGACACTGCGGCATTATCGGAAACGAACATGAGGATATTGCCGCCAAAAACACAACTCGCTCACCTTGCTTCCTTTTCAACCCAATAGTGAAAGCAGATATAATCAGACTAACGAAAACCATTACAAAAAAACAATTCAAGAAAAATGGGTATCGCACCAACACTCTTATAAAGCTATTAACCCAAACCGCTCCAGATTCCCTCCCCCAAGTAAAATCCCGTCCCAAAAAGTCAAAGTATTTACGAGACTTCGACTAGGTCATACTACGGTCACTCATCAGCATCTACTAGAACGGAAAGCAGCTCCAAGTTGCTCAGCCTGCAACTGCCCGTTGACAGTAATTCATATTCTCGACAGCTGCACTAAATATACAAATAGCAGAAGAAACATATTTGGAAACACAAAGCCCTCTGATGTACTAAAAGAATCCTCAGTCAACAACGTTTTAAATATTTTCAACTTAATATACCAAAACAAACTACAGTTACATACATACATACCTACCATAATTTAATAATTTTATATTCTAAGGATAATTTAGAAGTTAGTATAAAATCCATTAGAATTAAGTCAGGCCGATAGCCTAGCAGCTAGTGCCTAGCCAATGTAATATAATTATTCATGATTATATTTCATCTATTTAAATTAAATAAATAAAAATAGTGACTCATACTGCCTTATTAACTGTATACATACATTATTCTCTTAACAATTTGTTGCATGATAAACGTCGTTCGACTGCTTAGAATCTAGAAACTTCTCCAGGCAAAGTAATGTTACGATCTTGCTGAATCAACCTCGATGATTTCCCAAATCCTTCGGGTACGATCTCTGGATTGTTAAATAATAATCGCCAACTTAATTTGCAGTATCTTTATTTATAAAGACTTTATTTAATGTCCTTTTATTATTCAGTAATTCACAATTCAATTACAATTCGCTTTACTATTTACAATTAATTGTATACAACTTTCACAATGTACTGTTTTTATTTCTTCAATGTAATGTAATCTCCAACGCGTTTGCTTCACGACTGATTACTAACTGACTCCTCTGCAGTCGTGTGTTGCCCTTATATACAACCCGGTTGCTCGCAACCAACCGCCTAGAATAATCTAATATTTCTCTTTACGATAACGTATCGTTTTACGCTCTAGAAAATGCCAGTTGTCGGCTCCTCTCTTTCATCTGTCATTCGCTTCGCATTTTCGCCACAGTATTTTCGAAGCATCATAAATTTTTTAAATGGTAGATCAACCGCAATATGGGATGATGTAGACGGGGTCGCTCTCCAGCTCTGATAGAAATAGCCAAACAGTGTTGAGAAAGCGAATGGATTACTGACGAGGTGAAGCCATTTTGTTGAAAGTCAATATAGCCCGGACATGTTGAGTTCCTAGCAGAATATTCATTCTTGATAGAATAGGTGGCATCAGCTAATTGAATGTCCGGTAATTGAGTAGTGAGCGCTTGTGAATAGTAGTTGCAACCACAAGTTGTTTCAGTTTTTTAAAATGCGATACCGGTGACAAGAATTCGTGATGGTGAGCGAGGAATGCCAAGTTTCAAGATCGCAGCGCTCAGAAATGTATGAAAGTTCAGAAGCTGAACCAATAAGCATTCGGCCTGGAATGAAATGGATGAGAGGCTTGTGAAGCTTAATGACGATAATTGTGAAACCTATTTGGCTACAAACTCAAGATTTGTTATTCTGGTTGTTTTTAATAAGTACTGAATATATTTCAGGAGTTGGCTCAAAAGTCTCGACGGAACATGGAGACACGGTATTCGATGTATGCCCTGCCTTCAGACAATTAAACCGGAGTGATTTATCCTTGCCTAAATAACGACGATCTTGGACAGACAAGTTAATAACTACTTGTATAGGATATTTTGAAACTGAATGATATATGGCCGCATTTAAGGCATTTTTGCTTGTGAGGTAGAATTACGTAATTTGTTTTTGGAGGTTAAAGGCATCCTGTCAACCAAAATTTGCTTTGGATTTGCCAGCTCAAGTTCTTCGCTGCGAAAAATTCATAATATTTAAAAATTTAAAAATAAAAGGAACTTTTATATCCTTATATGTAACCGAAATATGCATTAACAATTGTGCCGCTACGTCTTTGAGAAAGGATTTCAGATTGTGAAACTTCTGTGTGTTAGGGATGTTATATTTTTTCATGCACTGCGCTAATAATCAGATCTTTAAAAAATGCCCATGCTTTGTATTAGTTATGTATATTACATGAGTATTAAATGAATAAAAAGTAAGTATTTGTTATTAGAATTTTTAAAACAAATAATGTATTGCATTATATTCAGAAATGTCCAAAACAAAAAATAAAATTAATTAAGTTAAAAGAAAAGTAAATTCAAAAGTATAAGGAATTCAAAATATAGATCATCTATATTTATATATGCATGTGTGCGAATATAATATTTATAATAAAAAATGAAAATGTACACAAATATAGTAAGAATATAATATATATTTATAACTTATGAATACCAAGGGTATAAAATATGTAAAAACTTGGAGTTTGGTGTTACATTAAGTGAGCTCTTAGTGAGAGCATCTGTACGTCCATATGCATTCAGTTCGAGGTAATAGTCATTTAAGCCCTCAGATAATATGTTAGTGTGACACGTCAATCGCTAGTATTCCAACTCCAGCGATGGGCAACTCTGTGAAAGCCCGCTGAGTCCCTCAGAATTCACCATCTCAAAAAATATCTAAATAAATACTAATATAAGTGGCACTTCAAAATTGTGGCGCTCCCTTCCTCTCAGGTTTGTCCCTCAGGCACAAACTACTTCCGAACCCCATAAGTGCGTAGCATTCATGATCCCAACTGTCCGATAGGAAGGTAGATAGAAAAGACACAGAAATAGAAGAAGAAAGAAGTAGGAACAGTGATAGTAAAAGAAAGGTAAAATTAAATCGTTAAGAGGAAAAACAAGATATTAGTTGGTCGATGGTTACCAGGTATGGTTGTGTTAGCCCGAACTAGCCCGCCGCCCCACCTCACTATGAACAAAAATTTTCATGGCTGGGTTTAGATAAAGGAAAAGAAGAAGGGAAATTATATAGGATGAGAATGGAGGGATGTAAAGGAATATAAAGAAGATGGATTGGCCTTTTCGGTCAGATGGAGTCCTCCCACGATCTCTTTGCATACTCGCTTACGCATCCACGGGTGACGCTTTGACTCCTACTATATACCGCACTCCCTAATCATGGCCATGTTCGTAAGTCTCCTTTTTGATTAGGCCTGTCCGGCTAGTGTAGTCTACACAATTTTTGCCACATGTGACATCCACACTAAAACCAAAATTAAAACTCCTCAATCGAAGATATTTTCTATTTCACAAATGACAATTAAGACTGACAATAAGATTCATTCATTTATATTACTTTACTAAACTCACATGGAAAGTGAAAAAATCACAGCTTTATTATAATACATATTTCATAAGTTATCAATATTATGAATTTAAACAATTTCTTCTCTGAATTTTTCAAGTTATCTTTTCAATAAAGCTCAAGTTTTCTGAATCAACCTCGATGATTTTCCAAATCCTTCGAGTCCGATCACTGGATTGCTAAACAAAACTCCCAAGATTTATTTGTTTGGCTTCTTAACCGTCAGGAATTTATTTGTACAGTAATTACAATTTTCATCTTTAGCCAACGGCTTATTTTACAATTCTTTATGATATACACTTATTATCTGCTTCACTCAGCTCATCCGTTTCTAAAACACATACAGCTCACAGCAATGTTAACTCCACTAAGTTGTATACTCGTCTCCTATTGTGATAGCGTCTGCCACTCTTTTTATACCTGTTCACGCGCTTAAGGATAAGCTGATTATTCGTTTGCCTGCGGTATCTGCAGCTGTTCCGTTTATCCTTAACCGCATGTAATTTCCTTTATGCTGTCTACCCTTTTCTTTGTCCTTGGTAAGGGTAATTTGCATTATACGGCCCCTGCTTTATTTTCGGTCCTTTTCGGGGAATTTACATTGTCACTTATATCAATCTGTTCATCGTATTTGGGATTTTCGTCACACTGCCCTCCACCTAAGTCTGATCGTACCGATCAGACATACTATCTGTTCCAAACGCCGCGAGCCTTTCTAAGTGAACCACTTTCATTTTGTTTCTTGGTTTCCCAACAGTCTGGATTCGATACTCCGTACTATTTATTCATCCAATTACTTTGTATGGACCTTCCCGCTTGCTGTGCAAGATTTTCTTCCGTGGAGAATCGTGCAGCATTACCAAATCTCCTTTCTCAAAGCTTTCAGGATTCCTCGCCTTAATAAATCCTTCTACCTTGTTGTTCATAACCTTAGGGCATTGCTCAACAGTTTTTCGTACCTCTCTCAACTTCTTCATTAGGACACGAGACATCTTGCCATTTCCGTACGTATTTCCCTTCTGCTGCTCGTTCTGTACTGTTGTATCATTACTGTTGTACGCATGATCGTGGCCAATACTTAGCGGCAACTGCAAATTTCCATACTCCATCACTCTTTTCTTTAGGTCGATCTTCATTCCTTGACCAAGGAGAAAGTCCACACCAACTATGATTTCATCCAAGATTTCCGCTATTAGGAACTCATGCAACACTGTCATATTCTCGATTATGACTTTACACGAGGCTTTTCCCAGAACCCTGGCGTCCTCACCAGTTAATGTTTTCAACTTAGCTCTATGTAATGGACCTATTTCCCTGGTGATCAAATCGGATGGAATGATGGAATTTGACGCGCCCGTGTCCACAGTTAGCTCTCGTCCATGTCCATCCACATATCCGCTGATAGTAACGTTGCTCGCCTTGTTATCGATTTTTCACGTAGAACCCATATTATAATCGCGAGCGAAGTGTCCAGGCCTTCTACAGTTGTAGCAAATCCTGGTTCTCATCAGTTTGGCGGTTTTCGACGTTTCCCGGATTCCTTTCATCACATTTGGGCTTTCCAACTTCGCACAGTTCGCTTTGTACGCTGGTCTGCACGAAAGCTCGGCCGCTTCCTTTGTCTGAGCATACGAGACAGTCTCGGCAAATGTTGGCTTTGGATTCGCATACGCCTCTCGCCTGCTATAATTGTTCCTTATTCCGCTGATAAACCTCTGAATTTTTATCCTCTCGAGGTATTCTCCAAGACTATCTCCATAACCCAAAGGAGTTAGCATCTCAATCTTAGAAGCAAATTCCTGCAGGGTCTAGTTGGACTTCTGATAGCGGTTCTCTAATTCCATCTGATAGATGTGTCTTCTATGCTCGCTACCATAGCGTCTTTCCATGCCTCGCATTAGTGCCTCATAGTCATCTCTCTCGTATGCATGAATAGTGCAGCTGACTTCTCCTCCATGCTCCAGTTATTTGCTTTAGCCGTCTTTTCGAACTGAAGCTTTAAGATGTGGAAAGGGGTGGTGCCGTCAAAGGATGGTGCTTTTATGCTAGGGGTGCTCCTCGAAATGCTTGGACGATTCGGAAGCAATTCGTGGACACGTCCTTCCAATTCGCTAACTTTGGTCGCAATGAGCTCATCTACTTTGCTTTGCCAACCTTCTAACTCGTTGACTTTGGCCTCAATCAACTCCTCTATCCTGTTTTGCCTTTAACAATACTCTCCTGAAGCTGTATGAGCCGGGATGAAATACGTGCTTCTTGGTCTTGCATTTGCGATGAAATGTGGGCACTCATTTGTGACATGTTGGTATCCTGTTCATCGAACTTTTGTGACATCTTGGCATCCTGCGCATCCAACTTTTGTGACATGTTGGCATTCATTTGCGAAATTGCTGCCAATTACATGTTTACGTCCATACTCGTAGATGAGCTAGGAACCTTTTCTTTAACTTTAGTTGCTGACTGCTCTGAATCTTCCGTAGTCTCAACAGACTCTTCCTTTTCCATTTCTTTCTTGGATGTCTCCTCGTCCTCACGGCAGAATTCATATTCGCTCAAATCTATGCCTTCTGCTTCCATAGCTTCTCACAGCCGTGATTGTAGCTCAGCCTTATTCCCGGTTGAAGATAATCCTCTCTTCGCCAATTCCTTTTTGAGGAGTAGTATCGTTAAATCTTGAATCTTGACCATTTTCAAATATTTTTTTTTGTTTTCGGAATTTATTTAGCAATCACACTTCTGACACCAATTGTAACGAATTTGCTGAATCAACCTCGATGATTTTCCAAATCCTTCGAGTCCGATCACTGGATTGCTAAACAAAACTCCCAAGATTTATTTGTTTGGCTTCTTAACCGTCAGGAATTTATTTGTACAGTAATTACAATTTTCGTCTTTAGCCAACGGCTTATTTTACAATTCTTTATGATACACACTTATTATCTGCTTCACTCAGCTCATCCGTTTCAAAACACACACAGCTCACAGCAATGTTAACTCCACTAAGTTGTCTATACGTCGGTAGCTGCAGCTGTTCCGTTTATCCTTAACCCCGTGTAATTTCCTTTACGCTGTCTACCCTTTTCTTTGTCCTTGGTAAGGGTAATTTGCATTATACGGCCGCTGCTTTATTTTCGGTCCTTTTCGGGGAATTGCCTTATATTGTCAACAGTTTTGTTTGCCCTTGGTATGGGTAATTTGCATTATACGGCCGCTGCTTTATTTTCGGTCCTTTTCGTGGAATTGCATTTACAATGTCACTTATTTCAATCTGTTCTTCGTATTTGGGATTTTCGTCACAATATGTTGCCGAGTACCTCACCAATTCACTTTTTTTAAATACTGCTGGTTCCAGTCCAGGTTCAAGCAACATCACAAATTATTTGCTAACTGGTCTTTGCAAAGTCCTACCACATACACCAATGGCACAAAATATTGTTTTTGGATGGGTGCTTTTCGGCAAAGCGATATATTCGTCCGCTGCAAATGCAAAATGCATTTCGTCCCTGCACTCCGATGTGCAACTTATCAGAATGGTAAGTAAGTTTTGGGAGCTTGAAAAGTTTCCTTCTAAGCGTTACATGACTCCTGAAGAGAAATTCTGTGAGAATCATTTCCGTGAGCACTGCCACCGCGCTGAAGATGGGCGCTACGTCGTACGCCTTCCGCTGAAATAATCAATTCCATTAGGTGAGTCGAGATCCATAGCTGTGAGAAGTTTGCTTAGAATGAAAAAAACGTTTCGCTGCTGATGACGAGCTCCGTCGTCAATATACACAACTTATGCATGAGATCTTAAGCCTTGGACATACCATACGGAACTTGCAAGTAATTTTCAAGTACAGAAGAGTTTTTACATGCCACACCACCCCGTCGTAAAGAGCACCAGCTCCACCACCAAACTCAGAGTTGTTTTCAATGCGTCATTGAAAACTTCATCGGCCCTCATTCAATGACGCACTACTTATTAGTCCACAATTACAAGAGGATTTGTTCTCTATACTTGTTCGTTTTCGAACTCATGCTGATTCTCAACGTATAGTATGGCGTGATACGTAAACTGAGGTTATTCGGGACAATCGGATGCTTCGTGTGACGTATGGCGTCGCCGCAGCGTCTCACTTGGCCGCACGATATCTTCGTCAAGCTGCATTAGATCCTCGTGAAGCATACAAGGCAGCGTCTACGGTCATCATGCGTGATTTCTACATGGACGATCTATTAACAGAATCGTCTTCAATAAACGATGTTTTCAAACTACAAACTGACGTGACAAAAGTTTTGTCTAAAGCTGAGTTACGCAATAGCCCACTTGCGTAACGAGCTTCGTGAAGAAACAGATTTCATATATGTTAGTTGACAGGGATGAAGTACGTACTCTAGGTACTATTTGGAACAAAAACGACGATTGCTTATCGGTTGCAGTGCACTTGACACCATTGCCTGCAGTTCTTACGAAGAGGGTTTTTTTTATCAGACTCCAGCAAAATCTTTGAACCACTTGGATTGATTGCGTCTTGCACCATTTTTTCAAAAATTTGGCTCATGTATATTTGGAGCGCTGATGTTGACTGAGATGAACCTATACCCGCTGATGTCACTGAAGTATGGCTTTCTCATCGTCAACAGTTACCTAAATTCTCAGCAGTCAAGCTTCATCGATGGATTGTTCCTATAATGCCACACTCTATCATCGCACGCCGCTAAGCGACGGAAAATTTAATGTATTGGTTGCTGCATGTGCAAAGGTCGCATCACTAAGAAGTACTACCCGTCCACGGCTGGAACTATGTCCAGGGCATCTGGACTCGAAACTAGTCAAGAAGGTCCAGTTCAGTTTCGGTTGTATGATGAAAAAGTTATATGTAGAGACCTACTCTACTATAACGTGGTTACGAAGTCACCCAAGCCGGTGGTCAGTCTTCGTTGCCAGCCGCGTAGCCGCTGACAAGTTCTGAAACTAGTATTAACGCCGAACGAAGAGTGGCCAAATCGGCAACACACTTTCCTGAAACCGCAGAAGAATGGGTACTGCTATCAAGATACCATTCATATATCAAACTTAAGAAGGTCACTGCTCTACGCTTCATAAATAACTTACGTTCGACCAGAAATCAACGGACTACAAACAATCTTACCAGCAGGGAACTACGTCAAGCTGAAATAGTATACTTGCATGAATTAAGAAGTTTTCTTGGACTGTGTACTTACTATCGATGCTTTGTTCCGAATTTCGCCAGCGTAGCTCATAGCCTACATGACCTCTCTAGGAAAAATTGACCTTTCGAGTAGAAAACTGAACAAGGGGAGGCATTTCAAGATTTTAAAGAACGGCTATGCACTGCGCCTAAGCTAGCGTACACGGTTACAAGTGCAACATTTATTCTAGATACAGATGCTAGTGGTTATGGCATAGAAGGTGTACTTTCGCAAGTGATTGATGGGCAGAAGAAGATAATTGTATAGCTGGTCTATTGGGAAACCAGAGCGGAATTACTGCGTAACTCGAAGAGAATTACTTGCGTTGGTGGATTGCATCAAACGCTTCCACAAATATCTGTATGATCAACATTTCCGAGTTAGAACGGATTATGCACCGCTGAAGTGGCTACTACTGTTCAAGAATCCCGAAGGGCAGTTAGTTCGGTGGATTGAGAGATGAATACACGACCAAGTAAGGAACAAAAGGCAGCGGAAAGTCCCATCTCGAAGGCATACTGAGCACTATGGAAAAAAGTAGAGTTGCATAGAATACGGGAAAGTGAAGATAGCCAGTGCTCTCGAAAGCTAATAATAGTTCTGAGATTAACAATTCCGGATGTTCTCAAGGAATTCCATAATGGTCCTAGTGGGGGCAATTAGCCATTACGAAAATGCTGGAGAAGATCGAGCAGCGGTGGGTTGGTTGGGTTGGTTGTCATAAATCGATCGGTGAGTGGATTGCTAACTACAAGCAGTGCATAGGAGCTAAAGGCCCAAAATCACGAAATCATAGGCAGATGAAGCAGTAAAACTCAGGTGCACCATTTGGGCTAGTTGCCATAGATGTAGCCGGTCCATTCCCTATGAGCAAACAAGGAAACAAATACGTTCTTGTGGGTATGTACTACTTCAGTAAATGGCCTGAAGTCTACCCAATTCCAAACCAGGAGGCGAAAACAGTTGCGGATGCATTCACTCACAATTGGGTTACCAGATACGGTGCGCCTATAGAATTGCACTCAGAGCAAGGAAGAAACTTTGAATCGACTGTTTTCCAGGAGATGTGCCAGATATTTGGTATTCTCAAAACCCGAACGACAGCCCTGCATCCTCAATCAGATGGCATGGTAGAGCGATTCAACCGGATCCTGGAAGAGCACTTGCAGAAAGTAGTGGACAAGCATCAAGATGATTGGGATGTGCACATAACGCTTTTCCTAATGGGATATCGGTCCGCAGTTCATGAAACAACAGGTCAAACACCTGCGAGGATACTGTTTGGTAGTGAACTTCGGTTGCCCAGCGATTTAAAATTTGGAATAGCTGGTGATGCGAGAAGAATTGAGAAGAAAGCATTACCGTTTTCCAGGAAGAGTTAAGAGAGATACATGCTCTTGTCAGAAAGCGAACTCAAATTATGAGAGACAAAATAAAGGCCAGGTATGACAAGGCGATGAACTCCGAAGGCTTCCAAAATGGAGATTAGTGTTGCTATACAAACCACTTCAGTGCGATTATGAAGGTCCCTACAAGATCATCAAACGACTAAACGACGTAGGGTATCGACTCCAGACTGTTGGGAGACCAAGAAGTAAGATGAAAGTGGTCCACCTAGAAAGGTTTGGAATAACAAATGTGTCTGATAAGGACGATCAAACTTATGTGGAGGGCAGTGTGGCGAAAATGCGAAGCAAATGTGTACTATAGGCGGTCGTATATACATGTTTAGTGGTCCGATCTATATACAAATCGTATATAAATGTCTCTATGACTGAACTCATGCTAAATGGCTGAACGAAGTTTAATGAAACTTTATGTTCAAATGCGCTCCAGAATAATTTAGATTTACAACTCGGCAGAGCTACCAACTTGAAATTTAAATCTGAAAAAGTGATGAAATAAGTGAAATATTACAATGTCCATATCCATTGTGCATTGTACATTCATTTCAACCAATATATGTAATTTTTGAATTTCTGATGGAGGTTTTGTAAAATATTTTAGATTAATATATGAATCGGCTGTATCGGCCCTTTGGATGGTTTCTTCGCGAAAGATGCCAGTCACTGCTCGGTGCATTAAATACTAAGATTTTATTTTCGTTAAAACGTTACTCTAACTAAATTGCTGCCACTACAGTATAATACGTGACTTTGTCATAAAAAATACCATTGGCTATGAATTTAGATTCTGCTTGCGCAATCCATAAATCTAGCTATTCGTGCCAAAATCGTGGAACTTTAATGAAAGCTTGGTTGCTTTGTTCTTTTTCGGGTATTTTTTTCTTCAGGCGGGTTCACCATACGTAGAGAATGTCAACAATTAGCCAAGATTTATTGAGCAAGAGAACTGAATTTGGCTAAACTTATTTAAATTATTAAGTTATAGAAAGACCACTCGGACAAATGACAGCCGTTAAAATGGATCAAATTAGATAGAGATCAAAAATTAAGTCGCCATCAATACAGAAAACAAATAACATTGGAAGCACTAAGGGTTGTAATTCTCATTAAGGTGTTAATATGTCTTATTTAGAAGTGCTCATACATATATCCTATGCCTCAACTTAGTCTTCTTAACTTGCAAAATACTAAATTTCTTATTATTTTATTGTATGTATGTATATTCGAATAAAGAGTCCTAGAAAGTCACACAAGCTGAAAATCGTAAGGCATTAAGGACATTGAAGAAATATGACGGATCCCCAAAGATACTCTAAAACAAAGCGCAAAGGCAGCGGTGGAGGGTGTGAAACTTCTACTTCCTTACTGACTTTGTGGCAGCAGTGAAAACACAGAAACCCCGTCTTAAAGACAAAGTTCGATAGTAGAACAACCATCACTCGAAAAAGTCTCGCTCTATACAAAAGCCGAGCTTTGTGGAACTGGCGAATGATAAAATTCTGAATGGAATTCTAGTCAGAGAGAGGCATTCTTGGCTAACGTTATCCTGGGCGTTATGCTGCATTTAAAGGCGTCGGAAGGTTGTCGCATGCGAAGACACGTAGTCGGTAGCGCTGTATAATGCTGCAATCTCAAGGAAAGAAAAAGTTAGTTTAGCCAGGAACAAAATTAGGCGCAGTAGACATTCCTGTCCGGCTTCGAGCAAGGACATGAGAACCGTTCACACCTGCGGAGCCTGATAGCATCTCAAATATGTTCCAGGATATGAACCTTTCAATTCCTATCAGCGAGTGGAAGGTGATAATAGAGTAGAAAAGGCGGAAGCACCAAGGAGCCTTCGATAAAAAAGAGGAGGTAGTCATCGTGGCGCGAGACGGCCGCAGTAGCCGATTGGTTAGCATTACGTACTACGATTCGGAAGGCCTGACTTCCAGCCCTGGTTCGAGCAACATCCAAAATTATAGAAAATTAATTTTTTTAATTGCGGTCGTCCGTCGGCAAGGAATATCAAGCCCTCCGAGTGTAATAGAAATAGAATAAATTGTAGGTCTTTCCATTTTTTGGTAAAAACATCAAGACGCAAAACCACAAATTGGAGGAGGAGCACGGACAAAAATCGCTTCAGCGGTTACAAAGCACCGAATATATATATATATATATATATATATATATATATATATATATATATATATATAGTTATCGACGCGTCTGAGCAAGAGCCGGAACTCTTCGATGCTGAGAGCAATACCTCCTCTCAACCAAACTTAATAGTAGCCTTGAAAGGTTTGTATGTGAAGGAGTATCAGCTATGTAGCAACGAAGGGTTTACAGTTGAAGTCACCTTCGTAGCTGTGGAGGAAGAAGTAGTAACTTCGTTTGAGGATACTACGGGGACCATGATACATTGCCTATTTAAAAGTGATTTGGAAGTGGTGCTTATCCAAGCACCTTGTGCTGTAAACTCGAAAGTGTGTGGAGTAAGGGCCACCGATGTCAAGCAAATGTGAGCAAGGTAACATCAGATCATATATATTTATTAAAACGGATATAAATATCCAAGTTATTCTTAAGTACAGCGATGGCGATGTCACGGCAGCTGTCGTTAACCAAAGGGCATCCCTCTGACCAAATGTAGTGGCAACCTCTTCTAATCGGAACGATGCAAATTCACACTACACACAATGGAGAAGCACAAACATAAACGAAAGTGGTGAGTTACTTTTCTTTTATCAAGTTAGCCGGTTACATGTATTAGTGACAGTGCTCTAACGTTTACAAATAAAAACCGTGAAGAAGTTATGGATCTGACACTATGTATGGAAAACCTTCACGGATATAATACAAACTGTGGAGTCCTAGATGAACAATCCTTCTTTGACCGTAAATACATTTAAATAGTTGGTTATGAGCCATGTTAAAACAAACCCAAGAAGGAATCCTAAGTATACTAGCTTGGATTTATATATCAACGTACCATCTCTAACCAACTAGGCAATCACACACTACATTTTCCTTTGCTCGGCAGTAGAACTGGATAACCTAGTGGACTTTTTCACAATTATTTGTGCAGGAACTTTAAATCGAGCGTGCCCAGTGCGTATGTCGAGGAAAGCACAAAAAGCAATGGCGGTCGACAGATTTAGACACACTCCAGAAATCATATAAGAAGCTCTTTGATAGGGCTAAAATATTATCAGAAGACTTGTACTCTGGAATGGGACGGAGCTAAAGTCATTGCCAATAACATCGCAATAGTATAGAGAACCAAGTTTTCGCAAACTCTTTGCCATCTGACGCATGCAATACTTAGAACGGTATCGTCCACCACGGTCTCTGTGTCAACTCAAACAGAATTGAACTAGTGCTATTCCCAAGGCAATACAAGACTCCCGCTATTAACCCACTGGCATTACATAGTGTTCCGTTTTTCCCTGGGACGAAGAACATCGAAGGAAACTGTAAGATTATACTGTCGATGTATGCTTATATCGAGTTTTCCTCCTTGGGAATAAATAAGTATGGTAATCTAGACAAAAACCTTCCTACATACTATATTTCAAACAAAACTAACCTGGTTCATTTTCTGGAAAGAAAAGTATTCCATATGTTTGTCTAACAGAAATTTTTTTTTCAAAGTCGATCTGTATCTCGAACAATTTGAATTAAATCGATATACATAAACTACTATTAAAGCTTAAAGTATTTAACCCTTTGAGCGTAATGGTCTCGACAATGTATAAAATGTCAAGACTCTATTCACAAAATTTACGTACTGTTATTTTCCATTCAAGTAAGTATCCTCTAAATAAGATGATAATTCTGCTATCAGTTAGAGAGGTTGTCCGATTTATAAAGATTTAAAGTCTAAACTTACTCGATATATTCAATCTAAACGAAACCAAGTCCTATATATTAGCCCTGTTTGTAACCTAGTTTTAGCCCAGAATTTTTATGTAAAAGCCAATATAAACCAGCTGCTTTGAATTGTAATAATTTATTTTATTTATTTATTTCGGTCTAAAATGTACAAACTTTCTTACAGACTAATTAAAAATAGTGAAAAGTTCAAGCTTAAATTTATATACGCTATTATTAAAGTTAAGAAGACCACTATATCGATTTGCTAGGTTTATAGACTTGGATATGGGTTCATTTAACGCATAATTCTTTCTATGAGTTGCTTCAACAAATAGTCTGGTATGCCTTAGATCACGTGGTGGAATGTATGGAACGAATAAATTACATAAATCAGAGCAGTTTATATTATTGTTGATAACGTTATAGGCAAGCATGAGGGAGATGCAAGTTCTACGGTCATACAAAGCCTGAAGACCGAGTAATTTACGCCTGCTGATGTACAATTCTTTGAACTCTCTCAATTTTATGTGAATTCCCTTCATAGAGTGGACTCATATAATCGAGCAATATTCCAGACGGCTTCTTACCAATGACGTAAAAAGTGCCTTCAGAGTCATAGGATCCTTAAAGCCACAGGAATTACGTCTAATAAACCCAACCATTGCGAAAGATTTTGAAACAATAAAGTCGATGTGACCAGAGAAATAGAGTTGGTTGTCAAAAATTACACCCAGATCTTTAATTTCTAGACAACGGTTTAAGGATCTCGCATTCAATTTGTAGGTGAAAGATGTGGTAGTTACCTTTTTTGAATAGGAAACAACGCAACATTTGTTAGTATTTAAAAGTATTCTTCTACACCATTCATTAAAAGAATCGAGATCTATTGCAAGTTAACGCAGTCATAAGTATCGCGTACGGTTATAAAGAGTTTGGCGTCGTCTGCGAACATTAAACATTTAGCAAATTTGATTTTGAGGCAAATCATTAATAAAAATTAAGAACAATAGAGGGCCACAGTGGGTTCCCTGTGGAATTCCCGACAAAGCATTATAGGCACAGTAGACTGGTTGGCTCCGATTGACACAAAAAGCTTTCTATTCGATAGGAAACTTGAGAAGAAATTCAGCAAACTTCCACTCACTCCATACATTTCCAGTTTGTGCAGTAGCATAGAGTGATTGATCTTATCAAATGCTTTCGAGAAGTCAGTGTATATGACGTCTAGTTGCGCATGCGTTTCAAAGGCATCTATAATTTACCTAGTTACTAAAGCCAAATTAGTAGAGGTAGACCTGCCAGGAAAAAATCCATGCTGACACTCAATAATAGCTTTCTCAAAGAAATCAAACAATTTGCTTTGAAGGATATGATGGAATAGTTTTGCCAGAGTACTCTGCTTAACAATAGGTCTGTAGTGACGAATATCATTGCGGCCATTTATAGAGAAGTTATGCTACAGTCTAAAAAGATCCCATGGTTCAAGCATCCCTGGAAAAGAAGTGCCAACGGTTCTGAAATTGTATTTGAACATAGTTTAAAGAATATCGGAGAAAATTCCTCGCTATCTGATTTCGGGCTATTATTCAATTTTGAAATTGCCAGAGATACGTCTTCGGCGGTAATATCAAAAGAAGAAATTTGACGCAGAGAACCAGAGTAGAATGTCGGACTTGGTAAAGAGATAGGATTTGACTATACCTTTTGGAATAATTTGGCAAATAAGTTGCAGATATCTACTGCACCGTCAGATTGTTCATATATTGTCTGAACAAGAACTTATTGAGACAATTAAACACCGATTTAGGCCTGGCAAAGATAAGACGATCGGATTCACTCCTGCTCCTTTTATATTTTTTAAAGGCCTTGCTTTTTTATTTTTAATATTACTAAGTCTAGTATTGAACCATGGTGGTCTATTGTTCAAAACTCTCCGTTTTCGCGGAACAAAATTGGAAACTGCTAATGAAAGCCTTTGCTTTAAAATTTCATAGGAAGCCTCAGGCCGGTTAGTAGAGTCCAAGAAGGACCAATCAGTGCCGCGGAAAAAAGCATTTATCGCGGTAGCATCAGCCTTGAAATAATTATATTCCGAAATAATTTATACTGGGGTTTTATCAAAGTTATAAAACTCGAAATTTGCAACCAAAGAATTGTGATGGAAGCTGTTTTCTAAGATTGGAGATAGACACTCCAGGCAAGATATTCTTAAATCATCGATCCAAAAACGAGATCATTACTGTTTTGTTGAGAATTGTACTGTTTTAAGCCATAAGAGAACAGAGTGCTAACAACAAGCATATCGATATCAGATCTGATATTTGTGGGTAAAGTATTACAGCTACTTGACCAGGAGATATTACTTAAATTAAAGTCACCTAAATATATAATCTCATTAGGCAGATTAGCAGTATGTATGACACTATTTACATTATCTAAGTGTTTCTGATAGACATCAATTTCACTACTTGGCGGAATATAAGACAAAGCAATTATTATTGTATTATTGTCATTAAACTTAACGCTTACACAGATTTGTTCAATGCCGTCATCTATCAAATCATTTGTAATTAGATCATACATAGATCAGCTCTGATAGCAATTAAAACACCACCCCCCCTCTCAAGACCAGTGGCGTTAGGGCACCGATCATTACGATATACGTTATAATAGCCATCAAAAAATTCGTTAGATGAAAAATTTTCACTCAACCAAGTCTCCGATAGAGCTTATATATCATACTCGTGTGAACTAACGTTACGATAAAATTGTGATGATTTAGTGCGCATACCACTAACATTTTGATAATAAAGCGCATAACTCGCTTTTGACTTATTAATAAGTTTACTAATATCTAAGTAAGATCTAGTGACTACGTCTTCAGTTCGAACCTTTTCCGGCCTAACCGAAAAGGGCAAACAGTCACACCGGCAGGCCAAAGCTCAGGATTAAGCATCTTATCGTACCAAGATATGGGAACACCAAGTTTGAATGTAATTCTCTTCAATGATTCAACGGCAGTACCTTTCCTAATAAGCCCGTGAAAAGAAACCAACTCTCTATGTATTCCAGAGTATTTGGAGACGTATTCAATAATATTGTCGCTAGTAACGGATGGCAAAAACGACACAATACAAAGCCACTTAATCTTAGCAACACTAAGCTCCGTGCTTACATTTGAACCAATAATGCGCATTTGTTTATCATCATTATTGTTTTGATGAGTACTCACATTCGCAATGGTAACAACTGACGCAGAAGAAGACAGAGATGCGGCGGTATTGATGTGGGATAAATTGTTATAGTATTACATACATACATGTTATAATATTACATACATACATATATTGCTAACTTTATATTACTTAGGTGCATACCTGCTAACGAAAATGCAACGTTAACATTTTATTTTTAATTTTATTTTGTCCGCATTTCCGCTAACGAAAATGCAAGAATCAACAGAATGCACCAAACGAATTTCTCTAGAATTATTTATTATAGTATTACATACATACATGTCATAATATTACATACATACATATGTTGCTAACTTTATATTGCTTAGGTGCATATCTGCTAACGAAAATGCAACCATCAACAAAATGTACCAAACAAATTTCTTTAGAATTATTATGCAAATACTTATTTTAATCAATTAATTTGTATTTTTTTATATCTGCATTTCCGCTAACAAAAATGCAGCAATAAGCAAAATAATAGTATTTAAGAAAGCAGAGAATAAAGAAATCATGTTGTTGTTTACTGAACCTGAAACGAGTTGTTTTATTTTTTTTTCATTGCTCCGCATATCGGGGTAAAAAGTGGCGCAGTCGGTAGGATACCCGGGTATCCTTGTGGCTTTTAGTGAAAAAGTTAAAGTGATACTTGACATTTTTATGCCTTAGCGGGTATCGAAGCGAAATTTTTTTTTTACATAAAAGATTATGTTTAAAAACAAATAAGTGTTAATAAAACATAAAAGATTATGTTAATTGACAAGACAAATATTTAAGAGTTTTTACATAAAAGATTATGTTTAAAAACAAATAAGTGTTAATAAAACATAAAAGATTATGTTAATTGACAAGACAAATATTTAAGAGTTTTTACATAAAAGATTATGTTTAAAAACAAATAAGTGTTAATAAAACATAAAAGATTATGTTAATGGACAGAACAAACATAAAAAAGTTTAACATAAAAGATTATGTTAAAAACAAATAAATGTTAATAAAAGATTATTGACTAGACAAATATTAAAGAGCTTTAACATAAAAGATTATGTTATTAACGCAAATAAATGTGGTAATAAGTGAGATAAAAATTAGCAACAACAAAACCAGCAGCAGCAGCATCAATAACAAAATTTGAAAACAACAACCATAACAACAGAAAATAAAATATATCACAACGGCATCAAATTCACCAGAAAACAACAAAGCAGAAGAGTGAAATAAAAATTGGCAACAACAACAACATCAACAGGACCAGTAGCATCAAAAATAAAAACAACAACCATAATAACGGAGAAGTGAATATATTACAACAGCATCAAATTCACCAGAAAACAACAAAACAGAAGAGTGAAATAAAAATTGGCAACAACAACAACATCAACAGGAACAGTAGCATCAAAAACAAAAACAACAACCATAACAACGGAGAAGTGAATATATTACAACAGCATCAAATTCACCAGATAATAACAAAGTAAGACTTTAATTTTTTATAAGTAGTAAATAAGTTTATTCAAAGAAAAATACTGTATTTATCTAAAGAAAAAGTTAAAGGACTACAGAAAGAAATTTTTTCATTAGACAAGTTTAATAAAAATTAAACAAGAAACAAATATTTAAAAAAATATATATATATATTTAAATAAAAAACAAGAAAAAACGTATTAGAATATCAAAAAAAAAAAAAAAAAGATTGTGAGAATGGCAGAACAAGATCAAGCTCAAGTTAACAGATTAACTTTAAATCCTTTAAAATATTTGAATACCTTACCAGAATTTTGGGGACACCCAAAAGACTTACAAACATTTACCACACTTGTTGACCGAATATATCCACATTTACGCACGTACGATGAACTCTCACAACTACTTTTTTCCGACATTATTAAATCAAAACTCAAAGGAAAAGCGAGGCAGGCGATCGAAATAAACTGCCACGTGGTTTCCTGGACAGACATAAAAAATACGCTGCAAAATAATTTCGGAGACAGACGATCATGCGAAGAACTTTTCGACGAGCTAAGAGGTGTGTCCTTCAAGACAAATACACTAGATTTTTACAATGAAGTAAAAAACAAGCTTCATAGATTAAATAATAAATTAGTCATTATACTAGGGGAAACAGAGGCAAATAGGCAAAGTGCTATGAATAACAAACGCACCGCCCTCAACATCTTCAAAAGTAAAATCCCAGAGCCTATGAAGTCCATTCTATTCTGTAGAAACCCAGAAGACCTAGAACAGGCTATGGACATTTTATTTCAAGCTGGGTATGCATATACCGAGAATAGGACACAGTCTAATATACACCATATTAAACGAGGGAATCACCGACCCAAGACCAACATACAACACGGAAACTCCCAACAAGCATTTAACAATCATGGAAGAAACTTCCAACAGCCATTTAATAATCATGGAAGGAATTTCCAACAACCTTTCAATAATCATAGAAAAAATTTCCAACAACCTTTCAACAATCATTTCCAACAACCATTCCAAAGCCATGAAAGGAATCACCAGCAAATAAGCGTGCAAAATCATGCTCAACAAAATCCTCACCTCCATCTTAATAGACAAACCTTTGGAAACCAACCTGAACCGATGGACATTGGCAAGATCGAAACAACGGAAAATTTTCGGGAATCCGCCTCGGATACAAACTTCCATTTATAAAAATTAAAACTAAATTAGGATTTATAAAATTAATAATTGATACAGGAGCAACAAATTCCATCCTCAACCCAGGAATTTGTCACCCAAGAAGAATCTTCGAAACAAACCCAATTCTTATTAGAACCCTGCAACACCAAATTTATATAAATAAAAAAGCAATAGTACCCACTTTTAAGGAATTTAATACTAACGGATCGAGTGAAACGCTCGAGTTTTACATAACAAAATTCCATGACTTCTACGATGGCCTAATTGGCAATGATATATTAAGACCATTTAATGCGCTTATTGATTATAAGAAAAGAGAAATAACCATTGGTAATGAGACGTTGCCAATGCATTTTGAAAACGAAAAACGGATACAGATACCAAATGACTCCGAGTTAATTTATTTTAAAGAAGAAAATGATTCAATAATTTTAAATGAAGGCATCCTAAATACAGAAAATCAAGCAGTATACATTAATTTATTGTCCGAAAATAATCGTGTAACTACGCAGAAGGTAGACCACGAAAATTTCAGTATAATAGAAAAAAATGAACCTAAACCACTTCTTGAACAAATCCGAACAGAACATTTTAATTCCGAAGAGAAGACAGAACTTTTAAAAGTAGTGAAAAAATATTCAGATATATTTTATCAAGAAAACACTAAACTAACCTTTACTTCAGCTATAAAGCATGAAATTAGGACCACAAACAATATTCCCATACACACTAAATCATATCGTTACCCTTTTGTACACAAACATGAAGTCCAAGCACAAATTCAGGATATGCTTGATAATAACATTATTAGACATAGCAAATCGATTATCGGAAACTCAATGAAGTAACCATAGATGACAGATATCCCATTCCAAATATCGATGAAATCCTTGACAAACTGGGAAGATGCCAGTATTTCACCACTTTGGATTTGGCGAAAGGATTTCACCAAATTGAGATTAAGGAAGAAGATATTCAGAAGACCGCCTTCACCGTCGAAGGAGGACACTATGAATTCCTACGAATGCCATTTGGGCTAAAGACGGCCCCAGCGACATTTCAAAGGTTAATGAATCACGTACTTAAAGATTATATCAACAAAATCTGTCTAGTTTACCTGGACGACGTAATAATATTTTCGACTTCTTTACAAGAACACATTAATTCAATAAAACTTATTTTTAATCGGCTACAAGAAGCCAACCTCAAAATACAACTAGACAAATCAGAATTTTTAAAAAAGGAAACCGAGTTCCTTGGTCACATCGTGACATTAGAGGGTATAAAACCCAATCCGAAAAAAATAGAATGCGTAATCAATTTTCCTATACCAAAAACACCTAAACAAATTAAACAATTCCTTGGCTTAACCGGTTACTATCGCAAATTCATAAAGGATTATTCAATGATTGCTAAACCTATGACTAAATATTTAAAGAAAAATGCCAAAATAAATATTGTTGACCCACAATACTTAGAGAGTTTCAACACTCTCAGAACATTGCTAACGCATGATCCGATTCTAGCATATCCAAATTTTTCAAAAAAATTCACTTTAACAACAGACGCAAGTAATTTCGCTTTAGGAGCAATACTTTCACAAGAAAACCATCCCATTTGCTATGCAAGCCGTACCCTCAACGAACATGAGTGTAATTATAGCACTATTGAGAAAGAGCTTTTAGCCATCGTCTGGGCTACTAAATATTTCCGACCATACCTTTTCGGTCGAAAATTTACAATCGAAACGGACCACAAGCCACTAACTTGGCTTTTTTCAATTAAAGAACCAAACTCAAATTTAGTCAGGTGGAGACTAAAACTGTCAGAATTTGACTATGAGATAAAGTACAAAAAAGGGACGAAAAACAGTAATGCGGACGCATTATCCAGAATCGAAAAAGAAACTGTCAATATTAACTCGCTAGAAACTATCCAACCAAATTTAACAGAGAGTGCTTGTCCTATAAATTTGTTTAAAAATCAAATCATCATAAAAAAAACTCATTCCGGATCAGCACGGATAAAAACCGAAACTATTTTTAAGAACATTAGGAAAACAATAGCAATTAAGGAATTAGATAAAGAATACGCAATTATGATCTTGAAAAACCACTGTCACCCAAGTCAAGTAAATGCCGTCCTAATAGAAGATGAATTTTACAATATCTTCAGGGATAACTATAGAGAATTCTTCTCAAGTAACAACGGATTCAAATTAATCAGGTGCTTTAAAAAACTAGACGATATAAAAGACGAACTTGAACTTACAAAAATAATTGAAGAAGAACATTTAAGCAAAAACCACAGAGGGATTCAATCAGTGTTCGAGGAACTAAAAACAAGAATTTATAACCCCAAACTTAAAATAAGAATAACCCAGTTTATTAACAACTGTAAAATATGTCCTCTAGAAAAGTATGACAGAAGACCACCTAGAATACCTTACAAACTATCGAATTACAAGACCTATCGAGCAATAACGGATACATACCAATTAAAACAGGAGAAACTAAAATTATTGAACACTACGTAAAGGTGTTGCATATGATAAACACCACAGAATATAAACGAACTATGGAAATAATCAAAACCACTATTGACATCCTAAAGACATCCAGTAGCGAATCACAAAAATTAATTAATACAGTAAACAAGAACTTTATGCTATTAAAGGCAAAAATTGAAAATCTGAATCCACATTTCCGACAGAAACGAGCTCTCTTAAACATTGTAGGCAAAGGCCTTAAAATAATTGCAGGTACAATGGACAGCGACGACGAAGAACAAATAACTAAAACTCTTAAGTTGCTACGCGCAAACGACGAAAACTTAAACAAGTTTTAGTGAAAACTAACCTATATAAACAATGTCATGAACTCCCAAATCCAGAACAACTACCAGAAAAACACTATCGGAGATTACTTAACTAAATTCAAGAATATTATAGGAAATAAAATTTCAACCATAGAAGACGATATAACATTTATAGAACACATATACCAGATTAACAATGACATCTCACTCTTACGACATCATGTAGACGACATCGGGCAGATTATTTTCTCCGGGAAACTGGGAATCATCCCAACAGACATTCTAACTCAAACTGAACTTGAACTAATCACAGACTTTGACAGTTACGCCAATATTAAAGTATCCATAGCACTTCACGAAGGTAACATTATAATAATTCTCTCTATACCACAATATTCGCTAGAATCACTATCCATGGTGACATTCGTACCCATTCCTGACAAAAATAATAAATCCATAAAAGTTAACCATTCTGATGTTCTCATAGATTTAGAAAAGAATATTTATAGTACATATGTTAAGGATAATCTAAAAATAAATCTTATAAAAATTAACGATACTTGTTTAAATAATATATTAAACTTTGAAGAAGCTAATTGCAAAATGCAAACATTAAATACACAAGAAATAATTGAAATAATTCCTGGAATATTAGTTCTCAAACACTTTAACAATACAATATCCCATAATTGCAACAAAGCTAAATTACAAATTACAGGAAATTATCTAATCAAATTTGAAAATTGTGAAATAGACGTATTGAATAAAACTTTTAAAAATGTTAAAATAAAATTGTACGATAAAATTATCTTACCTAGTCTTATAACAAAAATTAAAGACACTAGTAATACAACACTAGCAGACATAAAAATTGAATCTTTATATCTAAAACAAATAGAGTATCTCAGTCATTTTCATATACTTCTTTAAAAACAGAAAAATAACATATATTCCAAACCTACAATTAAAAAATGAAACCACTATAAATAACCCAATAAAAATAATATAATTTCGTCGGAGCCTCAAACTAATGGTGGGGGTGTTATAGTATTACATACATACATGTTATAATATTACATACATACATATATTGCTAACTTTATATTACTTAGGTGCATACCTGCTAACGAAAATGCAACGTTAACATTTTATTTTTAATTTTATTTTGTCCGCATTTCCGCTAACGAAAATGCAAGAATCAACAGAATGCACCAAACGAATTTCTCTAGAATTATTTATTATAGTATTACATACATACATGTCATAATATTACATACATACATATGTTGCTAACTTTATATTGCTTAGGTGCATATCTGCTAACGAAAATGCAACCATCAACAAAATGTACCAAACAAATTTCTTTAGAATTATTATGCAAATACTTATTTTAATCAATTAATTTGTATTTTTTTATATCTGCATTTCCGCTAACAAAAATGCAGCAATAAGCAAAATAATAGTATTTAAGAAAGCAGAGAATAAAGAAATCATGTTGTTGTTTACTGCACCTGAAACGAGTTGTTTTATTTTTTTTTCATTGCTCCGCATATCGGGGTAAAAAGTATAAATCTCTCTCGGTGCTTTGATTTTTACCACCTTTCTTGTTCTTCGTAACCACCTCCCACTCTGCTTCAGTAGCATGATCACTTTGAATGTCAATTGCATCAATAATAACAACGCTATCATCAACATACGTATTGGCTGGCTCAACAGATAATGTTACATTGTTGTTATCAAAGAAAACAGGTTTCTCCTTAGCAGCGACATCATCGCAAATACTAAGTATATTGTTAGGAGTAAGAGATTCAGCTTCGATAAGAGTTTCTGATTGTTTTGCTTCTGTATCAGATTCAGGCTTTTCTTTGCTCTCGATTTGCTTTAATTTTGCAGCAGAGTAATTTATATTGCTCTTTGATTTTGCAGCCAAGCCACTCTTATTTTTCGTTTGTTTAGAAGTTGAGTGTTTGACTTCATGTTTTCTTTGCGAGTTGATTCGCGTTCGCTAGCATAGGAAGCAACAACAGTATGCATGTCTTTTATTTCGTTAGTTAACGAGGAGATAATATTATTTTTAGCGACAATTAATGAGCGAAGAGAGCAAACTTCGTCTGATAGAGCATTCAGCTGTTTTATATATTGTGTGTTATCATTTTTTTAGCGAATTCACAGTAGTAAGTATACTGGTATTTACTGAGCGTAAGGCAGCAATGTCTTTAGCAATATCGAGCAGAGATGGTTGTTGGATATTCTCACACAGCTCGCCGATGCTCTCCGCATTATTAGAGACGATAGGGGAGTACGTATGGATGCGCGACGCGGAACCGAGCAGATTTTACAAAAGAATGGTTTTCAAGTTTAGGAAATCAAGATCATCAGATGATATGTTAACACATTGCATGTGAAAAAGGTCATTGCACTTCGCACACAACACTTTCGGTTTATTGATCTCAACCTTTTGACCACATTCACAAAGCATTATATTTATAGCATTTGAATAAAATGTTAATAGTTCTAAATTAAAATGAGAGTTACTATCTCAAATCAAAAACAGTGCACTAATTATATTTATAATTATTAACACTTGCCATAACAGCAGAAATAGCACAAGAATCACGGAGCGAAAAATGAACATGTCCGCAGCATACGACGATCCAACTACTATTGTTTGCTTGGGGAATATTTATATGATTTAATCTAATTCAAGGATATGTTTGTGGGAGTAATGTAAACGTAGCGTGTTTACAGTTATGCTCACTGGCTTTAATTCTCCAGTTTCGGTATAATATGGCTGTGTCATCCGCGAAAATTCATGTTTATACTTTTCGATTTGATGGGATGGGATGTTATGTTATGGGCTTTTACTGAAAACTACTGAGTGATAATTTCCGATTGTTTGCACAGCAATACTCCTTCGTAGATATGTCCGATATTACCAATTTTGCACGAAAACTGAATTGCCGTTCTGATATCACTTTGTTCGTTTTCATAGCCAAATCCATTCAATATACAAGTACATTCAATGTATACTGCTTACATGTACAAGTATATAAACACACTCATACTTTTACATTATGCTCATAAAGAGTTTTTATCATTTTATATCACTTGCTCAAACTTTGATCTTCGCTTACTTATATACACATGATTAACATAAAAAATACGTCAGTCACAATTAATAGTAGCATACCGGAGTTTAATTTTCGATACAAACAATATTACAGTTTTTGGTTGTTGCTTGTCAGGCGCCGTTGACTGCATTTTCTCAACCCCGACTATTGTAGATAATTTTTATAGAAGCAAGAAATACGTTTCTTACTGCAATATATGGCGCTCAACATGGGTAAAGTGTGCAAAAAAATTATATCTTGTGCAAAAAGATAAAAACTGTGAAAAGCTTAAAATAAATTTTGTAGGCCACCTTGAGTAAAGGTTCCCTTTGAATTTGGTCATATATGTTTTGTAATCGGATGATTTGTCTGTTGACAAATAAATATATGTTGTTTGCGTTGTTTTGCATATTCTTATACTGCAAAGAGATGTCAAAGCAAAGGATCGTGCGCACATTGCAATAAAGACACCTTGCTACATGCCAGTCATCGTCTTACTCGTCGTCGTCAACTTCCACCCTTACTAACGCAACTATCTGTCACCGTAACTGTGCTCCATAACCAGAGGTTCCTTACAAGAGCTCGTCTCGATCCTTGCTCTCAGAATAGTAAAATTTGTAAATCTTTGATTAAAAGACTACGTATGTCGACTTTAGTGGCAAACTTAGAATCAGGAGATAGGCTTGAAAACTCCAGCGCGACATCTAACTCTATTATAGCGGAGAAGTTTACAAACCCAAATTTAGCTTACTTAAACCAATCCTTAGCGGTTGCATTAGTTCCCTATGATTCTTCCTGGGCTCTATATATATAAAATATATTGTAATGTTTTTCATCGGTAAATCCTTCGACTCCGATCACTAGATTGCTAAATAAAATTCCCAAGATTTCTTCAATTGGCCATTTAATTGTCACAAATTTCCTCAATGTTTGATTTGTTCTCAATAATTACAATTTTCTTCACTATACATAATGGTTTACTTTACAAAGCTTTATCAAACAATTATTTATTTACTTTGCACTAGTGTTATTACTACTGAGTCTTCAACTCAACTGCCTGCAATAGCTACTGCAACTCCTTTTATAGCTTTCGATGGTCCAAACATTTTGTTCACGCGCTCAAGAATAGGCTGATTATTCGTTCGCCTGCAGGCGCTCTCTTTATCCTAAACGACGGCTCAAACATTCCGTTCATGCGCTAACTCGTCTACCTGCAGTAATTGTTACCGCTCTTTTCGTCTGTCCTTTTTACGGGGAATTTACATCATACGACCATTTCTTTTGTCTATCCTTTGTACGGGGAATTTACATCATACTGCCACTTTTTTTGTCTGTTCTTAGTACGGTGAATTTTCATCACACTGTCGCCCCTTTTGCCTGTCCTTTGTATTTGTTATTTGGAATTTCCGTCATTCTGCCCTCTACCTAAGTCTGATCGTCCCGATCAGATATACTATCTGTTCCAAACGCCGTAAGCCTTTCCAGGCGAACCACTTTATTTTGGTTCTTGGTTTCCCAACAGTCTGTATTCGATACACTACGTCGTTCAGCCGTTTTATTACTTTGTAGGGGCCTTTCCAATTGCATTGAAGCTTCGGTTACAGGCAGCACTAAATCGCCATCTTGAAAACCCTTGGAGTTCATCGCCTTATCATATCTGGCCTTTATGTTGCTGCTCATAATTTTGGTTCGCTGTCTCACAAGAGCATGTATCTCTCTCTCAGCTCTTCCTCTAGGACATTTTACGCATTCTTCCCAATCCTTCTCGCATCACCATTTACTCCAAACTTCAAATCACTAGGCAACCGATGTTCACTACAGAAGAGGATCCTTGCAGGTATTTTACCCGTTGCTTCGTGCACCGCTGACCGGTATCCCATCAGGAACAGCGGTATGTGGATATCCCAATCATCCTGATGTTTGACTACGACCTTCCAGGGTTCGGTTGAACCGGTCTACCATGCCATCTGATTGAAGATGCAGAGCAGTCGTTTCGGTTTTTCAAATACCCAGTATCAGGCACATCTCCTGAAACACTGCCGATTCAAAGTTTCTTCCCTGGTCCGAGTGCAGTTCTATAGGTGCGCCATATCTGGTAACCCAATTGTAAGTGAATGCAACCGAGAACAGCCCGATATCAACTCTAAACTACTCCATTGTGCCCGGTATGCCTTTGCTATTGGATTTTCTGCTGCCATCTGTTCATCTCCAGTCCATGCATTAAAAGTTTCAAATCTGGATTTTCCTGTTGACATTTCCGTAGATGACTTGACTCCCACTCTTCCGCTGGTGTAATTGTCATTAATCGGACGTCTATTATGTCTTCATCGCCTTCCGCTTTGAAGCAGTGTTTACATTCCAAATTACATGGTCGACGGGACTTAGCATCAGCATTCCCGTGAGTATTCCCTTTCCTATAATGTGTTCTATAATGTAGTCATAACTTTGCAGTCTCTCAATCCATCGGGCTAGCTGTGCTTAAGGATTCTTGAACTGAACAGGATTCTTGATCTGTTCTAACTCAGAAGTGTTGGCCATACAGGTACTTGTGGAAATGTTTGATGCAATCCACCAACGCTAATAGTTCTCTCCGTGTTACGCAATAGTTCCGCTCTGGTTTCCCAATAGACCAGCTCTAGCAGGCAACTATTTTCTCCTGCCCATCAATCACTTGTGAAAGTATACCTCCCAGGGCATAGCCACTAGCATCTGTATTCAGAATGATTGGAAAACTTCCACCAAATTGTCCAAGTGTTCCTCGAAGATTTTGCCCAGTACGATGATTTCGTCAAGATATACCGAATAAGTTTTCCAATGTAGTCAGTCCCTTAAGCACATGACCCATTAATCTTTTGAAGGTTGCAGGAGCGTTGCATTATCAAAAGGGCATCACCGTGAATTGCCAAAGACCGTTTCCAGTACTAAAGACAGTATTTTCCGTTGGTCCTACCTGGGTTGTTGCCACATTTGTCGAATACATTGGAGTAGCGCAGAAGTTGCTTGGCCTTATGCTTGTATTTGTCTTCCAACCCTTGCGTCCATGCATCTACGTTGTCCTTAATATCTTTCACGCCAATGGAACCGCTTTTAGGTACATCTCCGCAATTAATAATGGCGTCTACCTGTTGACATTGCCCCAATACAGTTCCTCTTCGAAGTTTCATTGGTGATATGAATTAGCTTAGTACTCTCACTGGGATGAGTCCATCACTTTTTGTTTTATCCAGTGTTTTACCGATAATTACGTCCGATGTGGAATTTCGTGCTGTTTCGACAACCCATAATTTGTTTGTCCCACAATCTCCATCAATCTTTGCCCAAACAACAGCTTCTGATTTTGGTGGGATCAGTTCGTTGTGTTGTGTGGATCATTTGCTTGCTGCTGTATGCAGATTTTTAGCCAATGCTAAGTGGTACTTCCATGTTATCGTACAAAACCAAATCAACTCAAAATCGTACACATTCCCTATCTCGACTTCGCATGTTATCTCTCCTAAAACTTGGGTGTCCTCGCCAGTTGTCGTCCTCAACCTTGCTCCATGCAATGACCTTACTTCTTCAGTGATTATGTCGTATGCCTTCCTACCAATTTCAAAGACGGAGATTATGGGACATTCAATTGCAGGAGCCAGCATACGCCCCTTTCGGCTGGCTCGTTTTATTTTGACAACTGGTTAGCGTCGGATTCGCTTTCTTAAGTGGCCTGGCTTACCACAATTGAAACATTTGTCAGCTTGATTCTTCATATTGGCACCAGAACGATTCTTTCCATCGATTGACTTTAGGGTTTTCAGAATCTTGTGTTTCTACTTCCACTCGACTGACTTTGTAGGCTGGCGTGCTTATGAGTGAAGCCGTTTCACGGGGTTGGGCTTAGGCGACAGTCTCAGAGAATCTTGATTTTGGATTTGCGTATGTCTCTCGTTTGGTGTAGACGTCCTTTATTCTGCTGATGAGCCTCTGTATTTTTACTCTTTCGAGGTGTTCACCATATGCGTCTCCAATAGCTAAATGAGCCAATCTCTCAATTTCGGAAGCGTATTCTTGCAGAGATTCGTTTGGTCTTTGATTGCGCTTCTCCAACTCCATCTGGTAAATTTGCCTCCTGTGTTCGCTTCCATAGCGTCTTGCCACTGCACGCATTAATGCGTCGTAATCATCTCTGTCATATTCAGGAATAGTCTGCAAAATTTCCGCAGAAGGTCGTTCCAACGCAACGAATAATGGACCTGGAAAGGAATTGTGCCGTCAAAGGAGTGTGCTTTTACCCTGGGAGCGTTCATCACAATAGTTGGACGATCCATGTGCATATCGCGGACACGACCTTCCAATTCGTTGACTTTGGTCTCAATTAGCTCCTCTATTTTGTCTTGCCGACCTCTCAATTCGCTGAGTGCTGCGCATTCTTTGACAACACTCTCTTGAAGTTGTATGAGCCGGGATGAAATACGCACTTCCTGGTCTTGCATTTGCGATAAAATGTGAGCATTCATTTGTGACATGCTGGCATCCTGTTCATCCAACTTCTGTGCAATGCTGGCATTCGTTTGTGACATATCTTTTTTAATGTTTACATTCATTTGCGAAATTGCGGCCAATAACATGTTCATGTCCATACTCGTAGATGAGCCAGGTGCCTTTTCTTCAACCTTAGTTGCTGCCTGCTCTGAATCTTTTGCAGTGTCAACAGCCTCTTATTTTTCCATTTCTTTCTTGGATGTTTCTTCGTCCTCACGACGGAATTCATATTGGCTCAAATCGATGCCTTCTGCTTCCATAGCTTCTCGCAGCCGTGATTGTAGCTCAGCGTTATTCCCGCTTGAAGATAATCCTTTCTTCGCCAATTCCTTTTTGAGGGACAGTATCATAAAATTCTGAATCTTGGCCATTTTAAAATTTTGTCCGCAATTTATTTAGCAATCTCACTTCTAACACGAATTGTAATGTTTTTCGTAGCTACCCTTTATAATTTCCCAAATACTTCGAGTTCGATCACTAGATTGCTAAATAAAATTCCCAAGATTTCTTCATTTGGCCATTTAAGTGTCAGGAATTTCCTCAACGTTTATTTTGTTCTCAATAATTACAATTTTCTTCTCTATACACAATGTTTTACTTTCCAAATCTTTATCAAACAATATACAATACAATATGCAATATCTGCTCGCGCTCCTTTTATACCTAGCGATGGTCCAAACATTCTGTTCACGCTCTCAATAATAGGCTAATTATTCGTTTGCCTGTGGTAGCTGCAGCCGCTTCGTTTATCCGTAACGACGGTCCAAACATTCCGTTCATGCACTAACTTGTCTACCTATAGTAATTGCTGCCGCTCGTTTCGTCTGTCCTTTTTACGAGGATTTTCCAGCATACTGTCATATCTTTTGTCTGACCTTAGTACGGGGAATTTTCTTCACACTGTCGCCGCTTTTTCTATCCTTTGTATTGAAATTTCCGTCGCAATATATATGCCGAAGTGAGAAAATCAGGGGAAATTTCATTAGCCCTTTCATTATTAAATAGGAATTGCTTGATTTCTTTGAACGTTAAGATGCGCCCACAAAATTTGTAGCATTTTGCACCATCACTCATTCGCGTTTGTTGATAGGTGGTAGACCATCTTTATGTGCTCAGCTTTAGTTACAAGGCACACGATAGCTAAGTACGATTTGGTATGAGGTTTTGCTTGTCGATTCCTTAAAGTGCAAATAGGCGTGCAACTTAAGTTTTGGCTTGGTCTCGATAAGTTTTTAAAAAAAAAATTTATTCAGCCCCTAGCTTCAAATATAAGAATGAGTCTTTATTGCTCTCCAGTTAAAGACTAACTTACTTAGCTTTATTCAATATTCTTTTATACAAAAATTCCCTTAAAGCTAAATACAACATTCAAGCTTACATTCTAGCAATTCCATAAATATTTAATTGATACATATTTCAACTGAACTATATTTGTTTATATTATAGAAGTTTACATTCTAATATTTCAACTTAAAGTGTTTCAACTTAACTGTATTTGTTTATATTATGGATAAGTGCCCAGTATGAGAGGTTACAGTTACCGTTATTGTTTATAGTATGGCTAAGTTCCCTGTGTGAACGGTGGTGTTAACTCCCCCACCTCTAAATCGAAGCGTCCCGTCTTCGAATACAAAGCAGTTAAGTTATTGATTTGATTTGACAGCTTAATTAACATTTTTTCATTTTTTTTGACTTTTTTAATTGATTTTGAAAATTAATGTAAATAATTAATTTATAAACAAAATATGCTGTTATTATTATTAATACCAAAGCAATAAATTACCACCAAATGGGATTTCGTTTAATTTTTTTTCATTGGAGTGAGTACATTAAAATTGTCCAATCTCAAATCAATATTTTTTGTTTCAATGTATTCTTTTACAAAAAATGGCTTAAAATTTCTTTCTTTTAAATAGTTCAAGATTTTCCCTGTTGGATTTTCATACTTTTTATTATCAATTGTTACATTATCCTGAAAGGTTATTAAATAAACTCCATCTACTGTGTAATTATTAACCATATGTGTCCCTGATGCTATTATAGCACCATCTTTCACAATTTTTATTGACTCATGTTTCTCATTTATTTTTGTACAATTAGCATGTTTATTATTCAACATATCTGACAAACATGTATTATTTTCATTTATCATACAAAATGCATTATTTAATTCCTTTTTACAAAATCTTACTGAATAAAATTTATTTTCACACTTTATTATTTTATTTTCATTTAATAATTTTCCATCGTCTTGTGCTACAGCTATTACCTCAAATAATTTACATATGTTTTTTACTTTTGGATACTTAATATAAATAACTATTAAATTGTTTTTTTGTGCAATTTTAAATTCTGAAACATCCATAAGGTCTGTTATTGTTACATTAACTCTTTCTTCGCTTATTATCTCTTCTATTTCTGCCATATCCAAAATTAATGGATTTAATATTCCTACTTTTGACAATGTAATTGTTTCCACTGTGTTTTCAAGTTTAGTAATTATTAATTTGTTTCTTTGTCTTAAAATAGTTTTTTCATTCGAACTACCTTATATTTGTTTTAATATCTGTGTTAATTCCGTAATTGTTTTAAATATTTGTGAATTTGTTGTAAACTGCTTATTATTGTTTTCTATTAAATCATTTACTTTATTTGTTATTTGCATAAAATCATCATGGTCAGGTGTGCCTATGATCCATTTCCAAACTGTCCCAAGTTCATTAATTCCCCTTTTAGATCTATTTTCAATTTTTAATTTTCTTAATAATGTTTCTGTCATATTTATTTCAAAATCCATACTTGAATCATCAAGTAATATTATTTCTTCATTTGTCTTATAGTTTTCTATAATGCTTTCAAACAAAGATAAATTTGTTAAATGGTATACTGACCCATAGCTTTCAAAAATCGCTGCATCTTCTTCCTCTACAAGAATATAATTTTCTCTTGTATAATCAATTATGTCTGATGTGATTATGGTGATATATATCATTATCAATGAAATTTGTATAAGTTTCCCCATTTTTCCTATAATTCAACGAAATCAAACTTTAATATTGTCCTTATAAATTATTCTGTTTCTGCTTTTTATTTTAACCTTATTCCCTAAATCCTCTACTACTTCTTGTTTTTTATATTTGGGTTTTAATTTATTCCTTTCCCCATATAACTTTTCATATATAATCTCGCCTCTATGATAACTTTTTTGGACCCGTTTTTTTGTTATGATGATCCAACATTTTTTCTTGAGCATTCTTTAGTATATCCCTCATATTACATGTGTTTCCTTATTAAATAAAATATTACAAGGCTGTTTACCTGTAACCGAATGTATTGTTTTATTATACTGCTGAACCGCCCTTATAATTGATTCGTAATCACTTATTAAACCGTGTTCCTGTTTCAAACATCGAGCTATTTCTATTAAAGTGGAATGAACCCTTTCTATTTGCCCATTGCTAGTACTGTGACGAGGTGCGCAGTAGTAAATCTGTATATTGAACCTTTTCATCAAAGATTTAAATTGCATCGTACCAAAACCTGGTTCGTTACCTATAACTATGCTTTTAACATCTGGAAATGTTAGTAAAAGTTCCAAAATTTTATATTCCAAATTTATTTTATCCTCAATATATTTAATAACCAAATACTTTGAATACGAATCCAAACACGTAATAAATTTTAATTTTTGAGCGAAAAAGATATCGATATGGAGTTGTTCCCCTTCTTTTTCTGGTATAGGTCCTTCACCTATCGGAATTAATTTCGGATGTCTTTCATACTTATTATTATTACATATGTTGCAATTTTTCGCATATTGCTTGAATTGTTTTATCATTAATGGCCAATAATAATCTTGTCTGATTTGAGCCAAATTTTCCCTATAATTTCTATGTGCCCTATTATGTGTTTGTTCAATAATCGCTCCTTGATCCTCTCTATTGGTAACATCATTAGAAAACAATTTAGTATATAAAAATTTTACTGTTGGAAATGCCTCTCTTAGCACATTTTTTATTTCGTAAAGAACCTCAGGTGTGCAGTATATTCCAGTAACCACCTTTGGATTCATATATTCCTTCAAAACACCAACTATATTTTGTGGTATGTCATACTCAATTAAAAATCGTTTATTATTAAAATTAGAAATCGTTTCTAAGACAGTTATTCTTGCCCCATTATTTATCAATATTTGCTGTTTAAAATGGTTCAATGGCTTCTTTGTTTCGTGAATCTGATACTCATCACTGCTTTCTGCCGAATGTTGAGTATTTGTTACGGAATCAACTGAATGATCTGATTCTTCAAAACTAGTTAAATTATTCAATATTTGTCTTGATAAGGCGTCAGCAACGGCATTTATTGCTCCTGGTTTATAAATAATTTTTGGTGAAAATTCCTCAATAAATGTTCTCCATCTTTTAATTTTTATATTCGGGTTTCTTTCAGAAACCGCAAATGACAAGGGTTGATGATCAGTGTGAATTTCTAATTCACTCACACCGTAAAGATAATTTCTTAGTGTTTTCATTGCCCACACTATGGCATATAATTCTTTTTCATTGGTTGCATAATTTATTTCCGTAGAATTCAACGTTTCTGAAATAAATATAATGGGTTTACCTTCCTGTGATAAGACAGCACCCAAAGCTACATTTGACGCGTCAGTAGTCAATACAAATTTTTTGTTATAATCTGGTTGCGTTAGTTGCACCTGTTGAGACAGTAAATTCATCAATCCTTCACAAGCAGCTATTCCTTCTTGATCAAGATTAAAAACTTTCTTTAAGTATTGGGAAATCTTTCCGTTTTCCCCTTGCAAATATTTAGTTAACGGTTTCGATATAACCGCATAGTTTTCTATAAATTTCCTATAATATCCCGTTAATCCTAAAAATCCTCTTAATTGACGTAATGTCCCTGGTATTGGGTAATTCTGTATAGCTTCGACCTTTTTTGGGTCTGTTTTAATTATATCCTTGGCAACCACATATCCCAAAAATTCTACCTCTTCCTGATAAAGTTTTGATTTTTCGGACGATATCTTCATATTTGCCCCCCTCAATATTTCAATTACTAAACTCAAATGTCTTTTATGTTCCTCCAAACTTTTTGAAAAAATTATGACATCGTCAACATATACATGACAAAACTTTCCTATATATTCTCTTAATACATTGTCCATAGCTCGCTGAAAAATACTCGGCGCATTCTTTAATCCAAATGGCATCCGTAAAAACTCATACTTCCCATTATTCACTGAGAATGCCGTTTTCTCTATATCACTTTTTTTCATTAATATCTGGTAAAATCCAGACTCCAGATCAATAGTGGAAAAATATTTTGACTTTCCCAAATTTGTAAGTATAATTTCTGGGTTTGGCATAGGGTACCTATCCGATATTGTTTTTTCATTAATTTTTTTGAAATCGATCACTAATCGTAACTTTGGACTTCCGTCGTCATTTATTCCTTTCTTTGGAACCACCCATACTGGAGAGTTGTATGGGCTTTTACTTGATTTATATCGGAACGAATTTTCGTCATCCCTTGTCAATTTTGGTTTTGTAACAAACCGGTTTCGGCAAACCGCCATCTTCAGTGCTTGATTTCGTTCTGAAAAACACAAAACCAAATCAACTCGGCTTTTACTTTCCCTAATTATTCCCTTTTGCAACAAATTTTGAATTTCATCATTAACTAAATTGTTTACTGACATTGGATAAGGATATTGTTTAGACCAAATTGGCCTTTCCTCAGTAGTTCGTATCTCTGCCTTAACATCAGTACGAAAAGGTAAGTCCAAATTCACATCACCATGTACTGCTAAAATTTCAGAACTTGCTTCATTTTGCAAATTTCTTATTATTTCTTTTTCATAACTAAATCCCGTTTCTTCGATCCTTGAAAACTTACTAGAGCCTTCAGTTAATATATTATTTATAAAATATTCAGAAGTATTTTTACTCTCATTCTGCTATAATTTTCCGATTTTTACCTTGGATAATTTGCCAGGTGTTACTTTTCCCGATTTTGCTTTGAATTTTCTTTTTCCTTTCTTTGTTTTTATTTCATTAATTTACGGTATTTTATTTCCCGAAACAATATTCTTGAATTGAATGTTTTCATTTGATAAGCCGGTATTATCGTCGGCAGGCGCCTAAAGACTTTTTAGTCCCAAGGGGTTTGAAATGCTTAAATCATTGAAAAAATAAATTTTTTCTTTTTGATCATCTCCATAGATCAACACTCTACCCGGGATATCAATCTTGGCTCTGCTTCTATTTAAAAAATTAATACCAATTAGGAGATCACTCTCTAAATTATCAATCTCATAAAATCGTTCCTGAACCCAAAATAAGTTGACATTATGGAAATATTCTATGATGGTCGAACCATTAATGGTCCTTACCCTCTTCTTAATAGCTAAAACGTTTTTGTTATTGTATATTCCTGTCCGTATATAAGAGCTTGTTGCCCCCGCGTCTATCAATATTCTAAAGATTTGCCCCGTTTTTTTTTTATCTGATTTAACAATATAGGGCAAATCAGAATTTATTCTAAAAAATGGTTTTCATTTAAGTTATTTATCCTTTGTACCTTTGGGTGAGGCTGTGTGCTGACTTGAGCGCTTTCGTTGGCCCTTTTGGGAACGCTGTTCTGTTGGTAATTAGTATGAAAATTACCCCTATTTCTTGCCTGCGGCTGGTTTAATTGCCAAGGTCTTGGTCTATTTAACATTTGTAAGGATTCGTCTACGTCCATTGGTTCTGGACAATTTTGGTTTGGTTCGGTTATCCTTGTTGGATACCTTAAATTATTTTGAAAATTATGAGTCCTTCGACTTGCTTGTGGAGGACTTCGTGAGCTAACTACTGGGTTATTTTTGGAAAATTGGAGAGCAAATTGTGCTCTCATTTGATTGGAATTGAGCCCCTGTGCTTTTGCAAGAGCATTTGGCAGATCCTTTGGTGCCAATGTGAATAAAATCTGATCCAATGGGTGGTTAAGTCCAGTTATGAATGTTCGCAGCGCTGTATCCCTATTTTTTATATTTAGTTCTTTAGTAATGGCAGAGTTCGTTCCATGAGTCATAATGGTTTTGTTGATTAACAAAGTCAACTTCTTGTTGACTTCATTATAAAATTCTAATAAGGTCCTAGATCCTTGCCTTAGAATACTCATCTCTTGCTCTAGTATATGGCAGGGTCTCTTATCTGCGTATGCAAAATCCAACCTGCTCAAAATGGCGTCGAAATTTAGATTGGTTTGTCAGGATATCATTTGCATCCTTAGTTATTTTATTTCGCAAAATTGTTAAGGCGGCAAAATATTTCTTACTGCCTCTAGTATATAAAGACATGGAATTATTAGCGGCTTCACGCCAACTAACATAGTTGTTAATTTTTCCTTTAAATTCGAGAAGAGACTTTATTACATCTAAATTTTCATCACACTGTATGGATGAATCAATACTCTCGACTAAATATTCTGTAACATCGTTAGCAGAATTTAAATTTTGGAGCTGGCGCCTAACTTGCTCCAACTCGCTTCATAATGAGGAGGTATTGGCTGCTATCAGCCTGGAAACCACATCCATATTTATTGTTCGACACAGACATTTTAAAAAAACTGTTTATTAAATTTTCCAGTTTACTTTTTTCTTGGACACCTTTTTTCACTATGGCTATCCCTACACTTTTCACAATAATAAAGCTTCTTATATCCTAAGTTAGAGGGACTTTTTCCCATTAATAATAAACTTAACTAAATTACCGCTTGTAATATGTTGTCTGTCTGGATTTGTTGATGCTCAACCTCCGAATGTTGAATATATTGTTGCTGTCACTTGAATAGCTTATGGTCCCACGTCGGCGACGTCCCAGCGTGACGTGCAATACCTCTATTTAATTTGGTTTTGATTTTGCAAACAATTGTTTGTATATTTTTTCGCTTTTTCTTATTAACTGTTTTGTTAATTTTTGTTAACTTTATATTTGTAATTTTCTCATATTAAGAGATTTTTGTCTCTTTATAATTGCATACAATATATATATTTTTTTCCAATTTTCTCGTATTAAAACGATACTTGTTTTTAAGTTTTTGTGTTTGTTTGTAACTTATGGATTTTTGTCCCTTTATAATTACATAAAATATATTTTTTTGTTTTACTCTTCTCGTATTAAAACGATACTTTGTTTTTAAGTTTTTTATGTTTTTTTGTAACTTAGGGATTTTTGTCCCTTTTTTTGTGTTACTATAAGAGATTTAAAACATCTCCTGGCAGGATCGCCACTTAAGTTTTGGCTTGGCCTCGATAAGTTTAAAAAAAAACTTATTTAGCCCCTAGCTTCAAATATAAGAATGAGTCTTCATTGCTCTCCATTTAAAGACTAACTTACTTAACTTTATTCAATATTCTTTTATACAAAAATACCCTTAAGGCTAAATACAACATTCAAGCTTACATTCTAGCAATTCCATAAATATTTAATTGATACATATTTCAACTGAACTATATTTGTTTATATTATAGAAGTTTACATTCTAATATTTCAACTTAAAGTGTTTCAACTTAACTGTATTTGTTTATATTATGGATAAGTGCCCAGTATGAGAGGTTACATAGTCTCCGTTATTGTTTATAGTATGGCTAAGTTCCCTGTGTGAACGGTGGTGTTAACTTGCATGTGTAATGCGTGCAGATGGTAGGGGTTCCATAACCTGTTGTAACAGCATTGGCTTGTAACGAGCACAATGCAAGCAAGAACGATCGATGAGATGAGCAACATCTCTAGCATTAATGGTCCAAAATTCTAGTCTGATAAGGGTGGCCAATGCCTTTGGCCCTGTGGGAAATATTGCTTAAATGTAGGTATCGAACATACTTTAGTACAAATTAACAATTGCTGGGTAAATTTCTGGGATTTTGGTAAGTCTGCATAATCCAAACGCCCACCAACATTCAAGTGTTCAAAACCGGTTATGCTAGCCAAGAATGGGGTGAGAAACCTTAACTGACTATTTACAACATGATTTTTCCGAAGTAATTGAATGTCGCTCGAAAAATGTTGCTGAATGTTGAAAATTATGTCAGGAAATAGGATCTTATGCCATCAATGACTTTTATAAGATAATTTGACTACTTATTTTCAGTGAATATCTCTTTGCGTTGCTCCGTGTTCATGTATACATACATACCAAGCTTGATATCACCTTTGTGTTTCGGCCATTTCAACTCATTTTCCCATAGAAAATCAGGACTTGAAAACAATATCGACGTCATGAGTTCAGCAGCAGGACAGCCCCGAGAAGCTAGGTTAGCTAGATTCGGCTTGGTACATACTTCCATTGCTCGCTTGCAGTCAGTTCCTGCATGTCAGATACCTTGTTGAACACAAATACTGCCAGCGTAACAGTGTAAGACAACTAAGAGTCAGTTGAAAAGAAAACAGTTGTATAAAAGTTGTATTTCCTTTATCTTGGTGTACAGGCGAGCAAGAAGGTGAGCACTACAAAGTTCGAGTTTTGGAAGAGAATGCTTTTTTATTGGTGCGACCCTTGATTTCGAAATTAGTAAATGTCCGTCGGAGTCTTCTGTACGCACATAAATCGCCGACCCGTCCGCGCGAATTGATGCGTCGCAAAACCCATGCATGCGAGATAAGAGATTCTAAGCAACTATTCCAGGCTTGATGATGTATGCACCGATTCGTCCCATTTCAGCTTTAGAAGCCACAATTCTTGCATAATTATTTTAGAAGTTACCACGAGAGGTGAAAGCAATCCAAGTGGATCGAAAAGTGATGTTGCGATAACCAGTATTGTACGCTTTGTAACAGACTTAAGAATTTGTTTTGGTCTGAATGTGAACAATAACGTTTCGTTACGTTGATTTCATGTGATCCCAAGTGCGTTTATTACGTAATCAGAGGGATCTGGATGATTCGAGTGTCATTTGGATAGTAAAAACTGACCTGGTCGAACTATCTCAAAAACTTCTGCCTTTAACGTAAGTAAGACGTTTGTGTCATCCGAACCACACAGAAGATCGTCAAGTGCCGTTGGAAATGTATCAATATTCTTATTTGTCAAGTAGTGAACATTTTGGTAACATCTGCGGTGATATCGTAAAGACACAAACGGAAGAACAACAATATAATGCACAACTCGGTTTGGATCGTTGGAACAATCGAAAGTAAGTCGTTCAACGATTTTTGTATCGTAGTACGGCAGGAGGCGCCGAACACAACTCGTAACTTTGTTGATGAGCTATTGAGGTTTCAGAACGTAGTGGTGTATAATGTAATAGTGTGGCTCATCTAACTTCGGCGTTTTTGCTACAGATGTTCGTACTCTTCAATGAACGAGACGTACTGGGAATAAATGACTGACAAATGCAAGAAACGGCGTTTGATTGCTAGGAATCGGCGACGAACTATGTCGTATAAGGCTCCAAGTGCGGTGGGATTGTTTTAAAAAGGTAGCCTAACAATTGTGCGTCCTGTAGTGTATTGATGTGTTGTGGCTATAAATGTACGTTCGCAAATCTGATGACCAGGTTGAATAGGTTTGGATGGCGATCATTCGTCGGGCAGTGTGCCACTCTGTGACCAATGTTCAAGCAATTGATGCAGAAGTCGTATTTTTTGACGAAGCAGTGAGTAGCAGTACTCATGTCCTTGAATTAAACAATTGGCAACCAACAAGTTTTTGCTTAGCGCTCGAACAAAGAACACAAGAACGCTGAGTTTTGCAAATTAGTTTTAACCTCGACTACTGCTACGAGTTTGCTTTATGGAATCTGATTTATGCTATGAAGATGAGTCGGATGAATGCAGGAATTGAGAGTGGCGTTCTAAAATTTGGATACATTGTAGTCATGTTGGAGCGATTTGTATTCTAGCGACTTATTTCATTTGTTATGAGTTTGCTGATAACATTTTCCGATGATTGTATAAATCAGCATTGCTAGGGCGATATTGGTGCTCATATCCAAAGATTCTAATTAATCGAATATAGCAGAAACTTTGTCAATCAAACTACGCAATTGTTGGTAGTTTAATTTTTGATTCTGTAACATTAATATGCATGTAAGGTAATAAAGTACGAGTCAATAACTGATGCTGGCAGCAAAGCAGATTGACGATAGTGATGTAGCGTTAGCAGAACAACGACGGCAGTGTAGTAGCCACGTGCGCTATGCTTCCAAGTGCCGGCAGAGCGATGAAAGAACAGTGAAAGCAAAGTAATGTGTACTGAGCAGCACAAAACTACGCAGCGGTGACTTGTGCTGGAAATGCAGCGGTCTGCTAAAAAAAAGGAAGCTCCGATAACCAAAATGTGCCAATCGTCAATGTAGCGAATATGTAGTTATGTATATGTACATGTATACGTATGTATGATAATGAATAAATTTTGGTGGTAGACGTACGCCTTCCAGTGGGTGGTAAATCCAGTAACTATCTACGATTTTAATAAGTCACCAGCGGGCATAAAGATGATAATGATTTGATCAACATGCTTTAAATCAGTATTTTGAATATTCATATATCGGTTTCTTTCTCTAATTCCAATTCGAAGTTTGTTTAACGCACACAAAAAAAAAATTTATTTTAAAGTTTTTCACAGTTTTCATCTTTTTGCACAAGATTAAGTTTTTTTTACACACGTGTCCCACGTTGGACTCCAAAAATGTTGAAGTACGAAGTATTTTTCTTGCTTTTATAAAAATTATTTATAATAGCTGGGGTGTGTAAATGCAGTCAACGGAGCAACAAACAAAAACTGTACTAAATGCCTTTTGTTTGGATCGAACGATGATTAAACTCCGGTATGCTTCTGTTAGCAATTCATTAACGACTAATTTATTTTCTATGTTAATCATATTCAACATATACATATTTATAAGTAAGCAAAAGTTTGAACAAATGAGATAAAGTGATAACAATCGCTTTATGAGCACAATGTATGCGCGTGTGTGTATATACATGTAAACAGTATACATTAAATGCATATTGAATTTACTAATTCTATGAAATGAAATGAATTATTTATCCGGATCATGAGTAAACTTCATTATGTCATAGTTGGTGTGATAAAAGAAAGATTGAGTGCACTGCCAAGTTTTGGCCATGATCTTGCGTACAACAATAAGAATGTGTTCCTAGTAAAGAAGAGCAGCAGAAGGAAAATATCTACGGAATGGCAAGATGTATCGTGTAGTATTGGAGAAGTTAGGAGATGTACATAAAACTGTTGAACAACGCACCAAGGTTATGAGGGTCAGGATACTAGACCGATGTATTAAGGTAAAGTATTCTGAAAGATTTCAAAAAGGAAATTTAGTAATGCTGATTAGAGTAGATAAGATTTAGTAAATATTGAGTAAATTTCTGACAATTATTTAGTTATCCAGTGATTTGGAACATCATCGACGTTAATTGAAAATCGTTACATGATTTAGGATAGTTTTCGATTTATGAGGGCTACATGTAGTTATATCGCTTACATAAGGGTTTATATAAATTATACTGCTCTTGCTGGGTACATTCATACATATTTATATGCATAAGTGCAGAATGCAGACCGTTAAGGTAAAAGAAAATGAAAAAGTGTGCGGAGCCCGCCCTGTTTTCCTGATTTTAGTAATATACATTTTTTGGTGCAAACTTATACTTTTGAAGATATGGAGGGAAAAGTTGGAATTTTCGAAAATTTAAACTACTCTCACTAAATTGGAAATTTAAACACAGCGATCTTAAAAAATTTCCTCTGAAATGAAAAATTCGTGTAAATTGTGTGGATAAATTTGGAGAAAATCTATTTTACAATAAAAATTTAAAATTTACAATTTACTACAATAATAATATTTTATTTTTTCTTTATAGAAAACATGTTGTTTTAATTATGTGCAATTAACCAACGACTACATAACACTAACTAAAAAGAGTATAAAAATGCCATTAATATGACATGTCACAGTTTATAGTTACTTGTGCCAAGAGCTATTTTTTTAACGGCGGCGTGGGTTGGGCTCAGGTTTTTTTTAATAATACTAATATATGCAGTAATTGTAGTAATAGAATTTTCAAATAGTTTCTTTTTGAGTCCGCTTAATTACATATGTTTTATAAATATAAAAAGTTAAAAATATGGTACTCATTTTTTAAGTTTATTTGACTGATAACATTCTGTTAAATTGATAATATTTTATTTAGTGCCTTTTATAACTGGTTCTTATAAAGAAAGGACTGTATAACATCTATGGATATCGAATTTTATTTTACTATTTAAAAAAAATTTAACAAGAAAAATACAAAAAGAATAAAAAATGAAACTAAATAATATTTGGTCTTTTCCTGTATATCTACTATTAATTAATATATTTCAGACATATTGAGACTAAGAGGATTCTCAAAAAAGAAAAAGAACGCCGGTACAAACCCGCAACCCAATTAAAAAAATTAAAAAGAAGAAAACAATATGCTAACTTGGCGCATACGTAACCTAATGGCTTAACCATTTGTTCTTGCTTCACAAGTTAGAACTCAATTCGAACAAGAATCTCCGGAGGAAGTCACACTGTTGTTGTAATTTTTGCACTTTTCCCAACAATAAAATACGGTCTGATATAGCTAAAAAAGGAAAGATAAAACGTAGCTTAATGATTTAATCATTAGTACGTTCTGTGATATCCCAAGCGTGGTGGTTTCCGAAATAACTATAACTTTAACCGCTCAGACTGTTGTTGTTATGTTTTGACTTCTTCAAAAAAAAAAAATGGTCTGATATTGCTACAAAAACTAATTAACGAAAATTCTATTAATTATTAAAAAATGTGTTTATCGAAGAACTACCCTTGATTGGAGAAAGTATATAAAAATATTTCCCTATTAATACTTTATTCAAGAATATAATTAATAAATATTATCGGCACAAAATAGAAAATTGCCTTTTAACCTCTTAACTCTATGCGCCAAAATGCCTTGATATGAAAAACTGATCATTATACGGAATTCTTATTCCGTCTTTTTCTTTTATGTCTTTAAGAATGTTTATAAAGGGGCACCGGTTATTATCAATTATCTGCTGTTTGGCAGTTCTGATAGTTACACAGAGTCTCAAACTTTGAAGGTCTTTGGCTTGAACATTGGCGCCAGCCTTGCACTATTACTCTACACTGCGTGATAATACGTGAAAATATGTTGAATTTATCTAGTCTACCTTGAGATTATGCTTTCTGTTCGTGCATGTTTTGTCTTTAAAATTAATTCAGTAACATATAGTGAAGAGGGACATAAGAGCCACTCTATGTCTGGAAGGACCCAAGCGAAAGAACTATTTCCAAAAAATTCGTTTTAATTGTGTATTCGTGTAAGAGTATTGAATTCTTTGCCGTACCCATGCTTGAAGGAAATATTTTTTAATAACCAAATTTTGTTGTAACTAAAGTGCCAGAGAGCATAAAACTTGATGGTATTAATGGAATAATCACATTCCTGATATTTGGTAACCAAAAACTTCCAAACTGCGTTACCTATGGAGCTATCCTCTCCCATTGAGACCCTGGTAGCAAGGCAAGAAACGTGTGCAGTGGATGTTGCCTCTGTGGTTATCTACCCGTTTCCTGTTATATTATATATAAAATCAAGAGTCGCGTAAAATTTGATTATTTGATCCGAACATACGTTATAGAGATATTCAATGCCGACTTCTTTATATATGGTCTGTGAATAATTTTTTTTTTAAAACGTTTCGGAAAATAGCATGAAAAATACTAAACGAAAATTAAATTAATTTGCACACGATGCAATTTCCTGCCGTGAAAATGCAAATATTTCCTGCCAGAGGCCAAAAATTTAGCAAATATGTATATACCTAGTGAGAATATGTGCAAGGACATACATACATATGTCGCGGTATCGCTTAAACAGATGCAGCATATAATATATGAGAAAATGGCAAAGCCGAAATATATAGATTGACACATGTATGTAGATATGTATACTTTTAATTTGTAAAGTACCCGAATTATGCAGAAGTGCAACAATAAATAAGAAAACCAAAAAAAGTTGCGAAATTAAAATCAAATGATGTTATAAAGCGTAAAATTAACTTTAAATTTGACAAAATGAATATTAATATCTATGTAAATTTATGATTTAAATTTGCACATTCTATTGGCATTGTGTTTATATTGCACTTTTACTATTGGCATTAATTGCCCTCGTTTAAGTACTTATATATCTTTTAGCGTTTGATCACGCCGCATTTGAAGCATAATCTCTTAATATGTGTATTTGATAAGATTATTATATGAGTAACAAATTCTCCAATATTCCAAGTATTTGTATAATAAAGTGTTGTTTTGTTTCTGATTTAACCTCTCGGCCGGATTAGCCTCTGAGTGGTAGTATTCGGTGTACCGAAGTTGGACACGATAATCACCCCAGAGGCACCGAAGCTCTCAACTTCTAAATTGGGGTATATTATCACTCACAAACGACCAAGGAACTCCAAACAAAAGAAATGCATTGTCCTCCAATTGTTTGCATACGCTTTTCGGAGTGGCAGTACGCAAAGGATAACGGAGGGGAAATTTGGAAAAATAGTCCACTACCGTCAAAATGTACTGATAGCCTTGTGACTTCACTAAAAGCCCTACACAAAAATCGTTTCCCAAGGCTCGACTGCCTTGGTCCTCTCTATCATACCCCCAGCTGACTGCAAAATATTAGGCTTAACCTTCTGACACGTCTTACGCGTCCTAACATATTTTGCAATGTCCGAATTTTCTACCATCGCACCCAATCACCTTTTCCACTCTGGTGAATCGTCGTAAATAGAAACTAACCTAATGGCATTGTAGAGGTTGCCACCTTCAACCCTCCACGATGGATATGACAGTGGCTTCAACTCTATAAGCCGAACCATCCTTACCAACCAAAGGTCGGTAGTAGCCACTTCAGAAATAACTAGCACACTGCGAGACAACATTTCTGGAATCACATGTTCCTTGCCTTTCCTATGTACAATATCAAAATCGTATTGCTGGAACTACAAATCCCACCTTTCTCATAAGATATTGTAGACTTAAATTGCAGAACCTATTAATAAACTGTGTGGCAACAATGCAAAAAGGCAGACACCTTTTTTTTTAATTTTATTTTATTTTTCCATTGGTTTGCGATTGTATTATTGTACTATATTCTGGAAGTAAGTTTTGGGATCTCAGTAATGAAATAAATTCTATTAATGATAATTCTTCTTTAAAGGTGTAAAAAAGAATTGAGACGAATAACAAATTACCGAAGTTCAAAATCTTCTCTTGATTTACTATGATTTGGGTAATACTGCTAACAAGAATATTAGGAAAAAGTTAAGCTTGGAAGGAAGTTGCCGCCAAACTGAAATTGAGTGGCAAGATGTGTGTGTGAATTTGTTTTGTTTTTCATTAATAAAGAGTCACGATGAGCAAGAGTTTGTATAGTGTCGAAAACTAAAAAGTTCAGCTACAGAACAAAAATTCATCAGCTAATTTTTAAAAATGACAGTTCCAAAATAAAATGTTATTTAATAATTAGTTGATAGTCGCCGAAATTGTTTTTTCATAATGATAAAGCATGTCAGATATGTCAAATGTGCTAGATAGAGAGTCAAAATTAAGGTACAAACCATGCAAAAGCTCGTGAAATTCAAAACTCGCTTTACAGCTTTTTAGAAACAAGAGACAAAGATGTCTTGACATTCTAAACGAATCCTTAAATTTGATTTCATAGAGACTAAGGGGCTTAGAAATTGGGTCTGTTATTTTCTTGGCCATGAAAATTACTCAAAGCATTATGCTTGAAATATCGTGTTATTTTTATTTTTCAGAACTTTCAGTTCATTAGTATACCTACCACGGTTTAGCAAGTACTTTATAAACACAATTGCGTTTAGGAATATATTTTTCTAATAAGTTTAATACAGTTAAATTAAAATGCACGATGCTTTGTTCAATATTTTCATAGTATCTAGGCCATGATAATTTCGATAAAGACTTAAGATCTTTAAATTTATCTTTCGAATCAAATTCAGTATTCGAATCGATTTCTTCAGTTACTAAATACCCGATCCATTATATTGTAACGTTTTTCGTTGCTACCTCGATGATTTCCCTACTAGTTCGAGTCCGATCACTGGATTGCTAAATAAAACTCTCAGATTTGTTCGTTTGGCCTTTTAATTGTAAGGAATTTATTCAACAATAAATACAATTTTCTTCTCTATATCTTTCGTTTAGTTTACAAATCTTTATAATCTTTTATTATTCGCTTAGTTTGCACCAGTACTGAGTCTTCAACTTAATTGTCCGCAAATAGCCGCTGCCGCTCCTTTTATACCTAGCGATGGTTCAAACATTCTGTTCACGCGATCAAGAATATGCTGATTATTCGTTTGCCTGTGGTAGCTGTAATTGATCCGTTTATCTTTAACGACGTGGAATTTCCTTTACACTGTCTAGCCTTTTGTTTGTCCTTGGTACGGGTAATTTGTATCATACGGCCGCTCTTTATTTTCTGTCCTTTTCGGAGAATTGCCTTTACATTATAAGCCCTTTTGTTTGTTCTTGGTACGGGTAATTTGCATCATCGGCCGCTTCTTTATTTTATGTCCTTTTCGGAGAATTGCCTTTAGATTGTCAACCCTTTTGTTTGTCCTTGGTACGGGTAATTTGCATCATACGGCCGCTTCTTTTGTCTGTTTTTATTTGGAAATCTCGTCACACTGCTACTAATTTCTGTTCTTCGTATTTGGGATTTCCATCACAATATATTGTTTCGTAAGTAGAAGCAAAAGCAGGGTGGTAAACTTCATCTGACATAACTATAGTAGTATTTATTTCTTTTAGTGTTTTGTTCCATGAAACACATGAAAGATTAAAAACGCCTAAACCAATCACTGAATCCGCGTTTTTCACACTACATTAAAAGATTTTAATAGTGTGATATGTCTGATTGAGGAGTATAAGAGAGAGAGCTTAATATTTACAACCCCTTCAAACTTCTAGTCGAATACACTCAAATTCAACAGGTTCTGCAAAAGCAAGGCTAACCTCCTCAGATGGAATCGAGGATACTATAGCAAAAAGTTCTCCACCACCGACTCTATTTCCACGGTCTTTTCGAAAAATTTGATAAGTGCTTGGAGTAATCTCCGAGATAAAAAATGAGGTCTAAGCCAGGTTTCAGTACAATCACATCTTAGTTGTTTTCGAGACTTTTGGGAAAAAAGTTAGTTATCTTAGCATCAAACCTCTTAGGTTTTGGTAGTACAGACCTAAAGCAGATATCAACCTCATTTTTGGAGCATTTTTTAGGTGGACTTTAACCAAAGTGTTATTTCTTTTTGGTTTGTGATCAAATTCACTACTTAGCATCGCTACAAAATGTTCTAAATTGATATCAATTTCGAATGATTAAAAAATAAACTGCCAGATTTAATTTTAGAATAAATTTAGTTTCCTATATTATCGCCGGAGGTATCACGTTCAAATCTTGAGACGAAAACAGATTTCTTTGCAGGGACTACAACAAGTTTCCTCGAAGATCACTCCGATACCAGTTGTTGGGTTTTACCAACACGGTTTGAGTTTCCAGACAAAATATTTGGGTTTTCATTGAAATGGTGGCTCCTCAGTGTAACAGCTTTAGATGTTGACGGCATCCAAACTATCGGTGAAGACTTTTCAGACTCTTTGGCTATAGTACTAATTGGTTTATGAGAATGACACCGAGAACATATAAATGCAAGATTAATTAATTCAATTATGTCCGCTCTAAGATTTTTCTGGCTAGATACGCCAGTAGCGTCCTTAAACGGACTATGAGCACGTTTGCGCTTTTTTAAACGAATATCATCTATACATTGTATGGAGTCCAAACATTTCAAATTTATGAATTCTTGAATTCATCATTTAAGGCGTACAATTCTTCTCCAAATTGCGAGAACCTATTTTTGACCAGATCGGCACCCCAAGCAGGACCAGCGAACTCGCAGCACAACTTAAGCCAATAAGATAGAAGGCATTCTGAATCGCCTTTCACTTGGCAGTTATCAAAACCACACTTCACATCGAAAATATTAATATTACGTATAATATATACAAAATAAAAAAAAATTAAACAGAAGAATTAATTCAATTGAAGGCTAACAGTAATCAGATGTTAAAATTTGGTGGTTTTAGTATCACTCTGTTATGGCAATTAATAAACACAACGCAAACATATGTGATAAACAAATTTAAAAAAAAAAAGATTAAGAGCGATCAAAACAATTATACCAGACTTAAAAAATGTATTGTATCTATACAACTAATGACTTGGCAAGTATTAATATGCTTATTCAAATACACAAATTTATTTAAAATTTAAAAATATAATTTTTGTGACACTTAGCTTTAAATGTTCACATATAGATTCTTTACTACCTGAACTAAGTATTTCCTTATAAATAAACAAATCAAAAAACAATAAATACTAAAACTTCATAAGATCATAATATAAGCCCAACTTCACAGCTGGACGTTTGCGCTGTAATATATATGTTATTAATATAAATATTATTTATCAATTTTACAGAGTTATATATAAAACGGTGGAAAGCAAGCAAGGAGGAGGGAGCTAATCGCTTCAGACAGCGCTGTGCAAACTCCAAAAAGAAAGTAGTCGTATGTGGAGTCGTTATCGATTCAAGATAACGTCACCCAGCACAGACAGTAAATAAATACACTGTGATAAAGATAGTTCTTGTAAAAGAGTATGTGTTTATATCGGAATATAAACTTTATGAAATGCCAGAGTACTTTAATTACGTTTCCAAATAGAAAGAAATAAAAAGCAATTATATAATTAAATTATAATAAAAGTTGATTTATTGATGTAAATCATTAAGTAGAATAGTAAAACTGACTAAAAAGTAGAAGGGTTAAAATGATTATCAACGCACATATATATTGAGGTATATCCGTGTAGATAATCACGTTAGTTGAAAAGAACAAATTTTGTTGTTTGAATATGTATAGAAATAGTGCAATAGCTGCAAAGAAATCTGTTTTCGTCTCAAGATTTGAACGTGATACCTCCGCCGATAATATAGGAAACTAAATTTATTCTAAAATTAAATCTGGCAGTTTATTTTTTAATCATTCGAAATTGATATCAATTTAGAACATTTTGTAGCGATGCTAAGTAATGAATTTGATCACAAACCAAAAAGAAATAACAATTTGGTTAAAGTCCACCTAAAAAATGCTCAAAAAATGAGGTTGATATCTGCTTTAGGTCTGTACTACCAAAACCTAAGAGGTTTGATGCTAAGATAACTAACTTTTTTCCCAAAAGTCTCGAAAACAACTAAGATGTGATTGTACTGAAACCTGGCTTAGACCTCATTTTTTATCTCGGAGATTACTCCAAGCACTTATCAAATTTTTCGAAAAGACCGTGGAAATAGAGTCGGTGGTGGAGAACTTTTTGCTATAGTCTCCTCGATTCCATCTGAGGAGGTTAGACTTGCTTTTGCAGAACCTGTTGAATTTGAGTGTATTCGACTAGAAGTTTGAAGGGGTTGTAAATATTAAGCTCTCTCTCTTATACTCCTCAATCAGACATATCACACTATTAAAATCTTTTAATGTAGTGTGAAAAACGCGGATTCAGTGATTGGTTTAGGCGTTTTTAATCTTTCATGTGTTTCATGGAACAAAACACTAAAAGAAATAAATACTACTATAGTTATGTCAGATGAAGTTTACCACCCTGCTTTTGCTTCTACTTACGAAACAATATATTGTGATGGAAATCCCAAATACGAAGAACAGAAATTAGTAGCAGTGTGACGAGATTTCCAAATAAAAACAGACAAAAGAAGCGGCCGTATGATGCAAATTACCCGTACCAAGGACAAACAAAAGGGTTGACAATCTAAAGGCAATTCTCCGAAAAGGACATAAAATAAAGAAGCGGCCGATGATGCAAATTACCCGTACCAAGAACAAACAAAAGGGCTTATAATGTAAAGGCAATTCTCCGAAAAGGACAGAAAATAAAGGACAAACAAAAGGCTAGACAGTGTAAAGGAAATTCCACGTCGTTAAAGATAAACGGATCAATTACAGCTACCACAGGCAAACGAATAATCAGCATATTCTTGATCGCGTGAACAGAATGTTTGAACCATCGCTAGGTATAAAAGGAGCGGCAGCGGCTATTTGCGGACAATTAAGTTGAAGACTCAGTACTGGTGCAAACTAAGCGAATAATAAAAGATTATAAAGATTTGTAAACTAAACGAAAGATATAGAGAAGAAAATTGTATTTATTGTTGAATAAATTCCTTACAATTAAAAGGCCAAACGAACAAATCTGAGAGTTTTATTTAGCAATCCAGTGATCGGACTCGAACTAGTAGGGAAATCATCGAGGTAGCAACGAAAAACGTTACAATATAATGGATCGGGTATTTAGTAACTGAAGAAATCGATTCGAATACTGAATTTGATTCGAAAGATAAATTTAAAGATCTTAAGTCTTTATCGAAATTATCATGGCCTAGATACTATGAAAATATTGAACAAAGCATCGTGCATTTTAATTTAACTGTATTAAACTTATTAGAAAAATATATTCCTAAACGCAATTGTGTTTATAAAGTACTTGCTAAACCGTGGTAGGTATACTAATGAACTGAAAGTTCTGAAAAATAAAAATAACACGATATTTCAAGCATAATGCTTTGAGTAATTTTCATGGCCAAGAAAATAACAGACCCAATTTCTAAGCCCCTTAGTCTCTATGAAATCAAATTTAAGGATTCGTTTAGAATGTCAAGACATCTTTGTCTCTTGTTTCTAAAAAGCTGTAAAGCGAGTTTTGAATTTCACGAGCTTTTGCATGGTTTGTACCTTAATTTTGACTCTCTATCTAGCACATTTGACATATCTGACATGCTTTATCATTATGAAAAAACAATTTCGGCGACTATCAACTAATTATTAAATAACATTTTATTTTGGAACTGTCATTTTTAAAAATTAGCTGATGAATTTTTGTTCTGTAGCTGAACTTTTTAGTTTTCGACACTATACAAACTCTTGCTCATCGTGACTCTTTATTAATGAAAAACAAAACAAATTCACACACACATCTTGCCACTCAATTTCAGTTTGGCGGCAACTTCCTTCCAAGCTTAACTTTTTCCTAATATTCTTGTTAGCAGTATTACCCAAATCATAGTAAATCAAGAGAAGATTTTGAACTTCGGTAATTTGTTATTCGTCTCAATTCTTTTTTACACCTTTAAAGAAGAATTATCATTAATAGAATTTATTTCATTACTGAGATCCCAAAACTTACTTCCAGAATATAGTACAATAATACAATCGCAAACCAATGGAAAAATAAAATAAAATTAAAAAAAGGTGTCTGCCTTTTTGCATTGTTGCCACACAGTTTATTAATAGGTTCTGCAATTTAAGTCTACAATATCTTATGAGAAAGGTGGGATTTGTAGTTCCAGCAATACGATTTTGATATTGTACATAGGAAAGGCAAGGAACATGTGATTCCAGAAATGTTGTCTCGCAGTGTGCTAGTTATTTCTGAAGTGGCTACTACCGACCTTTGGTTGGTAAGGATGGTTCGGCTTATAGAGTTGAAGCCACTGTCATATCCATCGTGGAGGGTTGAAGGTGGCAACCTCTACAATGCCATTAGGTTAGTTTCTATTTACGACGATTCACCAGAGTGGAAAAGGTGATTGGGTGCGATGGTAGAAAATTCGGACATTGCAAAATATGTTAGGACGCGTAAGACGTGTCAGAAGGTTAAGCCTAATATTTTGCAGTCAGCTGGGGGTATGATAGAGAGGACCAAGGCAGTCGAGCCTTGGGAAACGATTTTTGTGTAGGGCTTTTAGTGAAGTCACAAGGCTATCAGTACATTTTGACGGTAGTGGAAAATTTTTCCAAATTTCCCCTCCGTTATCCTTTGCGTACTGCCACTCCGAAAAGCGTATGCAAACAATTGGAGGACAACGCATTTCTTTTGTTTGGAGTTCCTTGGTCGTTTGTGAGTGATAATATACCCCAATTTAGAAGTTGAGAGCTTCGGTGCCTCTGGGGTGATTATCGTGTCCAACTTCGGTACACCGAATACTACCACTCAGAGGCTAATCCGGCCGAGAGGTTAAATCAGAAACAAAACAACACTTTATTATACAAATACTTGGAATATTGGAGAATTTGTTACTCATATAATAATCTTATCAAATACACATATTAAGAGATTATGCTTCAAATGCGGCGAGATCAAACGCTAAAAGATATATAAGTACTTAAACGAGGGCAATTAATGCCAATAGTAAAAGTGCAATATAAACACAATGCCAATAGAATGTGCAAATTTAAATCATAAATTTACATAGATATTAATATTCATTTTGTCAAATTTAAAGTTAATTTTACGCTTTATAACATCATTTGATTTTAATTTCGCAACTTTTTTTGGTTTTCTTATTTATTGTTGCACTTCTGCATAATTCGGGTACTTTACAAATTAAAAGTATACATATCTACATACATGTGTCAATCTATATATTTCGGCTTTGCCATTTTCTCATATATTATATGCTGCATCTGTTTAAGCGATACCGCGACATATGTATGTATGTCCTTGCACATATTCTCACTAGGTATATACATATTTGCTAAATTTTTGGCCTCTGGCAGGAAATATTTGCATTTTCACGGCAGGAAATTGCATCGTGTGCAAATTAATTTAATTTTCGTTTAGTATTTTTCATGCTATTTTCCGAAACGTTTTTAAAAAAAATTATTCACAGACCATATATAAAGAAGTCGGCATTGAATATCTCTATAACGTATGTTCGGATCAAATAATCAAATTTTACGCGACTCTTGATTTTATATATAATATAACAGGAAACGGGTAGATAACCACAGAGGCAACATCCACTGCACACGTTTCTTGCCTTGCTACCAGGGTCTCAATGGGAGAGGATAGCTCCATAGGTAACGCAGTTTGGAAGTTTTTGGTTACCAAATATCAGGAATGTGATTATTCCATTAATACCATCAAGTTTTATGCTCTCTGGCACTTTAGTTACAACAAAATTTGGTTATTAAAAAATATTTCCTTCAAGCATGGGTACGGCAAAGAATTCAATACTCTTACACGAATACACAATTAAAACGAATTTTTTGGAAATAGTTCTTTCGCTTGGGTCCTTCCAGACATAGAGTGGCTCTTATGTCCCTCTTCACTATATGTTACTGAATTAATTTTAAAGACAAAACATGCACGAACAGAAAGCATAATCTCAAGGTAGACTACATAAATTCAACATATTTTCACGTATTATCACGCAGTGTAGAGTAATAGTGCAAGGCTGGCGCCAATGTTCAAGCCAAAGACCTTCAAAGTTTGAGACTCTGTGTAACTATCAGAACTGCCAAGCAGCAGATAATTGATAATAACCGGTGCCCCTTTATAAACATTCTTAAAGACATAAAAGAAAAAGACGGAATAAGAATTCCGTATAATGATCAGTTTTTCATATCAAGGCATTTTGGCGCATAGAGTTAAGAGGTTAAAAGGCAATTTTCTATTTTGTGCCGATAATATTTATTAATTATATTCTTGAATAAAGTATTAATAGGGAAATATTTTTTATATACTTTCTCCAATCAAGGGTAGTTCTTCGATAAACACATTTTTTAATAATTAATAGAATTTTCGTTAATTAGTTTTTGTAGCAATATCAGACCATTTTTTTTTTTTGAAGAAGTCAAAACATAACAACAACAGTCTGAGCGGTTAAAGTTATAGTTATTTCGGAAACCACCACGCTTGGGATATCACAGAACGTACTAATGATTAAATCATTAAGCTACGTTTTATCTTTCCTTTTTTAGCTATATCAGACCGTATTTTATTGTTGGGAAAAGTGCAAAAATTACAACAACAGTGTGACTTCCTCCGGAGATTCTTGTTCGAATTGAGTTCTAACTTGTGAAGCAAGAACAAATGGTTAAGCCATTAGGTTACGTATGCGCCAAGTTAGCATATTGTTTTCTTCTTTTTAATTTTTTTAATTGGGTTGCGGGTTTGTACCGGCGTTCTTTTTCTTTTTTGAGAATCCTCTTAGTCTCAATATGTCTGAAATATATTAATTAATAGTAGATATACAGGAAAAGACCAAATATTATTTAGTTTCATTTTTTATTCTTTTTGTATTTTTCTTGTTAAATTTTTTTTAAATAGTAAAATAAAATTCGATATCCATAGATGTTATACAGTCCTTTCTTTATAAGAACCAGTTATAAAAGGCACTAAATAAAATATTATCAATTTAACAGAATGTTATCAGTCAAATAAACTTAAAAAATGAGTACCATATTTTTAACTTTTTATATTTATAAAACATATGTAATTAAGCGGACTCAGAGTGAAAAAGAAACTATTTGAAAATTCTATTACTATAATTACTGCATATATTAGTATTATTAAAAAAAAACCTGAGCCCAACCCACGCCGCCGTTAAAAAAATAGCTCTTGGCACAAGTAACTATAAACTGTGACATGTCATATTAATGGCATTTTTATACTCTTTTTAGTTAGTGTTATGTAGTTCTTGGTTAATTGCACATAATTAAAACAACATGTTTTCTATAAAGAAAAAATAAAATATTATTATTGTAGTAAATTGTAAATTTTAAATTTTTATTGTAAAATAGATTTTCTCCAAATTTATCCACACAATTTACACGAATTTTTCATTTCAGAGGAAATTTTTTAAGATCGCTGTGTTTAAATTTCCAATTTAGTGAGAGTAGTTTAAATTTTCGAAAATTCCAACTTTTCCCTCCATATCTTCAAAAGTATAAGTTTGCACCAAAAAATGTATATTACTAAAATCAGGAAAACAGGGCGGGCTCCGCACACTTTTTCATTTTCTTTTACCTTAACGGTCTGCATTCTGCACTTATGCATATAAATATGTATGAATGTACCCAGCAAGAGCAGTATAATTTATATAAACCCTTATGTAAGCGATATAACTACATGTAGCCCTCATAAATCGAAAACTTTCCTAAATCATGTAACGATTTTCAATTAACGTCGATGATGTTCCAAATCACTGGATAACTAAATAATTGTCAGAAATTTACTCAATATTTACTAAATCTTATCTACTCTAATCAGCATTACTAAATTTCCTTTTTGAAATCTTTCAGAATTCTTTACCTTAATACATCGGTTTAGTATCCTGACCCTCATAACCTTGGTGCGTTGTTCAACAGTTTTATGTACAGCTCCTAACTTCTCCAATACTACACGATACATCTTGCCATTCCGTAGATATTTTCCTTCTGCTGCTCTTCTTTACTAGGAACACATTCTTATTGTTGTACGCAAGATCATGGCCAAAACTTGGCAGTACACTCAATCTTTCTTTTATCACACCAACTATGACATAATGAAGTTTACTCATGATCCGGATAAATAACTCATTTCATTTCATAGAATTAGTAAATTCAATATGCATTTAATGTATACTGTTTACATGTATATACACACACGCGCATACATTGTGCTCATAAAGCGATTGTTATCACTTTATCTCATTTGTTCAAACTTTTGCTTACTTATAAATATGTATATGTTGAATATGATTAACATAGAAAATAAATTAGTCGTTAATGAATTGCTAACAGAAGCATACCGGAGTTTAATCATCGTTCGATCCAAACAAAAGGCATTTAGTACAGTTTTTGTTTGTTGCTCCGTTGACTGCATTTACACACCCCAGCTATTATAAATAATTTTTATAAAAGCAAGAAAAATACTTCGTACTTCAACATTTTTGGAGTCCAACGTGGGACACGTGTGTAAAAAAAAACTTAATCTTGTGCAAAAAGATGAAAACTGTGAAAAACTTTAAAATAAATTTTTTTTTTGTGTGCGTTAAACAAACTTCGAATTGGAATTAGAGAAAGAAACCGATATATGAATATTCAAAATACTGATTTAAAGCATGTTGATCAAATCATTATCATCTTTATGCCCGCTGGTGACTTATTAAAATCGTAGATAGTTACTGGATTTACCACCCACTGGAAGGCGTACGTCTACCACCAAAATTTATTCATTATCATACATACGTATACATGTACATATACATAACTACATATTCGCTACATTGACGATTGGCACATTTTGGTTATCGGAGCTTCCTTTTTTTTAGCAGACCGCTGCATTTCCAGCACAAGTCACCGCTGCGTAGTTTTGTGCTGCTCAGTACACATTACTTTGCTTTCACTGTTCTTTCATCGCTCTGCCGGCACTTGGAAGCATAGCGCACGTGGCTACTACACTGCCGTCGTTGTTCTGCTAACGCTACATCACTATCGTCAATCTGCTTTGCTGCCAGCATCAGTTATTGACTCGTACTTTATTACCTTACATGCATATTAATGTTATAGAATCAAAAATTAAACTACCAACAATTGCGTAGTTTGATTGACAAAGTTTCTGCTATATTCGATTAATTAGAATCTTTGGATATGAGCACCAATATCGCCCTAGCAATGCTGATTTATGCAATCATCGGAAAATGTTATCAGCAAACTCATAACAAATGAAATAAGTCGCTTGAATACAAATCGCTTCCAACATGACTACAATGTATCCAAATTTTAGAACGCCACTCTCAATTCCTGCATTCATCCGACTCATCTTCATAGCATAAATCAGATTCCATAAAGCAAACTCGTGCAGTAGTCGAGGTTAAAACTAATTTGCAAAACTCAGCGTTCTTGTGTTCTTTGTTCGAGTGCTAAGCAAAAACTTGTTGGTTGCCAATTGTTTAATTCAAGGACATGAGTACGAATCACTGCTTCGTCAAAAAATACGACTTCTGCATCAATTGCTTGAGCATTGGTCACAGAGTGGCACACTGCCCGACGAATCATCGCCATCCAAACCTATTCAACCTGGTCATCAGATTTGCGAACGTACATTTATAGCCACAGCACATCAATATACTACAGGACGCATAATTGTTAGGCTACCTTTTTAAAACAATCCCACCGTACTTGGAGCCTTATTCGACATAGTTCGTCGCCGATTCCTAGCAATCAAACGCCGTTTCTTGCATTTGTCAGTCATTTATTCCCAGTACGTCTCGTTCATTGAAGAGTACGAACATCTGTAGCAAAAACGCCGAAGTTAGATGAGCCACACTATTACATTATACACCACTACGTTCTGAAACCTCAATAGCTCATCAACAAAGTTACGAGTTGTGTTCGGCGCCTCCTGCCGTACTACGATACAAAAATCGTTGAACGACTTACTTTCGATTGTTCCAACGATCCAAACCGAGTTGTGCATTTTATTGTTGTTCTTCCGTTTGTGTCTTTACGATATCACCGCAGATGTTACCAAAATGTTCACTACTTGACAAATAAGAATATTGATACATTTCCAACGGCACTTGACGATCTTCTGTGTGGTTCGGATGACACAAACGTCTTACTTACGTTAAAGGCAGAAGTTTTTGAGATAGTTCGACCAGGTCAGTTTTTACTATCCAAATGACACTCGAATCATCCAGATCCCTCTGATTACGTAATAAACGCACTTGGGGTCACATGAAATCAACGTAACGAAACGTTATTGTTCACATTCAGACCAAAACAAATTCTTAAGTCTGTTACAAAGCGTACAATACTGGTTATCGCATCATCACTTTTCGATCCACTTGGATTGCTTTCACCTCTCGTGGTAACTTCTAAAATAATTATGCAAGAATTGTGGCTTCTAAAGCTGAAATGGGACGAATCGGTGCATACATCATCAAGCCTGGAATAGTTGCTTAGAATCTCTTATCTCGCATGCATGGGTTTTGCGACGCATCAATTCGCGCGGACGGGTCGGCGATTTATGTGCGTACAGAAGACTCCGACGGACATTTACTAATTTCGAAATCAAGGGTCGCACCAATAAAAAAGCATTCTCTTCCAAAACTCGAACTTTGTAGTGCTCACCTTCTTGCTCGCCTGTACACCAAGATAAAGGAAATACAACTTTTATACAACTGTTTTCTTTTCAACTGACTCTTAGTTGTCTTACACTGGTTAAGACAACACTCTGTTACGCTGGCAGTATTCGTGTTCAACAAGGTATCTGACATGCAGGAACTGACTGCAAGCGAGCAATGGAAGTATGTACCAAGCCGAATCTAGCTAACCTAGCTTCTCGGGGCTGTCCTGCTGCTGAACTCATGACGTCGATATTGTTTTCAGGTCCTGATTTTCTATGGGAAAATGAGTTGAAATGGCCGAAACACAAAGGTGATATCGATCTTGGTATGCATGTATACATGAACACGGAGCAACGCAAAGAGATATTCACTGTAAATAAGTAGTCAAATTATCTTATAAAAGCCATTGATGGCATAAGATCCTATTTCCTGACATAATTTTCAACATTCAGCAACATTTTTCGAGCGACATTCAATTACTTCGGAAAAATCATGTTGTAAATAGTCAGTTAAGGTTTCTCACCCCATTCTTGGCTAGCACAACCGGTTTTGAACACTTGAATGTTGGTGGGCGTTTGGATTATGCAGACTTACCAAAATCCCAGAAATTTACCCAGCAATTCTTAATTTGTACTAAAGTATGTTCGATACCTACATTTAAGCAATTTTTACACAGGCCCAAAGGCATTGGCCACCCTTATCAGACTAGAATTTTGGACCATTAATGCTAGAGATGTTGCTCATCTCATCGATCGTTCTTGCTTGCATTGTGCTCGTTACAAGCCAATGCTGTTACAACAGGTTATGGGACCCCTACCATCAGCACGCATTACACATGCACGCCTATTTGCACTTTAAGGAATCGACAAGCAACACCTCATTCCAAATCGTACTTAGCTATCGTGTGCCTTGTAACTAAAGCTGAGCACATAAAGATGGTCTACCACCTATCAACAAACGCGAATGAGTGATGGTGCAAAATCCCATTCGATATCAAATGCTACAAATTTTGTGAGCGCATCTTAACGTTCAAAGAAATCAAGCGATTCCTATTTAATAATGAAAGGGCAAATGAAAGTTATAGGTATTGTTCCTCTGATTTTCTTAATTTTAATTTTGTTCCACCCAGGACACCTCACTTCGGCAGTCTCTGGGAAGCTACGATTGAAAGCGCTAAAGGGTTGTTAAATCGTACATTGGCAAATACTAATCTGCCATTCGAGGAGCTAAACACCGTTACTGTAGACATGGAAGCCATTCTCAATCCACGTCCATTATGCCCAATGTCATCAGATCCTAACGATTTTGGTGCAATAACAAAATTTTTAGATCCACTACGTGGCTTGCCTGAACGTTCACAGAAGCTAAAAAAACATTTCACATCTTGACCGCTACAACACAATCACTGCCTTAAAGCAAAGTTTTTAGCGCCGCGGGTCACGTAAACGTCTTAATTGGTCAGTGCCTTTACCTGATCTCGTATAGGGTGCTTTAGTATTCATACACGATGACAACCTACCACCGCAACGCTCGAAGTTTGGTCGTGTCGGATTAATCGTGCTTGGACGAGATGGCCATGTTAGAGTGGCGTATCTCCAAACTTCCGAGTTCCATTGGCGTTCAATATACAAATTAGCCATTTTTCGGATTTTTTGAATGATAGTTCTTGCAACGAGGCCAGGATGTTGGATCAATGATGAAGTTATAGCTCCATTTCGTTGAATTAGTAAATTCAATATACCTTTAATGTACACTGCATTATCATCATATGCATATAAGTACATTACGCCCATATAGCGTTTTTATCACTTTATCTCACTTGCTGAAACTTTGTTGTTCGCTTACTTATATAACACATATATGATTAACATAGAAAATAAATCAGTCGCAAATAGTAGCATACCGGAGTTTAATTGTGGCTCGATCCACGCAAAGGACATAGCACAGTTTTTGCTTGTTGCTTCAAGTCGCCATTGACGGTATCTACCCCCTATCCCCCTATTGTAAATAATCTTTATAAAAGCAAAAAAAAATAAAAAAATACGCTTCCTGATCCAACAGTATGTTAGAAGACGCTTGTGATTGGGTTTTATGGTATTCTTAGCTGCGAGTGGGTGAGTCGTGTTAGATTCAACTTGTTGGACATGTAGATATACGCAAGCACAAAAAGGCTTTTCGGAAACTTCAGATCTGTGAATGTGAATTTAGCACTTTTCGCTCCCAATAAGGTGTTTTAATTTCTTCAATTGCGGTGAAGTTATCCTTGAGCGCGTGAAATGAGTTCGTTTGTCACAGTCTGTTCCTTTCATCCAGGGTTTTTTTGGAGAAGAGTGGGCGAAAGCTGTCCCGCGGGCTCGAAAAGTTTCGGGACAGATAAGATTATACTTATATGTTATTTCGAGGCGTTTTTGATGGCGGGAGGGAGTCAACTGGGCAAGAAGCCTTATCAGTGAGTGCGAGCCATTTTATTCTGAGTAATTTTCTAGAACTTGTCTCTTGGAATCGGATAAATTCTTTGTTTATAAGATTAGATTGAGGATATCTTTCAGCAATGATCTGTGATTTGTTGTGAGGGTTTGCTTCGTTAGTGTCTTCACCTAACTAGTACAAAGTCCTTTTTACTAAATACGGTTCCCAATTGACACTGAACTCGACGGTCTTCGGCTTAAAGTCTTCTATCAGAGTATTGAGAATTCTACGGAATAGAATTCTTTGAAAGTCATGTGTTCATTATTAACGTATATTGGGTATTCTACGAAATAGAATTCGTTGGAAGTCATGTGTTCATTATGGACGTTTAGTTGACGGTATATGTGTTCTGTGCGGAAAACGTATCGCGCACTACGTCCATTTTAGCGATGTTTAGCGATGAAGCGCACTTCTGGTTGAATGGCTACGTCAACAAACAAAACTGCCACATTTGGAGTGAAGGTAATCCTCAAGTGTATGTTGAAACACCGTTACATCCAGAAAAACTGACTGTTTGGTGCACTTTATGGGCTGGTGGAATCATTGGTCCGTATCATTGGACGTAGTGCGCGATACGTTTTCCGCACAGAACCATTATTTTCGAAATAAAATTGCACTATTTGCAAGCGTTGTTCAGGCGTGAGTCTATTCATGATGAATTGCCAAACCAAACTGAGAATAAATCACTTGACAGCTGTTAAATCGGTCGCCATCTTGGAAAGTAATGCCAACTTAAAGTTCTATACCTCTATAAAAAAACACCCTATAGTTCCTTAGAAACATACACAACCCATTTGAGAGAGGAATAGCGAGCGATTGGTTCGAATAACAATCAATATATATATTTACGTTTCATTTTCTAAATTTGAGGTTAGTGATCAAAGCAAGTATTGTGATTATTATAAATACAGGTAAGCAAAAAATTAAATATATATATAAATATATAAATTTATTCATAACAATATTAAAATTATGATGATTTTCATGGCTTCAACACATAGAAAACGTCGCAGATAACTTTGATAGCTCTACCAGGTAAGAATGCAGTCCTGCCGTCAACATATCAAGCATTTGACATGGTGTGACATGATGGACTAATCCTTAAAGTTAAACACATATTGCCTAAAACTTATTACAATTTCCTTGAATCCTACTTATCTAGCAGACGTTTCAAAAGCAATTGAATGCATAGCGGAGGAGTATCCAATCACGGCAGGTGTTGCTCCAGGTAATGTTCTTGAGCGTTTATTGCATATACACCTAATTCTCTTCTTACACGATATATGCATTCTCAAAAATATTCGTGTAAAAAGAGAATTACGTACAAACAAAGTTAAAACATATTTGTAATATACAACTGCTGACTCAATTCGTTCGCGATTGGATTTTTTTATCGTTCTTTCTAAAAATAAACGTTAATCAAAAATACAAAATTTTTCTTGGACGATCACGTCGTAGTATATTGTAGATTTTTATGTATTAGGGTCTATCCGATTAGGCTGTTCTGGTTGCTTTTTGGTGCAAATAAAACAAGTTTTACCTTCTTGCCTAACGTTTCGCTTAATATTTTAGCTCCTTCAGCGGCTACATTGTGCAACAAGATTCTACGTAATTGATGAAACAAATTGGAGATGAAACTTTATCCCTCCCATATAAAACCTCATACTGGGAAAAAAATATCAAGTATAATGTGTCAGTAAATTATTTTGTTTTAACTTATGTGCTATATACTCTGCATCACGTTTTGATAAATTGACATGTTTTAAATCCATCCAATTTTGCGATATTGGTATCATATTTTTGGAAGCTTCAGATATTTCATAATCAGGATCCTGCAACTGGTTTTGCAAGTTCGCAGTCCATATAGAAATCGTAGTAGGGCTTGGTGGCCGTGGTACAGGAATAGCATCTGAATGCGATAATGGCAGGCTTACATAATCTGCTTCAATATATTTCATTGATCTTCGCGATCTTTTAGTTTTTCCATTTACATCATTCAAACACACATAACAACTCGCTTCACTTACCTGGATCAGTCCAAATCATCAGAACACCAAACTTCAGCGATTTTTTTATTCCTTTAACCCAGAGACGTAAGTATTAAACTTCATTTCTTTGCACCAAAAACCAACCAGATTAGATGAGCCTAATAGATAAAAATGTATAAAAAATATTAAAATAATTTTCTATATTTTAATGTTTAAAAATTTCTAGAAAAAGTGCAATATTTTGGTAAGATGGTTGTTTCGCAGGTACACAAATATTTACATGACTTTTTTAACAACAAAAATCGATCTACATGTGTAATATTTGTGTGGCTGACAACGGCCACTGTATAAAATTACATTTTACAGCGGTTTCGCCATAAAACGAATAATTTTATAAACAGAATGTATATTTCTTAAAATATCTAATGCTTACAGAGTTTCTAATTTATTTAATTTGAGAGTAAAAGAACGTAATGATCAGAAATAGGAATAAACTTTTAAATTCTAACAAGCATCAATTATAGCTGTTGTAAAAAATATTTTTAAAGTTCACTTAATTTTGGTATAAATTAGAACTAAAATAATATCAGAAATCAATTTAAAAAAAATCGTGTTAAAACAAAATAAGTTGGCGATGTTACTGATATAATAAGGAAGCACAAATGCCCCATTACAGCCACAAAAGAACAACACCTTATTCTAATAGAATAACGACTAGGAATCGTTAAAGAAGAGATTAAAATCGTAATACAAAAATACGTAAAAAGTGCACATCCATCCGAACACCTGAAGAGTAGGAATTTACCAGCCTTGTAAATAGCAACTGAACCAGGAGCCCATTCTTAGCTAAAGGTCTATTAAGCTTTATAATTAAACTTAAGATTTTATTACTTCTTGTTTTGCTTCTGATGTCGAGGTAGATTCAGTAAATAAAGACAAATGTTAATAAAAGTAATAAAATTTCAGGATAACTTCATTGAAACTCAGAGAGTGCTCCTGTAAAATTTTTATATTTTTTTTTAAAGAGAAGAAATGCCGTCTGTCAGAAAAAAAACAAAATTAGGTTATTCACGATAAGCTATAACCCAGCTTATGGTTATGTGATTAAGTAAACAACAAGAAAATGCGGTATGAGAAAATAACCAACATTGACCAAACTAGACACTTGTTTACATATTGTGTGGTTTATTTGCTTATCTGTAGTGTTAGAAAGTAGTTAGAATTCAACTAAATGGGAACACGAAAAATAAATAAACTAATCGAATGACATATCCGTTTAGAATTTTATATGGCGAACTTTGCTTTGTTTTTTGTTTACAAAAGACAAAAATTTAAATCATCTAAAGTAAGTATAAAATAGATAGCACAAAATAAATTTATATTTTTTAATAATTACTTATATTTCAACTTCAGTGTCTACCGAAAAACGAAAGTGTCGACGAGAAACTGAGGTAAAAATAGACGGAAAGGGAAATAAAAACGATGCTGTCCAACGATGCAGAAACCAACAGCAAAAATACATTACTCCAAGTTTCTGGCCGAAATTGAACAAAATTGAAATATCTTAATGTAAAATGCGACATTTGAAGGAGTTAATGAAAACTGCGGATGAATGTAGAAATTCCACTGTCGCTGGACACTGTTTCGATAAATTACCTACATGCTTTATATTCTTCGGCACCTCAATTCGAAACATCGCCTCCACTTTCTCGGAGTCTACGTACAGACCGTGCTTGTTCACAACGTAACCCACTTTTCCCTATTTAATCTAAGCCCTACTCTAGCTAACCCATCTAAAACAATTTTTAAAATCTCTAATCTTTTTCAAAGTTGTTTGCGAAGATAACAATCCAAATAATATTCCAGCCTGTATGACAGGTTCGACTTTTGCTTTTATCACTCTCAAAAAACAAAATATAAAGACAATCGTACCCTATTTCCGAATGACCTCATTTTTCCCAACAAACCCCCAGAATCCAATAGGCAATAAAATAATATCCTAATATTGGCTGTTCGTCGCAAGCGCCCGTCACCAAAAAAGGCCAATCTAACCGGTAGTTAAAAGGATCACAAACTCGCACTATTAGACCACCTGTTCTGCTCTCCGAGGGGTTTATCTTCCGTTTCTCGATCTGCTATCCAACCTGACAACTCCACCAACCGAGCGAGAAATCTATTTTCTTTCATCCTACCTAAAGCCCTCGCAGGCCCTGACAGGAAGGGTTGTGATATTGACCACAAGCGGATTCTGTACCTCGTTGGGTACCTTGGGAGCAACTCTGCTTCGCTGCACACGCCGGACAGTTCCGCTCCAAGAACTCAGGCCTGCCACACCCGAAGTACTTTTTCCCCATCCTACAATTCGCCGAAATGTGCCCAAACTGCCTACAATTAAAACATCGGGTATTCGAATAGTCCAGCTCCGCTACCGTTCCGACCTCAACACCAGCCGAGACATAAGCCAGATTGGGTTGGTGGAGGGACAAACGCATTGGTAGAATGGAAGAATATTCGCCCTCATCAAACCTACATCCTCCTTTTTAATAAAGGCTCACACTATGACTATGACTCCTCGAGTTTCAACTTCACTGCCGTCTCATAATTGTCGAAACTAAAGGTGTAGTCCTGAAAGAGGTTTACCGAAAGTCGTCGTTCCAACAGTGCCCTGAGCGGTTTTCCCATAGCTTCGGCCGTACCGATTGGAAGACCGTGCGTATCACTCTAATGTTGTCTTCTTATGGCACACGAAAAAGAACCTAGAACGTTAACAACAATAGAGCGTAACCGCAGAAAAAAATCTAAATGGAATAAAACCAAGTAAGAAAAACAAATAATAAACAAATAAATAAATAATAAACTACTTTAAATGCACGGCTATTAAAAAACTCATTAAAAATTAATTTCAACGGTGATCCATTTCGAGGTTCCCTACCTTTTTAAAGGAAAAAACACAGAAAATTCAAATTGATGATGAAATGCCAAACAATACTGAACAAAAATAGCATGACTGCTTGACACGACTCACGCCTGATCTGCCAGAAAAAGGCTATTGAAACAAGTAATTCTACTTGGATCACCCTTTATAAAAAGTGAAAATAACATTTTTTTAATTTAAATAAAAATTTATATGAAAAAAGAGTAGAAAACAATAGAAATTATTTAAATCTGAACATCAATAACATATTCAAATAAAATCCTTATTTAATATAAAAGTTTAAAAAATAATAATATTTACCACATAAAATATAAACAATTGAATTGAAATTACGTTGAGCTGATTAAGGACAGCCTTAGCAAAACTATAACCCGTATAAGTACTTATTATACACTTATCTGATCACTCGGCTGCATGTTAATCTGCCTCATAACCGAGCCGCTGTTAAGGTCTACCACTGGTTATTATCGATCCAGTCAGGATCCACCCGCCGACAAGATTGTTACCACCTGTGTACAATAAAACTCACTAATAATTTATTCCGAAAAACTTCTATTCAACAAAATTTCACAAATAGAATGGACTCACAAAATTCTTTCGAAATTATAAGTATTGTTCCAAATGTTATGCGCGATAGTTCCCAAGTCCTTGACATTGATTTCACTTCCGAAACATCAACTACTTTGCTCGGGTTTACAATATAAATATCTATGTTACTTCAGTTCCACCACTGGAACCAACTGTGTAAGAGAGCACTGAATTGCGATAAGCAATTGCCTAAAGAAGAAAACAGCATTTTGCAGAATATCATCGGACGAAAATATACCTGACGATTTGAACTTAAATTTGGTCTGCCCACAATCTACGCCAATTTGTTAGGGATCCAGTTATAGTGACATAAGCATACTGAAGGTTGCATATAAGACCTTATTGAGCGTACTGTTTGAAAGATTAAAGCCTACTGTCAATGAAACGATTGGACTTTATCTGTATGAGTTCAGACGCCAAGTCTTTAAAAAGAACCGTTCGGTACTAAACGTAGTTTTAGGCAATGTGACTCTTAATCGTGTGGCTTCTTTAACATGATACTGGAGAAAATAATACGAGCTGTAGAGCTAAACAGAGAAAGAAAAATCTTCTATAACAGCGTAGAACTTCTGATGTACGCCAATGATATTAAAATCTTCGGTTTCACAGTTCCGCTTTCTGAAAATTGAATAAGGAAGCGAAGACGAAATATCTTCTGTTTTCAAACAAACAAACAGCGCATTCTTGGATCGGTTCCCAGGTCACTTCTGCCAGTTATAGCTTAGAAGTTGTAGATAATTTCATCTATTTTTGAAACAACATTAACACCAGCAACAGTGCTACCCTTTAAGTTAGATTAACTTTTGCCAACAGGTGCAGCTTTGGATTGAGTAGGCAATTGAAAAGTAAAGCCCTCTCTCCACGAAGAAAGACAAGATCTGATAATTCGTTGTTTGAAGTTTTCAAGGAAAAGGGTTTGAGGAGGATTTACAATCCTTTGCGAATAGACGACGGCGAATACCACAGAAAATGGATCGATGATCTGTACGAGATATATTTCAGCGAATCAAGAAGCTGCGTCTATGCTGGCTAGGATATGTGCTCCAAATGAATGAAAACACTCCAGCTTTGGTGGTATTGGATGCAGTGCCCACCGATGGAAGCTGAGGAAAAAGAAGAAGGTCTCCACCCTGTTTCAACAAATCAAAGGGAGAAGCACCTGGCTATGTATCTCAAATTGATTTACTTAAAGCTTGGTACAAAGTCATACTTTGATTACATCGGAAGGAATACTACTTTTCTATCCGAGAAGTGGACCAGATCGACTAAATAGTAATTACTAACTTAAATTTTTGATATACAGCAACTTCGAATTTTGTTAAATTTGTTTTCTTACATGGAATTGAAGTAGTTATTACTACTACGATGGATCTATATATGTATCCCAACCATACCTATTTTTGTTGATCTGCTGATCTGATATCCCCTTTCGGGAATGAAATTATTGTTAATCTAAAGAAAAACCTACCAACGTATTAAATTTCAAGCAAATCAAACTTGCTCCCTAGTCCATTTCCGAAATTTTGTTTCTAGACAAAAATATACAAAAATTCAATCATATAGCCATAAAAATATTTGTTTCAAAAAAGTCGGTATCAGATCACTTTTCTGGAAATAAATGAAGTCCAAGTTAATTGAACCGTACATTTTTTAGATGGATCGGTCCTAGGTCCACTTTCCTGTAGAAAGGTGGTTTTCATGTTATTTTAGGCAAAAGGTGTGTACCAAATTTCAAGTGAACCGAGCTGTAAATAATATTTTTTGGCATAGATCGGCCCCAGGTCTACTTCCCGGAAAAAAGGTGGCCTTCATATTAGTTTAGGCAAAAAACTAACTGTGTACCAAATTCTAAATAAATCGGACCATAAATAAGATTTTCATTCCCACGTCCGCTTCAAAGGAAAAGGTTATTATTATTTTAAGAAGCTTCAAAAACTTTCTCATTACAAAAACTATTAAAACAAAAGAAGAATTAATAAAATCGGCATAACCCTCAGGCGAAAAACATTTACAATAAACTAACCGATTTAACTTTAGTTTTTATCGATCTTGTTTATTTGCTTGTGTTGATCAACAAGATCTTAAAGCTAGTGAAAGGTTTATATTGTGGCGAAAATGCGAAGCGAATGACAGATGAAAGAGAGGAGCCGACAACTGGCATGTTCTAGAGCGTAAAACGAGACGATTATCTTAACAAGACGATTATCGTAACGACGCGATTATTCCAGGGTTTCGTTTTCAAGCAGCAAACAAGTATATAAGCGCGACACACGACTGCAGAGTGAGTCAGTAAGGAATCAGTCGTGAAGTGAACGCGTTGGAGATTACATTACAGTAAAATAATAAACAGTACATTGTGAAAGTTGTATACAAGTGATTGTAAATAGTAAAGTAAATTGTAATTGAATTGTGATTTTATTTAACAATCCAGAGATCGTACCCGAAGGATTTGGGAAATCATCGAGGTTGATTCAGCAAGATCGTAACAATTGGTGTCAGAAGTGGGATGGAACGTGCTTTAAATGTGAAAAGCCTGGTCACTTCGCACGCGAATACAAAACGGGTTCCAGCATACAGGAAGGACAGCGAAAACGGAAGGCTGAGGAGGATATACCATCAACTTCTCAGTCGTTAAACTAAAACGAGCCAGTCGAAAGGGGCGTATGCTGGCTCCTGCAATTGAATGCCCCATAATCTCCGTCTCGCAAGTTGGTAGAAAAACGAGCAACGTTACTATTGGTGGATATGTGGATGGACGAGCGCGAATATTAACAGTGGATACGGGCGCATCACACTGCATAATTCGAACTGACCTGATCGCTAAAGAAGTGAGACCATTACCTGGAGCAATCTTGAAAACGGCGACTGGTGAGGACACACAAGTGGTGGGAGAAGTAACATGTGAGGTCGCAATAGGGAATGTGACGGTGTTACACAGCTTTATAGTCGCGCAGTTTGTAGATGAGGTAATCATAGGAGTGGACTTCTTGATGGATCAAGATATAAAAAGATCGACTTGAATAACAAAATTATGGAGTATAAGAACATGGAAGTACCACTAAGCATTGGCTATGATTCCACATACAGCAGCAAACAAGTGGTCTTAGAAGGCAGCGAACTGATTCCACCAAAGTTGTTTGGGCGAAAATTAATGGAGATTGTGGGACAAGCAAATTGTGGGTTGTCGAAGCAGCACAGAATTCTACACCGGAGATACTTATTGGTGAAACCCTGGCTTAGACACAAAGGAATGGACGCATCCCAATGAGAGTATTTAATGACTTCAAATCACCAGTAATAAATTCCTAGTGGAACTGTATTAGGGCAATGTCAAGAGGTAGAAGCCATCATCAAATGCAATGATTCATCTGGAATCGACTCTATTGGTAGCAAGGACATGGAGGAAGATATAAATGTATGGACACAAGGGTTGGAAGGCAAGTACAAGCACAAGGCCAGCCAGCTTATCTGCAAATACTTCAACATATTCGACAAGGATGGCAACAAACCAGGCAGGACCAACGTAGTGAAACATTGCATTGATGCTGGTGACGCAAGATCGATTCGTCAAGCTCCTCGAAGCGTTCCACTAACCAAACGTGATGCTGTTAGCCAAATAATTAAGGAAATGAGCGATAGCAATGTTATCGAACCATCGGCAAGTCCATGGAGCTCTCCGGTAGTACTTGTGAAGAAGAAAGATGGCCAGTTGCGGTTCTGCGTGGACTATCGGAGATTAAATGATGTTACAAAGAAAGACAGCTATCCTTTGCCCAGGATCGATGATACACCAGACCCGTTGACTGGCACAGAATGGTTCTCAACACTTGACTTTAAGAGCGGTTATTGGCAAGTAGAAGTGAGTGAAGAAGATAAAGAGAAGACAGCCTTTAGTATTAACGGTCTATGGCAATTTACGGTAATGCCATTTGGGTTATGCAACGCTCCTGCCACTTTTGAAAGACTAATGGACCATGTGCTCAAAGGACTACACTGGAAGACTTGTTTGGTGTATCTGGATGACATCGTCGTATTGGGAAAAAGCTTCGATGAACATCTGAGTAATTTGGAGGAAGTTTTCCAGAGAATAGCTGGCGCTGGTCTTAAACTAAGTCCTAAGAAGTGCTCTTTATTCAAGAAGGAGGTGAATTACTTAGGTCATCAAGTAACCACGAAGGTCATTTGTACTGCGAAGGAAAAAATAGAAGCAGTGAAGGATTGGCCGAGACCCAGAAATTTTCATGAATTAAGAAGTTTTCTTGGGCTGTGTACTTACTATCGCCGCTTTGTTCCGAATTTCGCCAGCGTAGCTCATAGTCTCCATGAGCTCACCAGGAAAAATAGATCTTTCGAGTGGAAAACTGAATAAAAAGAGGCTTTCCAAGCTTTAAAAGAACGACCATGCACTGCACCTATGCTAACGTACCCAGTTCCAGGTGCAACATTTATTCTGGACACAGATGCTAGTGGTTATGGCATAGGAGGGGTACTCTCGCAAGTGATTGATGGGCAGGAGAAGATAGTTGCCTACCATAGCCGGTCTATTGGGAAACCAGAGCGGAACTACTGCGTAACGCGGAGAGAACTATTAGCGTTGGTGAATTGCATTAAACTTTTCCACAAATATTTGTATGATCAACATTTTCGAGTTAGAACGGATCCTGCAGCGCTGAAGTGGCTACTACAGTTCGAGAATTCCTAAGGGCAGCTAGCACGGTGGATTGAGAGACTGCAAAGTTGTGACTTCACCATCGCTATGTCCCGTCGACCATGTAGTTTGGAATGTAAGCATTTCTCAAAAGCCGAGGGTAAGGAAGACATAATAGACGTCCGGCTAGTGACAGTTACATCAGCAGAAGAGTGGGAGGCAAGTCACTTAAGGAAATGTCAGCAAGAAGATCCGGACTTGGAATTATTAATGCACGGATTGGAAATGAACAGACAACCAAGTAAGGAAAAAAATACAGCGGAATGTCCCATCGCGAAGCCATACTGGGCACAATAGCCCAGTTGAGATCTGGCTGTTTGCATAGTGTTTGTGAAAGTGAAGATGGCCAGTGCTCTCGGAAGCTAATAGTAGTTCCGTGGTTAAAAATTCCGGATATTCTTAAGGAATTCCATAATAGTCCTAGTGGAGGGCACCTAGGCATTACAAAAACGCTGGAAAAGATCAAGCAGCGGTTCTATTGGGTTGGCTGTCGTCAGTCGATCGCTGAGTGGATTTGTAACTGCACGGAGTGCATAGCAGCTAAAGAGCCAAAGTCACGAAGTCATGGGCAGATGAAGCAGTATAACTCAGGTGCACCATTTGAACGGGTTGCCATGGATGTAGCCGATCCATTCCCTATGAGCAAGGAAACAAATACGTTCTTGTGGTTATGGACTATTTTAGTAAATGGCCTGAGGTCTACCCAATTCCAACCCAGGAAGCGAAAACAGTTGCGGATGCATTCACTCACAATTGGGTTACCAGATACGGTGCGCCTATAGAATTGCACTCAGAGCAAGGAAGAAACTTTGAATCGGCTGTTTTCCAGGAGATGTGCCAGATATTTGGTATTCTCAAAACCCGAACGACAGCCCTGCATCCTCAATCAGATGGCATGGTAGAGCGATTCAACCGGACCCTGGAAGAGCACTTGCAGAAAGTAGTGGACAAGCATCAAGATGATTGGGATGTACACATAATGCTTTTCCTAATGGGATATCAGTCCGCAGTTCATGAAACAACAGGTCAAACACCTGCGAGGATACTGTTTGGTAGTGAACTTCGGTTGCACAGCGATTTAAAATTTGGAATAGCTGGTGATGCGAGAAGAATTGGGAAGGAAGCCTTTACTGTTCTCGAGGAAGAGTTAAGAGAGATAAATGCTCTTTTGAGGCAGCGAACTCAAATTATGAGTGACAAAATGAAGGCTAGGTATGACAAGGCGATGAATTCCGAAGGCTTCCAAAATGGAGATTTGGTGTTGCTGTAAAATCCACAACGAGAGAGAGGTTTTTCCCCAAAACTTCAGTGCAATTGGGAAGGTCCATACAAGATAATCAAACGACTAAACGACGTAGTGTATCGAATCCAAACCGTAGGGAGGCCGAGAAACAAGATGAAAGTGGTCCACCTAGAGAGGCTTGCTGCGTTTGGAACAGCGAATGTGTCTGATCGGGACGAATTACTGAGTAATAAAAGGACATTTAATAAATTCTTTATAAAATAAGAAACTACAAATAAAGTTGGTGACTTTTATTTAACAATCCAGTGATCATACCCGAAGGATTTGGGAAATCATCGAGGTTGATTCAGCAAAATCGTTACAATATATACTAAATTCCATTTACCTTTAATATAATCTGTGATCTTATGGTATTAACTTATGTAACATATGGTATTACAATTAAGAGGGAGATTAAGTGAGTTATCAATACTGAGAAATACATCAATAAAAGAGAGGAGTTTAAGAGAAACGTAAGAGAAAGGAAAGCTGTAACTCCTACACCGCAAGAACTTAAAATACTCTTGGATTTTGAATTATAGCAAAAATAATTATTTCTTCGATAAATTTAAATTTTAACATTTACAATAATAACATTTCATATCAAGAGCTTCGTAAATACATATAATTAGTTTTAAAACTCGCAAATCAGAAAATATTTCTAAATTCGTTTGAATTTGTATTTGTATTCCTTTACCATAAATAATTATATATAATATAAGCTAATTTTTCTTAAAAATTATTATCTTAGTAAAAGATCTTCTGGAATATATATATTTTGTTTTGCATTCAGAACTTTGTACTAAAACAATTTTAATATATTTGATTACATTACCGTTTTCTTATTATTATTATGATTATTGTTTATTAAATATATTACAATATTACAATTTTATATCGGAATATAAACTCTATGAAATGCCGGTGTACCTCAATTACGTCTCCAAATACAAAGAAATAAAAAGCAATTACATTAATAAATTATAATAAAAATTGATTTATTGTTGTAAATGGTTAAGTAAAATTAAAGGATTTAAAAGGGTTTATCAACACTCATATATGAAGGTATATGCATTTAGATAATCACGTTAGTTGGAAAGAGCAAATTTGCTGGTTAAGTATACATATATAGAAATTAGAAGACCCGGCATACGTTGTTTTGCCATATATATTATTTCTAGAGATTATTTCTTAGAAAAAGTAACTAACTTATTATGAGTGTGTATGGATGTGATATATGAGTGAAAGAGGCATGGAGGGATGAGATCAATGATGACTAATGAAATTTTTTTATTACAGTATTACTGAAAACAATATTAATCCCTTAATGCAATAAATGCACAATATTTTTTTAATCCCTTCTTTAGCTAACAATCAAACTGGTAGGTTTGCTTACTCGAGAGCATGCTACGTATAATTGTCCGTGTGACAAACATGGTGTGCTCAAATCCAAGCCACAAACAGACATCGTTTGGCCTTGAGATTCATTGACAGTCACTGCAAATACCAATCTATTTGGAAATTGAAGCCATTTAAACTGAATTGGGATATATGTAGGTATAATAGGAATCAATGGTAGTAATATATTTTCACCGCGAAATTCGCATTTAAAATGGTGGCTTCGATAACAATACCCATCAATTCTATTGTATGTGTACATCAGAAAATATCTGGTCAATTATATCAACGATATCTAAAAGTTGTGTTGAATGTTTTAGCGAATGGATCGTGAAGCATTTGAACGCTTGAACGCGCATATTTACTTTCAGTTCCATTTTTCCAACATGATTGATCTAAACTCGGAATAACAGGAAGTGTTTGTCTGAAATCAACTGAAAGGAGTAACAGAGTTGCCATATAGTTTGTCGTTTTTTTTATATCTTTCAATGCTTCAAGCGAATGTTTGTGTACCATAGTGCATTCATTCCAAACAATAATTTTACACTGTCTTAGCTCTGTGGCCATGGACGATTGTTTTTTTTTTTTTTGTTGCAAACCGCGTCTTGGTTAAGTGGTAACTTAAATACTGAATGAGCAGTTCTGCCTTCATCCAATAAAGTTGCCGCAATGCCAGGTCAAGCAACAGCCAGTGCCATGCCTTTAACAGATCGTATTTCGACGAGAATTAGCGAATCTTTGTGATTATCCCATCATATCTCTGCTCGAGTTGGAAAACATGTATTCAACATTATAGCGAATCGTAGACGAATTTGGTTTGCTGTACAGTTAAATCCTGCAAGCATACATTCGCACTGGTTGTCGCCTTCCAGCAAGCCGAGTGAAATGCATGCTTATTCATTAGGTCAACGAATAGAATATTAATTATTTTCCATCCCGGGAAGTGAACCTGGGACTGAACTATTTGAAAAATTTTTATTTATGGTTCGATTTGCTTGAAATTTGGCACATAGGTAGCTTTTTGCTTAGATTAGCAGATTTTTCTGCGGGAAATGAAATGCAGACCGACCTATTCGAAATATTATCTATCTAAATAAATTTTCCGTCACTGCCGTGTCTGCCCTCGAACTCTTACAAAACGGCTGAACCGTTTTCAATGAATTTTATATATATTTATATATATATTCGTTATGTATGCGAATAGGTTTTTATCTATTTTTCATACAGGGAAGTGGACCAGGGGCTGCCTTATTCGAAAAAATCGTATTTGTGATTCGTTGATTGGCCGAAAATCGTATTTATAGTTATTTTGACTCGAAATTCTTCCTTCCTGGAAGTCGACCAATATATTTAAATATATATATATATATATATATATATATATATATATATATATATATATATATATATATATATATATATATATATATATATATATATATTTATATATATAAAGGGTGATTCAAGTAAAGGGTACTTTTTTCAATAGCCTTTCTTTGACAGATCACGCGTGAGTCGTGTCAAGCTGTCATGTTATTTTTGTTCAGTATTGTTTAGCATTTCATAATAAAAAGAGGTACGTCTGTAAAGAATTTGTCAACATAATCGGCCTACTTAGTGTACTATTCGCAACACCATCACCCATCTTGAGACCCAGCATTCATTATTAGCTGAGAGTGTACACGAAGGCCGTGGAACCGCAGCAACTCGAACTGACGTATGGAACGACCTGCTGTCTTTTATGAGGAGGTCTTAAATTGAAAGCGTACAAAAATACAGCTTGTGCAAGAACAGCCCATTTCTGGCTCAATGGGTATGTAAACAAGCGAAATTTCCACATTTGGATAAAGAGCAACCTGAAGAGATTTAAGAGCAGCTATTTCATCTAGAAAAAACAACGGTTTGGTTTGATTTGTGGGCCAGTGGAATCATCGGTCTATATTTCTTCAAAAATGATGCCGGTGAGAACGTAAACGTCAATGGCGACAATTATCGCGCCATGATAACCGACTATTTGATGCCTGAAATTGAAGCTCGTGATCTCCGCGACATTTGATTTCAACGAGACGACGCCAGTTCCCACACATCGAATCAATCAGTGGATTTATTGAGAGAAAACTTCGGTGAGCAGATAATTTCACGTTTTAGGCCGGTTGATTGGCCACCAAGATCATTTGATATCACACCGTTAGACTTTTTTCTGTGGGGATATGTATAGTCTAAAGTCTATGCGGGCAATCCCGCTTCGATTCAGGGCTTGGAGTAAAACATCACGCGTGTGAAAAGTAAAACATCACAGTCGAAAAGCTCAAACGAGTCATCGAAAATTCGACTCAATGGATGGACTATCTGAGTTATAAAGGGATATTAGGAGAAGATTAATGTGTAGTTTTCATGAAATTGGTGTTGAAAGAGAGAGAGAGAAAGGTAAAACAAAATAAAAATGAAAAGAAAATGAAAAAAAAATAAACAAAATATACTGGTTTAAGAATAAACATTTTTCGATTAAAACAAATGTTTTGAAATTTCTTCATTGAAAGCTAGCAGTTTACATTATTTCTCTTTTAAGAAACTTTGTTTCTCGGAATTAGCTCACATATATAAATACGTAGCTGAATTAATAATACAATGAAAATTTAATATTTTGCATCAGATGATGCATGACTAGGGTCTTTTATCATTGGAAAACAAATTAGAATAAAAATTGAACTAAATAAAGAAAGGCACAACAACGTGCTGCTAGTGTATATATAACTATATATAAAAAAAATTTTATAGGTGCTTATGTATGTAACAAAGGGAATATTGTTTCTTATGGGAAATGGGTATAACACCGATTCAAAATATCTAATTTATGGTTCAATTCACTTGAGCTTATTTATTTCAGAAGAAATTGGCCTGAAACCGATCTGATTGAGACAAATATTTTTATGGTTCTATTTTATGGAATTTTTGTACGAAGGTATATTTTTTTCTAAACAAACAAATGCCGGAAATTGATCAGTGAAGTAGTATAATACTTTTTTCGCGAAGGAAATGAACAGATCGACGAAAAAAGTGTTGATTCGCTTAAAAATATAGATCGTTCGTAGGTCGATGCGCTATTTTGAGTTGCACGACTCGATTACATCCATATGGTTTGCTTACCATTTTTAGTTATCCAATCTTATTGTAAAAACCGTCGACCAAAATAGTTCCGTTTCGTTTAAGACATATTCATATTTATATTTTCGTGGAAGACTTTGAGTGGCGGCTAATCTCTGGTAATAACTCAGCAGCTGCAATATGTAAATCCTACTATTGTAAGCACATAAATACAAATATGTAGACAGCTCAATAATATAAAAAGAAGTTTTATATATAGGATAACTTGCATCATTATTTACAATGCCAATATAATATCTAAATTTAACAACATAGGAAAGAGTCACTTTATTTATTTTATTTAATAATAATTCGTAAGTTTCAAAGTAGTTTTCACTAATGTAAAATATGCATTGTTGTTAATGAGGTAAAAACTTTGTTAATCTTAAATTTTTTTAGGCAGCTTAATCTATTATTAAGTACGGTAACAGCTAAGACAGAACTCTAACTAACAATTACAGTTAACCAATTGTAAAACGATAATACTAATTGAACTATGATCGATCCGAGTTCAAGTGAAGAAGAAGGCGATGATGGTCCAGTCACTGTTGCATCGCAAAAAGGGCGACCAGTTGTAGTGGCATCTTCTTCAACAGCATCCAAGCCCAACGTTAATCTTGTAGCAGGCACTGCCGACACAAACCTTTCCAGTTCTCAGCATAATGGCGAGCACTGTCAACTCCCTTCAAATAAATCACACGGAGGAGCATCTGGTGCTTCTACGATTGCTTTTGATAGTTATAGCGGAGCGGAAAGTGGGAATGGCAAGTTAGAGCAGAGAGCCCATGTGATGATTGGTAGTGATGCGACCGGAAATTTAGAAGTACCAAGCAGTACCATATCTAGGTAAGCTATTATCCAAAATTTTAAGCTATGTCATTTGTATTAGTGGTTATCATATTAATCTATCGCTTAAAATATTAGAAACAGTTCCGTCTACATATATCTAGTTAAAGTTAAAATCCCATTACAATTCATGACTTTTAAGTATTGAAAGAAAACGTGTTTTTATTTAAAGTTAAAAAAATAAAAAATAAAATATTTTATGAGTTCAGTATACAATGTATCTGGCAATTTCATTTAACGAAATCAAATATATGTAACACATGTATTTATTTGCATAATTTTTTTTATAAATATGGGACATTCTGTTATTTATGAGGATGTCGAAACTATAATCGAATCTTTTTTTAGTTATATCCATATGAAAATCAAGTTTCATATCGTACTATATTTGCGTCCGTTTAATGTTCATCGAAAGAAGATTTAGGAGCGTAAGCACGATGATGATATTTTTCGAGCTCTTTGAAAATAAATGTTTTCATTTTTTGACTTTTGAATTTACAATTTTTAGCAAAAAATAAAATGGTACACGTTGCCATTTACAGAAGGGATCTTAAAAAAACAATATCAGCCTTAGGATAGCTCATGGAATTTTATGAGGAAGTATTTATTATTTTCCTTTCAGATACAACCTGCATTGAAAAAACTTGTTCATAACTTTAAATGTTAGTGCTACGGGTTAGTTCAAGTCAAGCTGCTGCCTTTTTTTTTCATAAAAACTAAATAATTTTTTCTACTTTTACTGTCGTACTGGGCATAAAGTTTTCTCACATAAGGTGCTTGATTGAATTAGTGAAATTTTTAGTTATTTACTTATTGTTACTTATCGACCATAATAAAATGCCGTTTTATCGAAATCCAACATATATTTTAAAACTAGTTCAAATCTGGTATGCATTCATATCAAATATAATAAATTGATAAAGTATGTACAAAAATAACTGTACATACAAATAGTTTATATATTTCTTGAACGTAGATATGAAGGTGTTCAATTTTATAAAAATTTATATTTGATATTTTTTCATTACAAATATTACATAAAAACTAAATGACCTCATATAATTTCATATATTAATTGGATGAAAACAATACAACACAAAGCAAGAGCTCAGTGTTTATACTAAAATTGGCAAACCAATCTATTATGGGCCAAAAATATATTTCTTTTATTGGGTTATGTACGTATGGGTAATTTATTTAAATTTAATATTCTTCTATGCTGCTATGAAACGCATAGAATCTTTTGTTCGTTCTCATTCTGTTACATTGTACGCAGTTTTAAAAAAATACTAATAAAATCAAATAATTTATAAAATATTAATAAAATATTTAAATCTGCATTATAATTTTTTTGCTATTTGCGGTTCAAACAATGCTTAATAATAAAATGATTATATTTCATCATATAAGCTTCAAATTAAACTTAAAAATTGATGAAACAAATGGTAAATGTCTGAATAAACTTTAAATAAATCAACTACTAAATATATACAAACTTTAAAATGAATTTCATAATTCCTTCAGGAAACAAATTTATTTCCACCGAAAACTTCCTTTCACTAGCTATGTTATGTATTGAACATGGGATAGAATCAAAATCAAACCCTTACAACTTACAACAAATTCGTTATTTTCATTCACAACACAACAGTCAATATCATATATAATATTTGCATAACATCGCTCACAATCAGTAATAGGCGATAAATCTATTAAAAAAAGGTGTATGCACCCTGTAGCAACAGTTTGTGGTAGTGATTCTGGTAGTGTAATGAATACATATGTAAATGGTAGCAATATTGATTGTGAATTATCCATGACAAATTCACCAATTAACAAAATTGTTACTAAATATACTAAATGTAATATTATTAAATTTTCACATCGATCCTTGGTGCGAACTTTTAGCGGTATATCACAAGAAACACTTAACCAAAGTGTTGGCTCATCACGCGCTAATTCTCTACCTCGACCAATATCGCCTTCACCATCCGTTGTTAGCGATAAAAATAATGAAGATGTACACGTAAGTTTCAAAAAATTATTATTTCCTGCTTTCACGACTTTATATGGATAATAAACAAAATTTATGAAATAAAATATAAAAATTAGTCTAGTAAAATAAAATAAAATAGAATGAAATTAAATAAATTTAAATTAAATTAATTACGATATATTAAAACATATTTGAAAAATCAATAAAATAAAATTAAAAATAAAATGTAAAAAAAACCAAATAAGAAAAACCGGATATGAGAAAAATAAGACAAAATGAAATGAAATAAAATAAAATAAAATAATAGGTAGAGAATAATGCAATAATATAAGTATAGATGTTATAGAGTTTATTAAAGCAAGGATTATTTAATGATAAAAATTAATAAAGTTTTATTTTAAACTAAAAACTTAATATTGGTGCTCCCAAGGAAAAACATGAACGAGAAGAAGCGGATCGCAAGCGGCGTATACAAATTTATGTTTTCGTTTCACGTTGTATATCGTATCCATTCAACGCGAAACAGCCGACGGACATGACAAAGCGGCAACCCAAAATTGTTAAGCAACAACTAGAGATGATCACTCAGCGATTCCAAGTAAGCAATTTTATTAATTTCGAATTGATAAGTCAAATTGTGATTACTTTTTTCCTTAGGCTTTCCTTAAAGGCGAAACACAAATTATGGCAGATGAAGCTTTTCAAAATGCTGTACAAAGCTATCATGAGGTTTTTTTGAAGTCTGATAGGGTTCAAAAAATGGTACAGTCTGGGGCGTGCTCACAGCATGATTTTCGCGAGGTTTTTCGCAACAATATCGAGAAGCGAGTGAGGTAATTGGTGTAAATTGTTTTAAAAAATTCCTTTTGGTTTTACAAAGAAGAAATCAAATATTTGTTATGTGCATGTGTGTTCAGCTCTTAGAGATTTACTTTTTCGCTACAAGATTATTATTGTGTATTCAATAACTTCAATGGTAAAACAGATCCCAAGCAATTAATCACCGCATTGCTCTCGCAGACAGATAGACCTAATCTAAGACATGTCAAGGCTGTTTTCTTTTTTATCCACACCGGATTTAAATAATCAATTCATTGCTATCGGCTAAGAAATGCTTTGCTCAATAAAAAAAAAAAAGTTTCATATCGTACTATATTTGCCTATTTAATGTGTGCGATCATGAGGTTTTTAGAGCCTTTTGAACAGAAATGACTTAACTTCTTGACTTTTGAATTTATTTATGCAAAGTTATCACGATCACTTATTTGCTATATATACGAATATACGGCTATATATACTTATAATTGTCTAAAGTGATCATTAGTTAAAATACTATCAACAACCACGCTAAATACTGACTAAATGAATAACCGCACAATGTGAAAAGTGACAAAACTAACAAAACAGTTCGGCCAGTTCAGTGGACATGACGCTGGTCACATCTAAACATAACAACAAAAACTATGGGTAAAAGAAAACAAGATTAACTAAAATTTACGGTGATTTTCGCTGGAGAAAGTCGCAGCGCAACAACTGACAGTTAATAGGTTATTTAGAAAAACGAACAACAACAAATTATTAACAAAAAAAATATGTTTTTGGGGTGTACCCATGGTGCTCAATTTAAAAAATTGGCACAGTGAGGATCTTATAAATATTAATAAATTCAGGAACAATTTTGGCAAACAAGAAAATGTTTTATTAATTTCAATATGCAAAACAGAAATGTAAGCACATATTTCACAAGTAACAAAATTTTATTACCCTCTAAATTGTTTCTTCTTCTTTATTGGCGTAGGCATGCGGTTATAGCCGAGTTAACACCACGCGAGTCGTGCTCCTTTTCGCGGTTTGGCGCTAATTAGAGACTCCAAGTGAAGCCAGGGCCTTCACCACTTGATATTTTTAACGGAGTGTAGGCCTTCCTCTTTGTTTTGAATTTAAAAATTAAATAAAAAGCATTATTGCAGAAAAATTTGGAGCTTGATTATTTGATAGCAGAGTGGTTAGAACTACGTACTACCATTCGGAAGGCCAGGTTTCGAATCCTGGCCTGATCAACATCTAAAATGAATTTAAAATAAAAAATTAAGTTTCTAATTGCGGTCGCCCTGTGCAGGAAATATCAACCCGTCTATGTGTATTTTGTACATGAAATAAATGTTCTTTATTAAAATCCATCAGCCGATTCAGACGAACACCACAAACAGGAAGAGAAGCTCGCTGCACAACAATCCCTTTTGTTTTGCGAAACATTTAAATATACTTCTGTTATTAATTCTATTTATTTGATCATTCGCATTTTAAATCTATTTTGTTTCACCATGATTCGCGCTGTCAATTTCTTTATCTTTTTAATTCAATATACCGTTATTTTAAATTTAGTTTATAAAGGAAAGTCATGTTAACTAACATCGAAAAATCTCTAGTGATTATTACTTTTTTCATTGATGAAAAGTTTTAATTTCACCACTTTTTCTAAGGCTTATATTCGAATCTTCTTCTTCTTCTTCTTCTTCTTTGGCGTAGGCAATGCTTACGCGATTATAGCCGCATCAACTACAGCGCACCACTCATTCCTTTTCTTTGCTCTTTAGCGTCAGTTGGAAATACCAGTGGGTACTCCATCGAATCTGGAGTGCTTTCATCCATTCGGACGACATCATCTAGCCAGCGTAGCCGCTGTCTCTTGATTCGCTGAACTATGTTAATGGCTCCGTATAGCTCGTGTAGCTCATCGTTCCGTCGTCTGCGGTATTAGCTTTTGCCAATACGCAAAGGACCATAAATCTTTCGCAAAACTTTTCTCTCGAAAACTCCTAAAGCCGACATCGTCCAGGCTTCTGCACCACATGCCAGGACGGGAATGATGAGCGACTTGTAGAGTTTGGTTTTGGTTCGTCGAGAGAGGATTTTACTTATCAATTGCCTACTCACTCCAAAGTAACAGCTGTTGGCAAGAGTGATTCTGCGTTGAATTTCAAGGCTGACATTGTTGGTGTTTTTAATGCTGGGTCCTAGACAGACGACTTCGAAGTTATGACTGTCAACAGTGACGTGGGAGCCAAGTCTGCCAGGCCTATCCGCTGCGCTTCTTTGTCTAACCTGGAGAACGCAAAACTTATTTTGCGTTTGTTATGACCAATTATGTCAATATCATTGGCAATCGCCAACAATTGTACACTCTTGTAGAAGATTGTAACTGGTCTATGTAGCTCTGTAGGTCGATTTTATTTAAAAAATCACACGATAAAAAGTCCACTAACTGAAACCTCGTTTGGTGTTGAACGGCTCGGAGAGGTCCTTCCCAATTCTGACTGCGCTTATGGTATTATCTAGGGTCAGTTGACATAGCCGTATGAGTTTTGTTGGGATATCAAGTTCAGACATAGCAGCGTAGAGGCAGTTCTTTATCGTGCTGTCGAAGACAGCTTTAAAATCGAAGAAAAGGTGGTGTGTATCGCTTCTTTTCTCTCGGATCTTCTCCATGATTTGATCAATTGTGGATTTACCAGGTCTAAAACCACACTGATAAGTTACGCTCAGTTTGCTGACGGTCGGCTTTAATCTTTCACGCAATACGCTCTATAGGACCTTATATATGATAATAACGTGGCTACTCCTACGGTAATTAAAGCAGCCCGCGGGATCTCTCTTTTTTTGGATTGACCAGAGCACACTTAAGTTCCATTCGTCACACATGCTTTCGTCCGACCATATTCTGTAAAGAAGCTGATGTATGTTCCTCGTGAGCTCTTCGCCCCCGTATATGAATAGATCTGCCGCTAAGCCATCGACTTCCTCCGCTTTGTTATTTTTTAAGCGGGTAATCGCTATTCGAACTTCTTCATGATTGGGTGATGCCACGTCTATACCATCGTCATCGATTGGGGTTTCGGGTTCGACATCTCCGGAGCTTTCACTTTCAATGCTATAGAGCAGGTTGGAGAAGTGTTCCCTCAATAGACTATGTATGCTCTGTTATACATCTTTGGTCCCTACATGAGTTTGCTCCGTTCTGGAAACCTTCTGTAAGTCGCCGCATCTTCTCATAGAATTTTCGAGAATTACCCTTATCGGCCAGCTTCTCAAGCTCCGCATACTCACGCATTTCGGCCTCTTTCTTTTTTTGTCTGCAAATGCGTATCGCTTCCCCCTTCAGCTCTCGGTATCTATTCCACCCCGCACGTATAGTAGCCGATCGCAAAGTTGCGAGGTAGACAGTCTGCTTCCTCTCCACTGCAGTTCGGCATTCTCCATCGTACCAGCTGTTTTTCTGGCATTGTTGAAAATCAATTGTTTCTGAAGCAGCGGTATGCAAAAATGCTATTTCGTTCCACAGCTCCCTTATATCGAGTTGATGATGAGTGCTCTCAGAGCTTAGGTGGAGTAAAAAACCTGTTGGCTGCACAGAGGTGGATGCATATTTTTGCTGCTACAAGAGAATTACCCGAGTCGATCTTTGGGCCTCGGAACGTACGCACGTCTAGAAAACTTGATACATGTCTTCCGGTTATCACAATATGATCGATTTGGTTGCGTGTTTTACAATCTGACGACAGCTTGATGAATTTTCGTAAGCTGGAATCTGGTACTACAGACAATCATATTTCAGCCTCAGCCTGTTTGGGGATATTTAATCGTGAAGGCTGAATTTTCCGATTGTTGTGCCAAAAATATCTTCTTTTCCCACCCTGGCGTTGAAATCGCCTACCACAACTTTATCGTCGTGGCGGGGGCAGCCCTCATTAGCGCGTTCTAGGCTCTCATAAAAAACATCTTTGGTCACATCATCCTTCTTTTCTGTCGGGGCATGGGCACAAATCAACGATATGTTGAAGAACATTACTTTGATGCGAATTGCGGCTAGAGGTTAATCCGCCGGGTTGAATGCCAGGACTCGGCGACGGAGTCTCTCTCCCACCACAAACCCAACACCAAATTTGCGCTCCTTTAAATAGCCGCTGTAGTGGATTTCACAAAGACCCACCTTTTTTCGTCCTTGTTCCGTTAGCCTTTAGTCTTACGAGGACATCGCATTTTCAATTTTTTCCTCCACAATGATTCGCGCTGTTTCTTCTATAGTACAACGTTGTATTATTGTATTTTCAAGCATATATATAATCAAATTTAAGGGTAATATTTGACTCGCATTTTTTAATAAGGTTTTGAAAATATTATTTTAATTAACAGAACCACTGATAATAAAAAAAATATACTACAAACGCTTCTGCAAACTTAAATTTTGTTCGTCGAATTATTGCAATCGTAAGATTTATTCACGAAAATGGTACAATTAAAAATTTTTTATTTTGCTGTTGTTTAAGAGCAAGGTATTTTATTTTTGCAGTAGTTATTTAATATATGAAATGATTAAAGTTGGCATTTGTGTATTGGTATTTGTACATATTATGCTCCAGCAATGACTGGACATCTAAAAGATATGTAGCACATTTTAAAGAACAGAATTGAAAATAATGCTGGAAACTTGCATGAAAATGGTTAATTATAAGTATATAAAACCAAGACTAACAAAGAGTAGCTTATTTAGTAAACTATTCCAAGCTATGGAAGCCAAGTACAAATCCTTTTTACATAACACGGAAGTAAGGTGATTACCTAGAGGTAAAGTCATATTACGTATAAACTGGTTAATAAAATTGTGGCCTCATCCAGGATGATAAATTTTTATTTGAATCATCCTTGGAGTCAAAAGAAAAATACTGTCCTGACCTTAATTGAAAAAATTTACAAATTAAGTGACCAGGAGTTCAGAAGCGAAAGCAAGAAAAAAAATCAAAACATATTATACAAAAACGGAAAACAACAACAATTAACAAAATAGAAGGCGCAAACAACAACGAACAAATAAAAAATAAAAAGAGACATTCACTTGAATAACATAAATACCAGATTTAACGGACAGCAAATCGCTAGAAAAATATATAAATAACAAAACAATAACATTTGCGCAAATCAAAGGAAAAATAAACAAAGAACAAGGTTATATACGAAGTAAAATGCAATGGTAAAAAAAAGGAACGCTAAAACATAATTTATAAAGGAACTCGAAACGAGCCTTAGGAGTTAGAATCAGTGAACATATTGTGCTATTATGATTTCTAATACAAAATAAATAAATAGAATCCCTGCCGAAGATACAATAATGTATCGAAGCGCGTAGGAGGTAGAAAAGAAAAACAACGTTTTTGCTTTCAAATAAATGGCCGAAAACCTCAAAATATGCAACACAAAAAAATAAATTAAACCCAACCGATAAGTTGGTGGGATTCCATCGATTTCTGATAAGGGATACGTTTGTATTTGGCTTAACTTTAAATAAAGAGGAAGAACTCATTTTGCTTTCAAATAGTCAAAATTTAAACCTCAAGTACTCAAAAGAATTAATTACTTCATTCTGGATTAACATTAGCGACTATTTAACGATAGCCAAAAAAGCTTTAAATATATTTTTTATTACAATTTTAAGCATCAATATTAAAACTAAAAACAGATCAATTATTTTATTTAGCATGTTTTAAATTAGTATCACAAACTCTGTATGCCTCCAAATTTGAAATCGTTAAAAGTGTGCTGCAATAAAAAAGGTTGAGGTTCACTGCTTCATTAGGTTACTTAAAAGTTCATTCACTTCTTTACAACGCTGTGTAGTTTTGGCAGAATGTATACATGTGTTGAGCTTATTGATTGCGATTAACTGACGTAGGATTATCTTTTCATCCATCTATATATTATTAGTCATTATTCTTAAAAACTCTATTTGTAAATATGGAGCATCAGTGCACTGTTACATGTTTTAACTAAAACAAATAAATTAAATTACTTTGAAATGCTAGATCGTTGCCGGAAATTGACGGATTGAGTAAGGAGACAGTTCTTACATCATGGATGGCCAAATTTGATATAATACTTAAAGGTACCGGGGAGGAAGATTCAAAAAGACCATCAAGAATGCAACAGTCGCTTAATAGTGAATTGATCCTATCTAAAGAACAGTTATATGATATGTTCCAACAAATATTGAGCGTTAAGAAATTTGAACACCAAATTCTCTTTAACGCTTTGATGGTAAGTGCAATATTATGGTTTTTTTTTATCAATGTATGAAAGCAAAATAACTAGCAAAACTTAAATATTTAAAAATCGAAACTAAAACCGGAACACCGAATAAACATTCATTTGTATACGAACATTTTTAGTTTACCCAAAGTAAATTAATAAAAATACCTGACACTGTCAGGTTCATTCCTTATACCTTACCTCACATTAAGGGGGTCCTCTTATATAATTGTGCAAAAATTACCTAAAGTTTGATCATTTTTTTTGAAGAAGTAAAATAACTTAGACATGTGCGCTGTTCTACAAAATGTTTACTTAGATTTCCTTTATACAATCGAAAATTTTGAGTGTCGGGTGTCAAAAATGGCTTCCAAAGTAACGGCAAAGGTGTTTTGAAAACCGACCTCATCGGGCACGATACAGGTCGCAATTCGTCATCTACAAGCAGAAAACCGAAACTATCTTGAAGATTACATTCCATAGAGGCACCCCAACCTAAAAACCTTTAAAAAATTCGTTATAGAATCAAAATGGCGACTACTTGAAAATTATGTATCGTTTTTTCGCATGATTTTTCCACTTTGGCCGGCTGTAAAAAATCATTACTGATCAAAATATTGCAATTCTGCAAGTTATAGTGCCGGAGAATTTTGTCTTCTTTTAAACGGACAAAACGCGATGCTAATTGGTTAAATCTTGTTTCGAGAAAACGCGCGTCAAAGTTTGAAAACAGTTTTTCGTGTACAATTTTAGTTACCCCATCTATTTGTCTAAGAATAAGTGAACTTATAGGTTTCTACGGTCACTAAACACGAATTTGAGGTTAGATTTGGAAAATTCAAAATGGCGGATCCAATATGGCGAACTTAAAAAGTAAATTATTTATCAATTTGAATGAAACTTCGTTTATATTGGTTTTACGGGCCGCTGAACACAAATTTGAGGTCAAATTTGACAAATTCAGAATGATGGATCCAATATGGCGGACTAAAAAAGTGAAATATTCATTACTATCAATGAAACTTTGAATATGAGGATATTTAGGGTCGCTGAAAACGAATTTAAGGTGAGATTTGAAAAATTGAAAATGTCCGATCCAATATGACGGCCAAAATCTTGAATAATATATATGAAATTTGATCAAAACCAACGTTTTCTTGTAACTTGTTTTGGAGCGCGCGGCAAACTTGTTTCTGAGCATCCGCCAACGCTCAGGACATAGATCCGTTCAAAGCCGTGTAGCGACGGATCTAATTCACGGATCGAAAAAACACTAGACACTTTCAGTATTCGATTTGTAAAATAAGTAAAAATCGATTTTTCAAAAAAAAAAAAAAAATTTAGAAGAGGACTCCCTTAATAAAGTTATCTGATACACTACATGTTACCAGCAGCTCTTTGTTTTGTCTCTAATTTGAAGAGCATTGCCGTTCTCCTTGCAAAATTAAAATGTTGTTTTGCCCCTTTTTTCATTGGTAATTGAAGATTAAAATTAAATTAAAAAAAATACTTAATTTTTTCACCGAGATCAATGAAATTTTCATTTGTTAACTTAAAAGTTAATTAACAATATGATAAAAAAACAAATAAATTTTAGTTTTTAATATTTCATTAAAATATAAACATTTCAAAAATATATGCTGAAAGTTTCAGTAATTTATCTTCAACGTTTAATTTAAAATTCATTTTACATTTAAATGTACTTAAAATTTTCATTGTAAAATTTTTTTTGGAAAATCTAAATTTTCAAAAGTTGTTTGGGGATCAATTGTTCATGCTAACTACTTATAAAAAAATATATAGACTTAATTTTTATGATCAGCCAGAAAATGGGGGTCCACTTGACGTGATCTTGCTCACATTTAAAAATGTAGTTGTGTTTTCTCAACTGCATTTTTTCTCACAAATTTGAAGCCTAGCTTGAGCCTATGATTTTTGTTTTTACTTATTTTTTTTATTAATTTGCTAGTTAAGCTCGCAAGGTCCTTGAGGAGAAGCTCGGCCGAAGATGGCTGCTACCGCGCGCCAATTATATTGTGACGGAAATCCCAAATACGAAGGACAGACAGAAAGGAGTAGCAGTGTGATGAGATTCCAAAATAAAAAGGTCAGACAAAAGAAGCGGCAGTATGATGCAAATTACCCGTACCAAGGACAAACAAAAGGGTCGACAGTGTAAAGGAAATTTCATGTTGTTAAGAATAAACGGAGCTGCTGCAGCTACCGCAGTCAAACGAATAATCAGCCTATTCTTGAGAGCGTGAATAGAATGTTTGGACCATAGTTAGGTATAAAAGGAGCGGCAACAGGTATTTGCAGGCAATCAAGTTGAAGAATCAGTAGTAATAACACTGGTGCAAACTAAAGGCCAATGAACAAATCTTGGACTATTATATAGCAATCTAGCGATCGGACTCGAAGAATTTGGGAAATCATCGAGCGTAGGTATGAAAAGCGCTACAATTGGTGTCATAAGTGAGATTACTAAATAAATTGCGAAAAAAAATTTGGTAAATCGTCAAGATTAAAGATTTGACGATACTGTCCTTCAAAAAGAGATTGGCGAAGCTAGGACTATCTTCAACCGGGAATAAGGCTGAGCTATAATCACGGCTGCGAGAAGTTATGGAAGCAGAAGGCATATATTTGAGCCAATATGAATTCCGTCGTGAGAACGAAGAGACGTCCACGAAAGATATGGAGAAGGAAGAAGCTGTTGGCGCCACAAAAGAGTCAGAGCTTCTTCGAGTATGGACATCAACACGTTACTGGCTGCAATTTCGCAAATGAATGCCAACAGTACAAAAGAAGTTACACAAAAAATGGATAAACAGGATGCCAAAATGTCACAAATAAATACCAACATTTCAGAGAAGTTGGATGAACAGGATGCCAACATGTCACAAATGAATGCTCACATTTCATCGCAAATGGAAGACCAGGAAGCGCGTATTTCATTCCAGCTAATACAGCTTCAAGAGACTGTTGTCAAAGAGTACGCAGAACTCAAGGAGAGACAGGGCCGAATCGACGAGAGGTAAGACAGTATAGAGGAGCTAACGGAGACCAAAGTCAATGAACTGGAAGGTCGTGTCCGCAATTTTCACTTCAGTCGTCCAACCCCTTCGATACACGCTCCCAAGGTAAAAACACTTTCCTTTGATGGCACAATTCCTTTCAGGCCTTTAAGCTTCAATTCGAAAAGACGTCCAAAGCAAATAACTGGAGCATTGAGGAAAAATCTGCTGCACTATTCGTTTCGTTGGAAGAACCTGCAACAGCGCCTTAATGCGTCCCCCTGCGTGTTAGGGGTTCTAGAATTTACCCGCGGTAGGGCATGCCTGTCGTAAGAGCCGAATAAAATCCATAGTTCCCGCGAGAGTCGGGTCTCAATACCGGACCGACCCGCATTTTTATCCGACCAAGGACTGTCACTCCCGCAATGTTCCCCGATGCCCCATTTGGAGAATTTTCTTCGGCTACAACAACAACAACGCCTTAATGCGAGTTGTGGAAAGATGCTATGGGAGTGAACACAGGATTCAAATTTACCAGATAAAGTTTGAGAAGCGCGATCAAAGACCCAACGAATCTCTGCAAGAGTACGCTTCCGAAATTGAGCGATTGGCTGATTTAGCTATTGGAAACGGAATGAATGCCCCATAATCTCCGTCTCCCAAATTGGTAGGAAGACGAACAACGTGACAATTGGTGGATATGTGAATGGACATGAGAGAATAATTACTGTTGAAACGGGCGCATCGCACTCCATCCTTACATACGATCTAATCACCGAAGAAGTAAGGCCATTGCCTGGAGCGAGATTGAGGACGGCAACTGTCGAGGACACCTAGGATGTAGGTGAGATAACAGGCGAAGTCGCGATAGGAAATATGGCGGTATTACACAAGTTCATAGTTGCGCAGATTACTGATAACGTCTTCATAGGAATAGACTCCTTGCTAGACCAAGGCATAAAGATCAGGATGGATAACCAAGTAATGGAGTACAAAAACATGGAAGTACCACTTAGCATTGGCTATAATTCCACATACAACGAACTGATCCCATCAAAGTCAGAAGCTGTTGTTTGGGCAAAGATTGATGGAGCACGAAATTCCATATCGGACGTAATTATCAGTAAAACACTGGCTAAAGCAAAAAATAATGGACTCATCCCAGTGAGAGTACTAAATGAATTCATATCACCAATGAAACTTCGAAGAGGAACTCTATTGGGGCAATGTCAACAGGTAGACACCATTATTAATTGCGGAGATGTACCATTGGCATGTAGGATACTAAGGATAACGTAGATGCATGGACGCAAGGGTTGGAAGACGAATGCAATCATAAGGCCAAGAAGCTTCTGTGCAAATACTCCAATATATTCGACAAGGATGGCAACAACTCAGGCAGGACCACCGCTGTGAAACATTGCATTGATACTGGTGACGTTATACCGATTCGCCAGACTCCTCGAAGTGTCCCACTAGCCAAACGTGAAGCTGTAAGCCAAATAATACTGGAAATGAGTAAAAGCGGTGTTATTGAACCATCGGAAAGTCCATGGAGCTCGCCAGTAGTACTCGTGAAGAAGAAAGATGGCCAGCTGCGGTTCTGAGTGGACTATCGAAGACTAAATGATGTGACAAAGAAGGACAGCTATCCTTTGCCCAGGATCGATGATACTCTAGACTCGTTAACTGGCACGGAATGGTTCTCAACACTCGACCTAAAGAGTGACTATTGACAAGTGGAAGTAAGTGAGAGAGATAAGGAGAAGACTACCTTTAGTGCTGGAAACGGTCTTTGGCAATTCACGGTGATGCCCTTTGGACTATGCAACGCTCCTGCAACCTTCGAAAGATTAATGGATCATGTGCTTAAGGGGCAACATTGGAAAACTTGTGTGGTGTATATTGACGACATCATCGTACTGGGCAAAGCTTTGAGTAACACTTGGACAATTTGGAGGAAGGTTTTCAGAGGATAGCTAGCGCTAGCCTCAAGCTTAGTCCTAAAAAGTGCTCGCTATTCAAGAAAGAAGTTAATTATCTAGGTCATCATGTAACAATCGAGGGCGTCTGTACAACAAAAGAAAAGATAGAAGCAGTGAAGGATTGGCCAAGACCCAGGAATTCGCGTGAAATACGGAGCTTTCTGGGCCTGGTACTTACTATCGCCGATTTGTTCACTTCCGAGTTAGAACAGATCATGCAGCGCTGAAGTGGCTACTACACTTCAAAAATCTTGAAGGACAGCTAGCCGGATGGATTGAGAGACTGCAAAGTTATGACCACAGTATAGAGCACCGCAAAGGGAATACTCACGGGAATGCTGACGCCATGTCTCGTCGACCATGTAGCTTTGAATGTTAGCATTGCTCCAAAGCGGAAGGCAAAGAAGATATAATAGACGTTCGATTAATGACAATTACACCAGCGGAAGAGTGGGAATCAAGTTTTCTACGGAAATGTCAGCAGGAAGATCCATATTTGGAACTTTTAATGCATGGACTGGAAATGAACAGACGGCCAGATAAGGAACAAATGGCAGCAGGAAGTCTAATAGTAAAAGCATACTGGACACAATGGAGTAGTTTAGAGCCGATATCTGGCTGTTTGCATAGAATATGGGAAAGTGAAGATGGCCAGTGCTCCCGAAAGCTAATAGTAGTTCCGAGGCTAAGGATTCCGAACGTTGGGGCAATTCCCAGTAAAAGGGACAAAAAAAAGGAGCGGCAATATGATGCAAAATTTTCCGTACTAAGGACAAACAGAAGGGTCTTCAATATAAAGGCAATTTCCCGTAAAAAGGACAGAAAAAAGGAGCGGCAGTGTAAAGGAAATTTCACGTCGTTAAGAATAAACAGAGCGGCTGCAACTACCGCAGGTAAAAGAATAATCAGCCTGTTCTTGAGCGCGTGAACAGAATGTTTGGACCATCATTCGATATAAAAGGAGCGGCAGCAGCTATTTGCAGGCAATCAAGGTGAAGACTCAGTAGTAATAACACTGGTGCAAACTAAAGCGAATAATAAAAGATTGATAAAGATGTGTGAAGTAAACCATTGTGTATAGAGAAGAAAATTGTAATTATTGTATAACAAAATAAACGATGAGTAAAGTCCTGACGTTTAAGAGGTAAACGAACAAATCTTGAACTATAATTTAGCAATCTAGTGATCAGACTCGAATGATTTGCGAAATCATTGAGGGTAGCTACGAAAAACGTTACAATATAATTGAAGATCGCTTAAATTTTCTTTGCAAAGTATGCTTAAACCCTGTCTGTAAAGGTCGGGCAACACAGATTATGTGCCCCACTGTCTCCGCTCATTCCCACTCTCTTTAACCAGTTCATCGGCTACCTCAATGCCTTTCATGCATTGGCATCCAAAAAATATGAACTCATCTTTTCTCAGACAGGCGCTGATCACTTCCTTAAGTTGTGCAACCACGGCCGACTTCGAGCAGTAGTAAAGTAAGACCTAAATGGCTGCTTAGCTATCTACTTTGATATGTGTTTTCCTTCTATGAACTCATAATCCCTGCAATATCTCCACCATCATGGATACATTAAACCAAAAAAAATATCGTCAGCTGTATCAAAGATGTCTTCATACCTATGAATAATAATTTGGCTTAAAAACTAGAAACTAGAACTATTTATTGCATGTTTACATTTGTGTTTTGATAGATATTTTGCAAAATCTAATATGATTCTTATCTTAGCATTCAATATTTTAAAACACAAACTTTTAGTTGGATTTAGCCGACGAGCAAGCAGCAGCGATCCGTCGTGAGCTGGACGGCAGAATGCAGAGAGTTAGTGAAATGGAAAAGAATCGAAAGCTAATGCCAAAATTTGTTCTCAAAGAAATGGAATCTCTCTATATCGAAGAATTAAAATCGTCTATAAACCTGCTGATGGCAAATTTAGAGTCCTTGCCTGTATCTAAAGGAAATATGGATGGCAAATACGGATTACAGAAACTCAAACGCTATAATCATAGGTACATATTTCTGTAAGTATATGGGATTAGTGAAAATTATTAAATTCATACCTTGTTTCAATGCAGCACTCCATCGTTTCTGTAAGTATACTTCAAGCAATTTGTAATAGTATTTCTGTTATAAAATAAATGCTTGATAAAAAATAATAGAAAGACTTAATTAATATTCAAGCAATGCAAAAAATTAAATTTTTTATATTATAAACAAGTTTTTAAGGAGGAACGTTTCAAATATAGTCAAGAATTAGTCCTTTTTTTTGCTTCCCAAAGTTTTCCATGAAAATATGAATATTGCGACGAAGATACCAAATACAAATGACAGATGAAGGAGAGAGGCAGACAGCATGTTCTAGAGAATGTCTGGGCCATCGTCACTGATATCTGAAAGCTGGAGCCTTCAGCGTTGCATTGCCAAACGCCGATGAGTGGCACCGCACACTATCCCTAAGTAAGAGCGCTAGTGTTTTGACGGTTTCTCATTCTCTTGAATTTCGAACCATTTTAGGAACATTCGTAAGCAAAATCCAACAAATAAAAAATTTTTTAATGGCTTTTTTTTGTGACTTGAATTTGTATTTTATACAAGTATAATGTTATAATTACATAGATATCACTGCGATGGGATCGCTTCATGTCAGAAATACACTCAGAGGGGCTTGAAATTTGCAGAGCGGCGAGCTCATTTATAAACTTCGTTTTTTGTAATAATGGATGTTGAATTTTAATCCATGAGCATCCGCATTTAAACATTTAGTACTTCCCACTCGGCTACAGTGTGGCCGCCTGATAAACTTAAATTGTTATAAAAAAAATTAAATTATTATTTTTATAAGACACACACGCGAAATTCTATAAATTTTTCATAAGTTCTTGTGTTCGTTGATATCTTCATCGTCTTCTTTGACGTACAAGTCATATATGAAACATGATTTGGATTGTGAGCTGCAAGCTGGCTTGCCATCGACCGCACCACCGAGAAAATCATCTTCGTTTTCGCAATCGGCTCATTTACGTGTAATTTAAACCATTGTTGGGCTGGTGCCGCTTGTAAACGTGTTTTCAAGTGCGTACTATTACTATCAACAGTTGGGAGTTGGGAGGAATTTGAATCCCGCATCCAGTTGAATTAATTTTTAGTGAAAGTCTGAATGAATCGAAGATATTAATCTTAGCTAGAAAATAAAACACAAAAACATTTTCATCCCTCTTGTTTCAAAATAAAATTTGGCACTCAGCTGATTCTCCCATTTGTATCTTCCTCTTTGTCACTCTTTTCTTCCTTCTTTCACATTTCTGCTCTTGACACCTAACTACAGCGCTCAACGCTCCAATTTAGGGATAGAAGTAAGGCATAAAAAGAGCGTCAACAGCTATCGCAGTCAGTCGAGTTGTAATCCATTGAATAGTAAATATCCGTTCAGTAAATTCCTGAGTATTAAGAAGCCGAAACAAAATTCTGTGACTTTTATTCAGCATTCAAGTTTGGGAAGTCATCGGGGTTAATTACGGAAAACTTTACTATTTAAATGCCTCAAAATAAGCCAAAGTAAAAATCTAAGAATATATTAAAGACAGAAAAGCACTCTATAACTAATCTACCTAACATACATATTTATATCAATGAGCATACAATATATTGCGTTTACATATTGCTGCGGCTGATAAATTATTTACCTACTCTAGTAGTTGCGTGTCAGAGGTAAGGTGCTTTTTCTTTACTCAACGTGTCTTATTAAAATGTGAATATGAATGCCTCAAAGTAATCCGAACGACTAATCAGATTTGCGCTTATGCGAAATAACGTTAAACATACAGGCATAGCTTGCAACCGTTATGAATGCAACAGCACCGACAACCTCAAAACAGGTTGCAGCCGCAGTATATTAACAAATTAACGTAACTGTCAAGAAATTTGAACCAAGCCCCTAGTATTATTTCCGGTAAACATATATAGAGGAGAAGATTACTTCGCACAAAAATTCATTCAAATCGACCGTAAAAAGTTATTTTCTAAAAAGATCGGCGTATGGGTGATTTCCTTCAAAGAAAAGAACTACGCAGAAAAAAAATTATGTTTGAGTTAATTAAGCGAAAGACAACCTTTGCACCGTATTTCAAGAAAGTCGAACCAATAATATCATTAATACGATAAGCAAAAATAATGTCCCTGCTAATCCAAGCAAAAGTATACCTATGCACCGAACATCAAGTAGATCAAACTATAAATACATTTTTTTGGAATAGGTCGGTACTTAGTTCATTTCTCATAAGAAAAAGAAATACTCATGTTGATCCAAGAAAACTGCTGCATTCGTCTTACTGACGTAGACGCTGCTTACGCAATTGGGAAAACCAAGTGCATATAAGACCTTCTCTACCTGATCTTTCCAATGGAGTATATGTCTTCCTCTTCCTCTGCTCCCACCGGCAGGTACTGCATCGAAAACTTTTAGATTCGGAAACTCCTAACGCCGACTCATTTGATGTTGTCATCGTTCATGTCTCCGCATTATATAGCAGAATGGGTATGATGAGGAACTTGTCACCTTGTCTGAAACTTCGTTTGGTGTCGAACGGTTCAGAGCCTTTGGAGCCTTTTCTATTTCTTACAATTGTAAATTTTCCAGGCCTAAAGCCACACTTATAATTTTCAACCAGTTTGTTGGCGGTAGAGTGTAGTCTTTCAAGTAATAAGCTTTTTCCTCTTTTTTTATTTCTGATTATCCTTTTTTCTCCTTTTTTATAGCCATGTTGTTTTGGTCAATTAAATATTTTGATTTTATTTTTTATATTATTAACATATACGTTTCTTATTAACACAGAAAAAAATTAATTTGATAACCTTTCTAATGAACATAGAAATACTTATATATAATTTTTAAGCAAGTATTGTTTTTATACAATTCTGATATCTCATCAAAATTTTTGTAAGCAAAATACCGCTTGAGTACTGTTGTCTAACCGATTTCTTATTTTAGTTGTATTTCAATTTACGGAAAAAGCCCTTTCAGCGCACAACCTGCTATTCAGTATAGAACAAATAAATGAGATGAAATTTTTAATTTTTAGAAACTTTTCGCTTCCATCACCATATTTCCTGTTTGTATGCTTAAAAAATCAACATTTCTAAGCTATATATTTTGTAATTCTAAATCAATCAGTTCAGACTTTGTAAATAATTGTGAAAAATATACACAATGGTGCTAATGAATATTTTTTTTATTTTTCTTACCAATAAAATTAACAATGCCAAAAAGTTTAAATGCTGCAACTTCCTCTGAGAAGTTGAACCTTTTTATATACATTTTAACGGAAGCAGTTTTGAAAAATTAAGCAAAATATAAAAAAATAAATACAAATATAGACTTCATCATCCCCGATTTGAGAAGCTTTGAGTTTATCGCTTAAAAAGTGGCCCATACATGGACTCGCTAAGGGACACACAATTTTTTGTATTTCGCAAATCGACCTTAAAAACAGATTCAAGCGCATCGATATATTCTTTTTTATGAAACAGTATAATACAGTTTTTAACTTCAGCTTAACTTTTTCATATATTAAATGAATTTTAATGTCTTCCGACTGCATTTAGTAGTAAGGTTTTGTAAAAAGAGGCAAAATAAATTTAAACATTCAAAATATAGAATAGTTGTTGGCTTTTCGAGTTGGCGGTAAATTTTTTCACAGCGCTTATGGCGTGGTTGCGAGAAAAACTTTCCGACCGCGTAATCTCTCGTCTTGGCAATGTCAATTGGCCGCCCAATATGTACCAAAAAGTGGTCGACAATTACCTCAAACGGATCTAAGTTTGCAAAAATTCAAGAGGCGATCATTTTAACGTAGTGTTTCACATATAATACCAAGAATTTCACGAAAAAGTGTTTTAAATGCATTTTATTTGTGTTTATTTTGGAAACCGCGAAATGGAAAACCCTGTAGATCTGGCTTTGTTTTCTAGGCCATCGTTTTTCTGAAAGATATTGTAAGTTCTTAACTAAAAAATTATGTGTTAAATAACCAAATCGTACTTCAATCTGTTCTTAATGTCCTCATGAACGAAATTTAAATATAGGGGTTTCCAATAAGAGTGATATGAGTTCTTAAAAAAAAACACACTAATTGTTAAGGAAATTCAAATGTTTTTTATAACAAAAAATTCAATTCAAATGTTTTTACAACACCATTCAAATGGCATCAACAACTTCTTTTGCAGAAACGAATTCGATGAACCCAATTTTTTTTTCCACTAAATCAAGTCGAATGTCAAGAATAACACGTTCAATATTGACTTTTAAAGCTTGAAGAGGCTCTGGTTTATTGCTAAATACCAAATACTTCAAATAACCCCTCGAGAAGTAGCCTAATGGTGTTAAATCAGAACTTCTTGGAAGCCATTCAATGTCACAATTTCTGGAAATAATCAAATATCCAAACCTTTCTCGCAATAATTCGGTTGTTGTACGTGCTGTGTGATACGTAGCCCCATCTTGTTGGAACCAGGTGTTGTTATGGTCAATTTCTTCCAATTGTGGTTATAAAAAGTTGGTTATCATCGATCTATATCGCTCTCCATTGACAGTAACGGTGCTGCCAGCTTCATTTCGAAAGAAGTACGGAACCATGATTCCGCCAGACCAAAAACCACACCAAACTGTAAATTTAGGTGAATGTTATGTTTTCATCGCGCCAGAATCGACAGTTTTGTTTATTTACCGCACCACTCAAATGAAACTGAGCCTCATCGGAGAAGATGATTTTCTTAAAAAAATTGTTATCGTTTTCAAGTTGTTCCAAGGCAAAATCAGCAAATTCACGACGTTTATGGTGGTCCATGGATGAAATTGTAAACATTACTGAATACAATGAAAAATTGACAGATCATGACATATAAAAAATGGTCAAAACGACACTTAGAAATTATATCATCCCTATTGGAAAACTCTTTAAATTACACTCCACTGCTGTTTGTTTTTTTATATTTAGTTTTATTAAAATTACAAAATTAACTTTTTGCTGCTATGCACTATTAAAAATGAATCGAAAGTATGACGAAAGCAAAGCAAGACACGATTTCAAAGTTTTATAAAAATTAATCAGGTACCCTCCAATGCGCAATCTTTTCGCTGTTTCCTTCTTGTATAAGACTTGGACTTTGTTCTCATAGGTGCTTGTGCTTCTGCCGCAACTTCAAGAGTAAAAAAGTGCATTACGCTTTTTGATTTTTATGCTACTTCTAAACTACTGTTTTGTATTGGTGCTGTTAACGCTTCCCCTATTGCCTTTACGATACTGCTGTTAGGTGAAGATGTTTTCTCTCAGTTGCCGTGAGCGAATTGTGTCCGGTTGCTCATTAGATTGCTATTTGTGATCTTACTGTTTATGGTCTTCTGTTTTTGCTTGTTTGTTTATCTATTAAATTTTTTATTTTGTGAAATCAAACCCTATATACTCGTTTAAATGAATATATAAAATTATTTGATATAATCTTTAAGGTTATCGATATTAACAATTAAAAACACGGAGCAGGGATAACAAATTTGTCTGCTCAGTTTTATAAAACTTTACTAACTAATAACCAGAGGAGATCGTGTACTCCAAAGAACTTTATTTAGTTAGATGAAAAAAATGGCGATTTAATCTAACAATAATAATATTTTGCATGTTTATTTAAGTAGGAAGATCATATTGCGATCACACGGCTCGCTTACAAAATTAGAAGGTGATGCGGATGAGGGTACAGCACTACTTACGAAATTAGATGTAGTTCTTACATTTCAATTGGAAGTTATTGTAATGGAAGTTAAAGGTCTGAAATCGTTGGCTCCTAACCGTATTGTATATTGCACCATGGAAGTGGAGAACGGTGAAAAACTTCAAACCGACCAGGCGGAGGCCTCAAAACCTATGTAAGTTTTTTGTACATAATAAATAATACTTGTATATAAGTATATACACATATATGTAAGTATACACATTTTATAATTTATAATGCTAAAGCTTTATCAAAAATTGTTATTCAGGTGGGACACCCAAGGTGATTTTACAACGACACACCCTTTACCCGTAGTAAAAGTTAAGCTTTACACGGAAAATCCAGGAATGTTAGCATTAGAAGATAAGGAATTGGGCAAGGTCACAATAAAACCAACGCCACTTTCATCGAAGGTACAATATTATAATACAATATATATGTATGTTTCTTTTTTAACAACAAACTTTAGTGTACATTTCTTTATTTCTACTTTTTTATTTAGTCCCCAGAATGGCATCGAATGGTAGTGCCTAAAAATCTCCCAGATCAAGATCTACGAATAAAAATCGCTTGCCGGCTTGATAAACCACTTAATATGAAGCACTGTGGGTATGTATAATAGTTTACACAAAATACTTCCTGTAAGTGCCTTTATTAAAAAGTACAAATTTCAAAAATTATTGGTTTAGTTCGAACGTTAAAAAGCACACATACGTTAGCGATTTGATAAATGTTTAATATAAATAGGGATAAACTGAGGCATTGGTATGTCGAAATTGAAATCGGATAACAGGAATAAAGTTTCGAGACTTTGAAGAAATGAGTATGTTGCGCACCCATGTAAACATGTACAACACTTACAATCGGTGGTGTTTTGCCAACAATATATGAGCAACACTTCGTAAAGATAGATCACACAGCGTTAAAATCTATATAACACTTCAAAATTCAGAAAGATACAAATTCGGTAGATTGCCAGAGTGCGAAGTAATAACCTTTCCATTTAGCAGCGGGAGTAACGTGTCCATAAACAAGCTGTTATAATGCCAAGTCGACCATGCACTCTTTGCTGAAAGCGTCGGCCAAAGCTTGGGTAGCACAACGATTTGGGAAGACACCTAAAAACTGAAACCTGAAACTTGTGAAGCACGTAGTGGAACATGCCAATCTATAGAAAAATGCTTACAACTTGCTTATTGACACTTCGTCTTCCTTGGCGTAGGTACCGCTTACACGATTATAGCCGCATCAACAATAGCGCCCCATCCCATTGAATACTTACAAAGCTGCAGCGTTTTCATTCATTTGGACATGTCAGGGAGCTGCTGTCTCTTGATTCGCCGTCGATGCCAATGCAGTCGTATAGCCCATACAGCTCATCAATTCCATCGTCTGCGGTATTCGCCGTTGCCAACGCGGAAAGGACCATCTTTCGCAAAACTTTTCTCTCGAAAACTCCTAAGGCCGACTGATCGGACGTAGACATCGTCCAGGCTTCTGGTTTTGGTTCGTCGGGAGAGGACTTTACTTTTCAATTGCTTACTCCCAGTGACGTGAGAGCCAAGTCGCAAATGCGATGACTGTTTATTTGATGACAGGAGATATTTCGTTTTGCCCTCGTTTGCTGCCAGATCCATTCGCTACGCTTCTTTGTCTAACCTGGAAGACGAACGGCTCGTAGAGGTCCTTCCCAATTCTGTCTGCGCTTCTGGTATTATACAGGGTCAGTTTACAAAGCCGTATGAGATGTGTGGGGATATCAAATTCTGATATAGCGGCGTAGAGGGAGTTCCTTATCCTGCTGTCGGAAGCAGCTTTAAAATCGATGAAAAGGTGGTGTATATCGATTCTTTTCTCTCGGGTCTTCTCCAAGATTTGGCGCATAGTGAATACCTGGTCAATCGTGGATTTGCCTGGTGTAAAGCCACACTGCTAAGGTCCGATCAGTTTGTTGACGATGGGCTTTAATCTTTCACACAATACGCTAGATAGGACCTTATATGCGATATTTAGGAGGCTAATCCCACGATAATGAATGCTCTTTACATCTGTCAACAGATTACCTCCTTGATCCCTACACCAGTTTGCTCCGGTCTCAAGCTCTTCATACTCACGCATTTCGGCCTCTTTCTTTTTTCATCTGCAAATGCGTATCGCTTCCCTCTTCAGCTCTCGGTATCTATCCCACCCTGTGTACGTGTTGTAGTCGATCGCAAAGTTGCGAGGTAGGCAGTCTGCTTTCTCTCCCCTGCAGTTCGGCATTCCTCGTCGTACCAGCTGTTTTTCTGGTATTGTCGAAATCCAATTTTTTCCGAAGCAGCGGTACGCAAGGAGTTTGCTATTTCGTTCCACAGCTCCCTTATATCGAGTTGCTGATGAGTGCTCTTAGAGAGCAGGTGAAAGCCGAGTAGAAAATCTGCTGGCTGTCTGCTGTGATTGCAGCTTTTTGACGTCAAACCTTCCTTTTGTTTGTTGACGGGTGTTATTTGCCGCACATAGGCGGGTGCGTATTTTTGTTGCTACAAGATAATGATCCGAGTCGATATTTGGCCCTCGGAACGTACGCACGTCTAGAACACTGGATACATGTCTTCCGTCTCTCACAATATGATTGGCGACAGCCATGTGGCTTGATGAATTTTCGTATGCTGGAGTCTGGTACTATAGACAACCATATCTCGGGCCCCGGCGAAGTCAATCAGCCTCAGCCCGTTTGGGAATATTTTCTCGTGGACGCTGAATTTTGTGATTGTTGCACCAAAAATATCTTCTTTGCCCACCCTGGTGTTGAAATCCCCTAGCAAATTTTTGATATCGTGGCGGGGGCAGCGCTCATAAGTGAGTTCTAGGCTTTCATAGAAAGTATCTTTGGTCACAGCATCATTCTCTTCTGTCGGGGCGTGGGCAAATTAACGATATGTTGAAGAACTTCGCTTTGATGCGAATTCCGGCTAGACGTTAATCCACCGGGGTGATTGTCAGGACTCGGCCACTCAAGACCCAACACCAAATTTGCGCTCCTTTAAATGGCCACTGTAGTTGATTTCACAAAGATCCACCTTCTTCCGTCCTTGTCCCGTCCATCGCATTGGACGGCGATGAATGATGCATGCCCCTTAAATCGTGACCCTTTAAACGTTTGCAGGATTCGTCATAAAATGGAGATCTCTCATCCGAGGCATTTGTTGATTTTTCTTTGGAGTATAAAAAGTGATTTGAAAATTAATTTTTTTAATTGTGGCCGTGGAATGTCAACCTCAGAGTGTATTTGTGAGATGAATAAAATTAACACGAGCAGCACAAATTAGAAGATAAGTCCGGCAGGAAATTGCTTAAGCGAATATTAAGGGCCAATTAAGCATTAAAAATATATATATATATATTATCCAAACACCATTATCTGAAGAGTTCTTTTGACTGATCCTACTATACAGCAGAGTCGTAACTAGCGCAAGCCACATACTCCGATATAGTATACGAATAGCGACTGAGGCCCCAATCACAATATAAAGGGTGTTTTTTATAGAGGTATAGAACTTTAAGTTGGCATTACTTTTCAAGATGGCGACCGATTTAAGAGCTGTCATTGGTTTGGCAATTCATCATGAATAGACTCAAGTAAGACGTAGATTCGTCGAATGGGTCCAAACCGAGATTACCGTTGTTCCCGATTTTCATAAGCGAATTTTGTTTAGCGATGAAGCGCACTTCTCGTTGAATGGCTACGTCAACAAACAAAACTGCCGCATTTGGAGTGAAGGTAATCCTCAAGTGTATGTTGAAACACCGTTACATCCAGAAAAACTGACTGTTTGGTGCGCTTTATGAGCTGGTGGAATCATTGGTCCGTACTTTTTCAAAAACGATGGTGGACAGAACGTTACAGTCAATGATGATCGATATAGAGCCATGATTACTATCTTTTTCATTCCTGAATTGAGTAACCATGATGTCCAGGAGATGTGGTTTCAACAAGACGGCGCAACATGTCACACAGCTCGTGACACAATAGATTTATTGAACAACACGTTTGGTGACCGCCTAATTTCACGTTTTGGACCTGTGAATTGGCCTCCAAGATCTTGTGAATTAACACCGCTAGACTACTTTCTGTGGGGCTATGTAAAGTCATTGGTCTATGCGGATAAGCCACAAACGCTTGACCATTTGGAAGACAACATTCGCCGTGTTATTGCCGATATACGGCCACAAATGTTGGAAAAAGTCATCGAAAATTGGACGTCCAGATTGGACTACATCCGCGCCAGCCGTGGCGGTCATATGCCAGAAATCATATTTAAAATATAATGCCACAAGATTATCTTTCGGATAAATAAAATCCATGTCAATCGAATAATCCATCGTTGTTTCATTGCAACCTAAAGTTCTATACCTCTATAAAAAACACCCTTTACAAGTAAAACGTTGCTCGCTTGCTCTAGAATACTCTGTATTTTCTCTAGCAGTCATGCAAAGTACGGAACATAATTCATTGTTTCAGTAATAGTCAGACCCAAGTACAGGATTATCAATTTTGCAGTTTCGAAAACAAAAGTAAATAAAATGCATTTAAAATAATTTTTTCATTATAAAGTTTAAACCATGCCATCTAGTGTTATCATTCATGCACCAAAACACCTTTGAAGTGGTTACACGGTTGTGCTTATGATCGTGTCCAAATATTCCAATGTGATCAAACAGTCCTCGTATACACAATAAAATTTTGGTTTGGTAAAATAACTTTCTGCATTTGCTTTTTTTGATATTACAAAGTTAAAAAATTACAAAACATCTACAAGTCGGAAAAGAAGAGATAAATGCTAAAAAAAATCGTAGGTATATGTATGTATGTACATACTTTTATCCAATTATAAATATCAGTTTGGAAATACTCGTATGTATAACTAAAGCCTATTCCTCAATTATGACATAGCAAAAAAATGATAATAAATTAGTACAACTAATAACCTAGTATAAATTAGCGATATTGTGTAAATAAGAAAAAAACTGAGAGAAAAATACAAGGTTATCCATTTTGCGGTTTCCAAACCAAACGTAAATAAAATGAATTTAAAATGAACATATGCACCATAATCTCCTCTTAAAGCACGAAATGTGGCCACATTTGGATCACAGTTTTTGTAGTAGATTTCACCAATTTTAACGCGTTATGCTGTTGTTAGGCGATCCATTTTCATTAATGCCTGACTTTTAATTAAAACAAATTATGTTTGGTTTGGCAGTTAAGTTTGGCATATGTCAAAATACAGCCTGAACTTTCGAAAATAACAAGTTGAGGTCTTCCCCTCTGCTCACACCAATGGGTGATTCATCGAACACTTTCAAAGCTGGAGTGCCTTCATCCATTCGTACGACATGCCCCAGTCAATACAGCTGCTGTCTTTTTAATCGCTGTAGTATGTCATCTTATCGGATATCGACATCGTTCATATAACAGCACGAAAATAATGGGCATTTTGTAGAGTTTTATTTCGGTACGTCAAGAGAGGATTTTACTTTTTAATTATGTACTCAGATCTAAATAGCACCTGTTGGCAAAAATAATTTCGCGTAGGATTTCAAGGCTAACCGCATTGATGTTGCTGATTCTGGTTCCAAGATAGACGAAATTATCTCGTTCCCTCAAAGGCCCAAAATCCAATCTAACGCATTAACACACTCATATTGCTTAACATTAGTTGCTTCTCTATTTAAACAATAACTCCGACACAGATTGACTTTTGGAAAATGCAGTTCCAGCAACCGCTCTATTGTTTATCCGACCACTTATAGCCCAAGTCAAGCAGCCTACACTATGCCAAGCGCGAAAGGGATACTATTTGAATATTTTTCGGCTTCGGATAGAACATCGCCATCAACAGAGCCATCAAAATTATGACGACTCATTAAGTGTCATCTATGTTTTGCTCAACACCGCCTCCATAACTTTCACTCACATTTTCTTGTATTCAATCATACCACAAACAGACGTCTAAGATGGTTCGTACTCTTGTGGTTACCCACGTACCCTACGTTCACCACTTCACTCTCACACACCTACGTTTCCACCAACGAAACATACTGTCATTCGCTTCGTCCGAGTCAAACTCTCTTGTAACGTCAACATAACTTACTGTGGCGCATTATCGCATATTGTAGACTTGTGCCCTTGCAGCCCACACCATTGACAGATATCAAGATTTTCCCCACACAAAGAAAATCATTCATCGAAACTCTAGCCAGTAATCAGATAATCCGATCGCGCTCGGAAGAAGAATGTAATAACGGCCAACTTTCAAGAAGTCGGACATAAAGTTGTCCGTACCCTCCAGAACGACTCTTGTTACCTAACAGTAGCCACTTCAAAGGAGAATTAATCATCCGGTTGTCGTGCTTCAAGGCAAAAAAAGTCCAACCGGAGAGTTCATCAGAAACCTCTGTTAAAACTCCCTCAACCACATTCTGCTTCTAACTACACACGACTATGTCCCAGCTAGCTTGAGCAGGAAAGGTGCGTGTGCATTAGACAGGAACCAAAGGCGTTGGTATCAGGACAGGATCAGCCGGCGCAGTCACAGCCGATCACTTTGAAGGCCTTCAATCTGATCGGGAAAATTCGCTACCTACACAACTTCATCAGGTCGGTCCCTGGTCCTACTCCCAGAGAGAAGGTTAGTGTTCCTGCTATTCTAATCAAAATACTACCTTCGTACTAAATTTAACGTAATTCGAACAAAAAATATGAATTTTTAGAAAAGGTCGGTTCCTAGCCCACTTTTCTGAAAAAAAATTAGTGTACTTCTAATCTAATCAAAAAGCTGCCTTCGTACCAAATTTACAGTAATTCGACCCATTGACAGGAATTTTCCGAGTAGGAAGCTCACTGATACATTTCTCGAAAGAGAAATTTGTGTTCATGGAAACTTAATTAAAAAGCTACCTTCGTACCAAATTTCAAGTAACTCGCATTATAAATACGAATTTTTGAAGCAGGTGGCCCTTATTCCACATCCCAGAAAGAAGAGTAGTGATCCCACTTACCTAAGCAGAACGCTACCTTTTGTGTACATTGAATCATGATTCAGATTTTTTCGAACAGATCGGGTCCTAGTACACGTCTCGGAAGAGAAAGCTGTTTTCCTGCTAACTTATCTACCTTCATACTAAACATAAAGTAATTCGAACCATTGATAGGCGATTCAGTTCCCTGAAGAGAAGCTACCTTTCTATAAATTTTCAAGTAACTCAAATCATAAATACGAATTTTTCGGACAGGTGACCCCTGGTCCACTTCCCGGAGAGAAGAGTAATTTTCCTGCTAACATAATCAAAAGGATACGTGGATACCGAAATTTAAGTAAGTCGGGCCAAAAATACAATTTTTTGTTTACATCCCGCAGAAATGACTAGTGTTCTTTCCAACAATCACAAAGCGGCCTTCGTACGAAATTTCAAGTAATAGGCAAGTACTTAGCCCATTCCTCGGAGATGAGTGTAGTGATCCTGTCAGTCTAATCGAAAAGTTCTTTCGTAGCAATTTGAAAGTCATTCGAACCATAGATTCGATTTTTTTTTTGATACGTGTGTCTCTGAACCACTTCCCGGGGGAAGAGTAGTGTTCCTGTTAATCTAATCAAAAAGCTGTCTTCGTATTGAGATTCAAGTAAATCTAACCAAAAATACAATTTTTAGAAAATCTCGGTCCCAGGTCCACTTTACATTCAGAAGAGTACCAATACTGTTAACTTGATTAAAAATTTAAAGCAAGTGGAACCAAAAATACAATTTTTTTAAATAGATCGGCCTCCGGTCTACCTCCCGGAGAGAAGAGAAGTCTTCCCGTTAATATAATGAAAAGGCTAACTTTGTACTAAATCGTAGAGATGAGCAGTATTCCATCTAATGTAATCAAAAAGCTACCTTCGTACCAAAATTCAAGTAAGAGGGAACAAAAATAAACCCTTTTGGAATAAATTTTAAGTAATTCAAACTATAGATACTAATTTTTCGAATAGGTCTGTCCTCGGTTCAATACCCGGAGAGAAGAGTAGTGTTCCTGCTAATCCACTGAAGCTACTTTCGAACCATTAGGTCGCTGTTTGGTCCAATTCCCGAAGATATAAGTAGTGTTCCTTATAATTTAATCAAAAAGCTACCTTCGTACGTTTTTTTCGAATAGGTCGGTCCATGGAACACTTCCAGAAGAGATAAGTATTTTTCCTTCAAATGTAATTAATAAGCCAACTTTGTGCCAAAATCCAAGAAAGTCGAAAAAATATAAGCTTTTCTCGAATAGGTCGGTCTTTGGTCCACTTCCCGGAGAGAATCTAATCAAAAGCGAATTTCGAACTAAATTTAAAATAATTCGACTTTGCAAATAGCTCTTTGTCGAAGATAAAGGGTGATCCATTATACTTAGCTTCCGAAAAGTGGGCAAGAGACTGCATTCGGCCCTAATATAGATAGGTCTTGTCTAAGTTACCATGTGGTAAACTTATGTTGTTTTATCTTACATAAAAGAATAAGTGTACGTTTTTTGTGTTAACTTATAACTTGAGAACGGTTTGAGCAGAACTATGTTATCATGCAGATGGTTTATAAGAAGTTCGTCAGAATTTTTAATCCCATAAAAAAATTGTTGAACGGTTGATTTGTTATTTTGTAGCAAACGCGGTTACATAAAACTCCAATTTCTGTTAAGTTTTTTCCGGATTCGGAAAAAAAGGGCTTAGCATCTGCCGCCCTAAACATAAAAATTGGTGTTTTAGCTTATAACTTGAGAACGGCTTCACCAAATTAAACCTAGCTTATACAGCTTAATCTGGTTATTATATATGTACGAAATTCAAAATTTTCTTATGCGAGTGTATATAACGGCTGATCCATTTCGAGTTTCCCTACTTTTTTAAAGAAAAAAGCAGAGGAAATTGTAATTTAATGTGGAATTCATTCGAAGAACAATCGTTGGCATTTATTTTTTGAAGATTATCTCTTTCAACTGTTGACAGCGGCTACGTCTCAGATGGTCCATCCGTTGGGTCCAATTTTCGATGACTCGCTCGAGTATTTCGGCTGGTAGCTGGCGAATGACATGCGTGATGTTTTGCCGGTTATCATGGTGCGATAACGGTCGTCACTGACGGTTACGTTCTCACCTGCAACATTTTTGAAGAATATGGACCGATGATTCCACTGACACACAAACCATACCAAACCGTTGTTTTTTCTGAATGATATGGCAGCTCTCGAATCTCTGCAGGTTGCTCTTCATCTTAAATGCGGAAATTACATACCCATTGAGAAAGAAATGGGCCTCAGCGATGAACAAAATTTGGCTCGAAAACGTGGGATCTTTTTGGAACCTTTCAAAAGTCCATAGAGCGAAGCGATTTCGCTGGGAAGGTCGAGCGGCTTCAGTTCTTGTACAAGATGTATTCTGTATGCTTTAAATTTAAGATCTTGACGTAAAATGTGCCAAGTCGTTCCATACGTCAATCCAAGTTGCTGCGAACGGCGCCGAATCGACTCTCCACGGTCTTCGTGTACACTCTCAGCTACGGCCGCTATATTTTCTTCACTGCGCGCTGGACATGGTCTATTCGGTCGAATATTATCCAATAATGAATGCTTGGTCTAAAGATGGGTGATGGTGTTACGAATGGACGCTCAGTAGGCCGATTATGTTGACCATAGATAGAGCGCTGCGCGCGAAACACATTCTTTACAGAACGTGAACTTTCATAATAAAGTTGAATGAATTCTAAACGTTGTTCAGGCGTAAGTTTTTCCATGATGAAATGCTAAACAATACTGAACAAAAATAACATGACAGCTTAACACGAGTCACGCGTGATCTGTCAAAAAAAGAGTATTGAAAAAAGTACCTCTACTTGGATCACCCTTTACATACTCGTGGTTACTAGTGCGTATTTTCCCAAACGTATTCTTTACAAGTGTCTTATACTTTCGCATGTATATCCGAAGGACCGTCTCCAGCTGGAGGCTATTATAGGATCCTGGATATGGATCCTCCACCAAAGAAAAAACTAAGAACCCAACAAATAAATACTTAAATTTAAACAAAACAAAAAATTTTCTTACCTAATCTCAGTTACAGAAAAACTCTACAATAACAAAAACACAAATTCGAAAAATTTGTAATCATCAAATGCACAAACAACGGAAAACAATTTAATATAAATAAAATCTCTTCAACATATACGAAGTTACATGTGCATACCATACAAAAATTAATACGGTAAGAATTTCTCAGAAAAGGAAATAACGATTGGTCTCAATGACCAAAACGTAATCGTTAATAAAAATAATAATAATAATAATGGAAATGTAAACACTCCCTTGCATATCCTATCATTTGACTTATACCAGCTTCCAAAAGATGTAAAAATAGGTTTTGAAATTATCCAAATCAATCCTTATATACGAGCAAGATCACGTCAAGTGGATTCAAAAAACAAGAAATCCTTAAATACTCAAGATTAAATAGAACGTCAATTAAAGAAGCAATAAACTACGTAAACAACAAGTTTTCACCAGACTATTTCACAAGAGAACCGAATAGAATCACTGAATAAACCCACGGAAAAAAATAAACAAAGCAAAAACAGCGAACAAAGTAGATGAAAATTTGCAAAACGAAATCTCCAATAGCAATGCCAAATGTGTTGTCGTAAACAACGATACAGCTGCTACACAAATCAATTAAACATATCAGACTATACCTTATCAAAAAAAATATATTATACCAATATAACTTAAAATAGCAATCACAATTTAGAAATTTCCACCAATCCTGGCATTAATGTAAATCATCGTAACTAGACAAACATACCCGCAACACAAAATCTTCATCAAGATCCCGAATCAGCTGTAATGCTGAAAAATAAATATAGATACGAGTATACTTTAACCGCCAACGACCACACTTTTACTGAAAATAATTATGATTCACTAAACAATATGGACACAGGCGCTAACGAATTTCTATCTCAACTTTACTACAACAAACAAGAAAATCCAATAATCAATAATAATCTTCAATAACAACACTCTTTATCTCCATATTAGTGGAATATTAGGCTATTGGAACAACTATATTCAAACCCGACATGATAGCACTACAGGAAACCCATATCAAAGCGACTACGACAATTACCAAGTGCCCAAAAGGGTAAATATTATATTATATTCACAATACGCACACGACAAATAAACAAGGTATTGCATTCTTCATCGGTAAAAATATTCCACATATCTACAGTCCAAACAGCTTCAATCCAGGAAAAATCTAGTCTAGAATTTAAACTTCCACTCAATGATTTGAATAACGCTATTGACACTAATTCTGCGAACAATATTATTTTGAGCGATATAGACGGCTGGCACCCACAAACTCCAGAGGAGTAATGATGGAAAATTTTATATTACAAAATAATCTGTGTATTCTTAACAACGGCAAATATTCCCATTGTCCACTCACCACGCTCTAACTGCGATCGACACCTCAGCATGCAGCTCTAACTTATCGAGCAAGATGAATCGGGACACTGTGGACGATATGTCCGGTAGTGATCATTATCCAGCAATTCTCAACTATAATGAAAATATAGCGAGTACTATCGACAACCCAAAAACAGCAAAACAGCAAAAAAGCAAACGCAAACTGGCCTCTCTTTTCTAAGAGATTTGAAATACATAGTTACTAACAACAAAATACAGTCGATATAACGAAATCTAACAGAAGAGCAGCCAACGTAAGTCTCCCGCAATCTAAACCATAAAAAAGAGACGAAATACCTGTTGGTGGACAAAAGAGCTTATAACCTGCTCAACTATAAAAAATATAATGCCTTTTTTTCGTAAAAAAAAGAACAGTAAGAGCTTTCACAGACAAACCCAACACATTACATCCGCTTACTTGCCATTTCTACTTGAACCACTTGCTAATTATTTTATATCGGTTTCATCAGATGAAAAATTCTCATATGAATACCTCACCGCAAAAAATCGTGTACTCGAATCGGTATACATGCCGAATAAAATATCAAAGTAGTAGAATAACATATGCTATGATTAAAAATTCACCTCTAGTTCTGAAAAATCGATTACTTAGTTTATATGACTTAATCCTTATAACTGGCGTGTTCCATCATGCTTGGAAAAAATCACAAGCACCTCCCTTCAATATTAATAAAACTAATTTAGAATCTAAAAAATATAAACACCTATGAATATCTATTCAAAATGGGACGAAGGACTAAGTAGCCAGTTTCCTTAGGTTTTAGTTTGTTTGTGAATTTATTTACAAATCATACTCAAATAAATAAATAAATAATAAAGCAATTCGAACCATAGATACAAATTTTCCAAACAAATCAGTTCCAAGTTCACTTTTCGTAGAGTACAGAAGCAATCCTGCCTATCTACGCTACACTTTTAAAAAGTATTAAATTATTTGAATATTTGAATATAAAAGTGTGAATTTGCTTATCTAAGCAAAAAATCACACTTTTACCAAGTATTATATAATTCGAATCATATAAAAAATATATTCTTTCGAATATGTAGGTCCTTGATCCACTTCCCGAAGATATGAGTATTGTTCCTTTTAATTAAAAAGGTACTTCTGTCCCAACATTCAAGAAAGTTGAGAAACATTAACTTTTTCCGAATGGTCGGTCTATGATTCACTTTTCGTAGAGAAGTGTAATTTTCCTGCTAACCTAATCAAAAAGCTACCTTCGTCTTAAGTTTTAAGTAATTCAGTAGATGCAGTTTTTGCCAATAAATCGGCTCCTGATTCACTTTCCAAAGAGAAAAGATATGACCCTTCTTATCTAAACAAAAAGCTACACTTTTACCAAGTATTAAGTAGTTCGCATCATATTTACGATTTTCTTTCGAATAGGTCTGTTCCTGGAACACTTCTCGGTAGAGAAAGCTATGCTCATACTAAATTAATCAAAAAGCTACTTTCGTTCCAAATTTAAAGTAACTCGAGCCATAAGCCTAGTACTAAGTTCACAGCCGTGAAATTTCGTTAGCAACAAGCATTTTTTCTTCCGTGAAATGTTGCTAACAACGTTGATTGTCAAAAGAAGAAAAAGGTCAAAATGACAATTAAAAATATGTAAACTAACAAAGTTATGAAGACTGCCCAAAAGGAGATTCCGAGCTTGTATGCTAGGTGCTAGATGGTGACTCTGATTGTAGAGGTAGAGTCCCTTTCTGAGGGAAAGAAGTATAAATCGACGTTTTGTAAAGCATGTAAGTATATAATATTTGGTGACTTCCGTTATATGCTCAAGAGAACACACAATTTTTATCGGAAATGCTCAGCGTTCAACCTAGAAGGTTTCAATACCTTAGTAACGAAAATGAGCATGTTTAGATTACATTTTCTTCTAATGTTCTATTATTACATATGTATGCACATATTTTTAATTATTATAATTTTTCTAAATTAGAATAAATACAAAATTCAGTACAAGCAAAAACATTGAAAGAAATAAGCAGGACCAAGTATTAAATAACTCGAATCATATAAACGATTCTTGGTCCCGTTACCGAAGAGAAGCGCAGAGTTCAGCTAATTTTATCAATCTTATTAATAAACTACAATTGTGCTAAATTGTAAGGAATTCGAACCATTATTACGATTTTTTTATATGGCTCAGTATCTGGGTAATTTCCCGAAGAGATGAGTAGTGTTCCTACTAAATTTATCTAAAAGCTACCTTCGTACCAAATTCAAGTAATTTGAAACATAAATATAACTTTTTCGAATAGGCCACTGCCTGGTTCAATTCCCGGAGAGAAGAGTGGTGTTCCTGCTAATCTAGTAAAAACTACTTTCTTACCAAATTTCAAGAAATTCGAACCACAAATACGAATCTTTCGAATAAGTCGGTCCTTGGTCCATCCCGGAGAGAAGAGTAGTGTTCTTGCTAATCTAATAAAAAGGCACCTTCGAACCAAATTTGAGGTAATTTGAGCTAAAGGAAATAAATGTTCCATTGGGTCGATCCCTGCAGCAAAACTATACTTTTACCAAGTAGTAAGTAGTTTGAATCATATAAACGAATCTTTTTGCGAGTAGGTCTGTCCCTGGTAAACTTCTCCAAAGAGAAAGCATTGCTCATTCAAATATAAACAAAAAGCTACATTCGTAATAGTTTTCAAGGTATTCGAGCTATAGACATGATTTTTTCAATTAAGCGGTCTTTGGTCCACATTCCGAAGAAATAAGTAGTGTTCTTTTGAAAATAATCCAAAAGATACCTTCGTACTAAGCAAAGTAATGCGAGTTATAGATATGAATTTTTCGAATAGGTCAGTCCTTGGGCCACTTCCCAGAGTGGGGAGTAGTGTTCTAGCTAATCAAATCAAAAAAGTAATTTCGTACGAGACTTCAAGAAGTTAGAACTATAAATATGATATTTTCGAAGAGGTCAGTCGTTGGTCCACTTACCGGAAAGAAGAGTAGTGGTCCTGCTATTCGAATCAAAAAGGTGCATTCGTACAAAATTCAAAGTAATTCGAACCATAGATACAAATTTTTCGAACAGGTCGGTCCCTGGTTCACTCTCCAAAGGGATGCGTAATGTTCGTACTAAATTTATCAAACTTCAAAAAATTTGAATCACAAATACGAGTCTTTCGAATAAGTCGATCCTTGGTCCACTTCCCGGAGAGAATAGTAATGTTCCTGCTAATCTAATAAAAAGGTAACTTTGAACCAAATCTAAAGTAATCAGAGCCATGAAAAAAAAGTTCCAATAGGTTAATCACTGGTTTAAAGGCTACCAAGTATTAAGTAATTGTATCATATATACGATTTTTTCGTCGAATAGGTCTGTCCCTGGTAAACTTTTCGATAAAGAATACAGTTTTTATGCAAATATAATAAAAAAGCTAACTTCAAGGTTTTCGAACCACAGACTAAATTTAAAGGTTTTCGAACCATAGACATGATCTTTTCAGGTCCACATCGCGAAGAAATGAGTTGTGTTCTTTAAAGAATATATGAAATTTTCGAATAGGTCAGTCCCTGGGCCACTTCCCGGAGAGGAGAGTAGTTTTCCTGCTAATCAAATCAAAAAGCTACTTTCGTACTAGATTTCAAGGAATTCGAACTATAAATATTGTTACGTTTTTGCTAAGTTACCTCGTTGACTTCCCAAATCCTTCGAGTCCGATCAATAGATTGTTAAATAAAAGTCGCCAACTATATTTGCAGTTTCTTATTTTGTAAAGAAATTATTTAATGCCCTTTTTTACTCAGTAACTAACAATTCAATTCACAATTCATTTCACTATTTACAATCACTTGTATTACCACTTGCACAATGCTTTATTTTTACTTCACAGTAGTGTAATCAACAACGCGTTCACTTTACAGTTGTAAATTTCAGTCGTTGAGCGGTTTGAGTTTCGACCTTATATACTCAATCATGAATCGAATTGCCAATGATCGAATTGTTCTCGATAACGAATGTTCTCGGCTTAAGCTCTAGAACATGCCAGTTATCGGCTTCTCCCTCTCATCCGACATACGCTTCACAATATTATGACGAAAAAGTATTAAATCATTCGAATCATATAAAAAAATATATTCTTTCGAAGATGTAGGTCCTTGATCCACTTCCCGAAGAGATGAGTATTGTTACTTTTAATTAAAAAGGTACTAATCTAATCTAAATTATAAGGAATTTGAACCATTATTACGATTTTTTTTATATGGCTCAGTATCTGGGTCATTTCCCGAGAGATAAGGAGTGTTCCTACTAAATTTATCTAAAAGCTACCTTCGTACCAAATTCAAGTAATTCGAAACATAAATATAACTTTTTCGAATAGGTCACTGCCTGGTCCGATTCCCGGAGAGAAGAGTGGTGTTCCTGCTAATCTAATAAAAAGGTACCTTCGAACTAAATTTAAAATAATTCGAACCATAGAAAAAAATACTTTAATAGGTCGATCCCTGATCTACGATGATATTAGCAGTGTTCCTTCTAATCTAATCAAAAAGCTACCTTCGTATCAAGTTTCAAGTAATTGAAACTATAGATATGAATATTTCGAAAATTTCGGTCGTTGGTCCTCCTCCTGAAGAAATGAGAAGTGTTCCTACTAAATTAATCTACCTTCGAACAAAATTTCGACGAATTTCAACCAAAAATACGAATTTTTCGAATAGATCGTTCCTTGGTCCACTTCAAGGAGAGAAGAGTAGTGTTCCTTCTAAGCAATTCAAAAAGCTAGCTTCGTACTAAACTTAAAATAATTCGAATTATACATACGAATTTTTTCGAGTAGGTCGATCCATGGCCCACTTCCCGGAGAAAAGAGTAGTGCTCCTGCAAATCTAATCAAAAATCTGCTCTCGTACAAAGCTTCAAGTATTTTGAACTTAAAAACGATTTTTGCAGGTCGGTCCTCGGTCCACTTCTCGAAGATATAAGTAGCGTTCTTGCTAATCTAATCTAAATGCTACCTTCGTACCAAATTTAAGAAGAAATTTGAACCAAAGATGCAAATTTTTCGTATTGGTCGGCTTCTATTTCAGCTACCGGAGGGAAAAGTAGTGATCCTGCTTATCTAAGCTAAAAGCTTCACTTTTATCAAGTACTAAGTAATTCGAATCATATAAATAACTTTTTTCAAAGCATCGGTCCCTGGTTCACTCCTCGTAAGAGAAAATAGTGTTCCCTCTAATTTAATCAGAAATGCACCTTCGTGTTAAACTTCAAGCTATTCAAACGATAGATATAGGTTTCTGATCCACATTCTGAAGAGATGAGTAGCATTCTTACTAAATTTATCTAAAAGTTACTTTCCTGCCAAAATTTAAGGGACTCGAACCATGAATACGAATTTTTCGAATAAGTCGGTTCTTGGTGCATAGATACAAATTTTTCGAACAAGTCGGTTTCTAGCTCACTTACCGGAAAAAAGGTACTGATCCTGCTTATCTATGCATTAAGCCACATTTTTTTATCAGGTATTGAGTAATTGGGATCATATAAACAATTTTTTTTCGAATAAGTCGGTCCTTGGTCCACTTCCCGGAGAGAAGAGTAGTGTTCCTTCTAAATTTGTCTATAAGCTACTTTAGTACCAAATTTCAAGAAATTCGAACTACAAATACGAATCTTTCGAATAAGTCGGTCCATGGTCCATTTCACGGAGAGAAGAGTAGTGTTCTTGCTAATCTAATAAAAAGGCACCTTCGAACCAAATTTGAGGTAATTTGAGCTAAAGGAAATAAATGTTCCATTGGGTCGATCCCTGCAGCAAAACTATACTTTTACCAAGTAGTAAGTAGTTTGAATCATATAAACGAATCTTTTTTCGAGTAGGTCTGTCCCTGGTAAACTTCTCCAAAGAGAAAGCATTGCTCATTCAAATATAAACAAAAAGCTACATTCGTAATAGTTTTCAATGTATTCGAACTATAGACATAATTTTTTCAATTAAGCGGTCTTTGGTCCACATTCCGAAGAAATAAGTAGTGTTCTTTTGAAAATAATCCAAAAGATACCTTCGTACTAAGCAAAGTAATGCGAGTTATAGATATGAATTTTTCGAATAGGTCAGTCCTTGGGCCACTTCCCAGACTGGGGAGTAGTGTTCTAGCTAATCAAATCAAAAAAGTAATTTCGTACGAGACTTCAAGAAGTTAGAACTATAAATATGATATTTTCAAAGAGGTCAGTCGTTGGTCCACTTACCGGAAAGAAGAGTAGTGGTCCTGCTATTCGAATCAAAAAGGTGCATTCGTACAAAATTCAAAGTAATTCGAACCATAGATACAAATTTTTCGAACAGGTCGGTCCCTGGTTCACTCTCCAAAGGGATGCGTAATGTTCGTACTAAATTTATCAAACTTCAAAAAATTCGAATCACAAATACGAGTCTTTCGAATAAGTCGATCCTTGGTCCACTTCCCGGAGAGAATAGTAATGTTCCTGCTTATCTAATAAAAAGGTAACTTCGAACCAAATCTAAAGTAATCAGAGCCATGGAAAAAAAGTTCCAATAGGTTAATCACTGGTTTAAAGGCTACCAAGTATTAAGTAATTGTATCATATATACGATTTTTCGTCGAATAGGTCTGTTCCTGGTAAACTTTTCGATAAAGAAAAGTTTTTATGCAAATATAATAAAAAAGCTAACTTCAAGGTTTTCGAACCACAGACTAAATTTAAAGGTTTTCGAACCATAGACATGATCTTTTCAGGTCCACATCGCGAAGAAATGAGTTGAGTTCTTTAAAGAATATATGAAATTTTCGAATAGGTCAGTCCCTGGGCCACTTCCCGGAGAGGAGAGTAGTTTTCCAGCTAATCAAATCAAAAAGCTACTTTCGTACTAGATTTCAAGGAATTCGAACTATAAATATTGTTACGTTTTTGCAGTTACCTCGTTGACTTCCCAAATCCTTCGAGTCCGATCAATAGATTGTTAAATAAAAGTCGCCAACTATATTTGCAGTTTCTTATTTTGTAAAGAAATTATTTAATGCCCTTTTTTACTCAGTAACTAACAATTCAATTCACAATTCATTTCACTATTTACAATCACTTGTATTACCACTTGCACAATGCTTTATTTTTACTTCACAGTAGTGTAATCAACAACGCGTTCACTTTACAGTTGTAAATTTTAGTCGTTGAGCGGTTTGAGTTTCGACCTTATATACTCAATCATGAATCGAATTGCCCATGATCGAATTGTTCTCAATAACGAATGTTCTCGGCTTAAGCTCTAGAACATGCCAGTTATCGGCTTCTCCCTCTCTTCTGACTTACGCTTCACAATATTATGACGAAAAAATATTAAATCATTCGAATCATATAAAAAAATATATTCCTTCGAAGATGTAGGTCCTTGATCCACTTCCCGAAGAGATGAGTATTGTTACTTTTAATTAAAAAGGTACTAATCTAATCTAAATTATAAGGAATTTGAACCATTATTACGATTTTTTATATGGCTCAGTATCTGGGTCATTTCCCGAGAGATAAGGAGTGTTCCTACTAAATTTATCTAAAAGCTACCTTCGTACCAAATTCAAGGAATTCGAAACATAAATATAACTTTTTCGAATAGGTCACTGCCTGGTCCGATTCCCGGAGAGAAGAGTGGTGTTCCTGCTAATCTAATAAAAAGGTACCTTCGAACTAAATTTAAAATAATTCGAACCATAGAAAAAAAATACTTTAATAGGTCGATCCCTGATCTACGATGATATTAGCAGTGTTCCTTCTAATCTAATCAAAAAGCTACCTTCGTATCAAGTTTCAAGTAATTGAAACTATAGATATGAATATTTCGAAAATTTCGGTCGTTGGTCCTCCTCCTGAAGAAATGAGAAGTGTTCCTACTAAATTAATCTACCTTCGAAAAAAATTTCTACGAATTTCAACCAAAAATACGATTTTTTCGAATAGATCGTTCCTTGGTCCACTTCAAGGAGAGAAGAGAAAAGAGTAGTGCTCCTGCAAATCTAATCAAAAATCTACTCTCGTACAAAGCTTCAAGTATTTTGAACCTTAAAAACGATTTTTGCAGGTCGGTCCTCGGTCCACTTCTCGAAGCTATAAGTAGTGTTCTTGCTAATCTAATCTAAATGCTACCTTCGTACCAAATTTAAGAAGAAATTTGAACCAAAGATACAAATTTTTCGTATTGGTCGGCTTCTAATTCACTTTTCGGAAGGAAAAGTAGTGATCCTGCTTATCTGAGCTAAAAGCTTCACTTTTATCAAGGACTAAGTAATTCGAATCATATAAATAATTTTTTTCAAAGCATCGGTCCCTGGTTCACTCCTCGGAAGAGAAAATAGTGTTCCCTCTAATTTAATCAGAAATGTATGTACCTTCGTATTAAACTTCAAGCTATTCAAAGGATAGATATAGTTTTTTGATCCACATTCTGAAGAGATGAGTAGCATTCTTACTAAATTTATCTAAAAGTTACTTTCCTGCCAAAATTTAAGAAACTCGAACCAACAATACGAATTTTTCGAATAACTCGGTTCTTGGTCCATAGATACAAATTTTTCGAACAAGTCGGCTTCTAGTTCACTTACCGAAAAAAAGGTACTGATCCTGCTTATCTATGCATTAAGCCACATTTTTTATTAAGTACTGAGTAATTGGGATCATATAAACAATTTTTTCGAATAAGTCGGTCCTTGGTCCACTTCCCGGAGGGAAAAGTAGTGTTCCTTCTAAATTTATCTAAAAGCTACTTTCTTACCAAATTTCAAGAAATTCGAACCACAAATACGAATCTTTCGAATAAGTCGGTCCTTGGTCCACTTCCCGGAGAGAAGAGTAGTGTTCTTGCTAATCTAATAAAAAAGCACCTTCGAACCAAATTTGAGGTAATTTGAGCTAAAGGAAATAAATGTTCCATTGGTTCGATCCCTGCAGCAAAACTATACTTTTACCAAGTAGTAAGTAGTTTGCATCATATAAACGAATCTTTTTTCGAGTAGGTCTGTCCCTGGTAAACTTCTCCAAAGAGAAAGCATTGCTCATTCAAATATAAACAAAAAGTTTTCAATGTATTCGAACTATAGACATGATTTTTTCAATTAAGCGGTCTTTGGTCCACATTCCGAAGAAATAAGTAGTGTTCTTTTGAAAATAATCCAAAAGATACCTTCGTACTAAGCAAAGTAATGCGAGTTATAGATATGAATTTTTCGAATAGGTCAGTCCTTGGGCCACTTCCCGGACTGGGGAGTAGTGTTCTAGCTAATCAAATCAAAAAAGTAATTTCGTACGAGACTTCAAGAATTTCAAGCTATAAATATGATATTTTCAAAAAGATAACCACAAACATGAATCTTTCGAATAAGTCGGTCATTGGTCCCCTTCCCGGAGGGAAGAATAGCGTTCCTGCTAAACTAGTAAAAGGTATATTCCAACCAAATTTAAGGTAATTCGATAGATAGGAAATAAATGTTAAAGCAAGTCGATACCTGATGAAAAAGCTATGCTTTTACCAAGTATTAAGTAATTTGAATCATATATGCGATTCTTTTTGCGAATAGGTCTATCCCTGATAAACTCTTCGTAAGGGAAAGCGGTGTCCATGCCAATATAATCAAAAAGCTACCTTCATATTAATTTTCAAGGTATTCGAACAACAGATATGATTTTCTCAAATAGTTTGCTCCCTGGTCCACTTTCCGAAGAGATGAGTAGTGTTTCTTCTAATGCAATCTAGTTCACTTCCCGAGAAAAGATGTGATACTTGTTATCTAAGCAAAAGCAAAAAAGGTACCTTCACACTAAACTAAGTAATTCGAGCTATATATATGAATTTTTTGAATAGGTCAGTCCTTGGGCTGCTTCCCGGGGAGGAGAGTAGTGCTCCTGCTAATCAAATCAAAAAGCTACTTTCGTCCTAGACTTCAAGGATATCAAGCTATAAATATGATCTTTTCAAAAAGATCGGTCGTTGTTCCACTTCCCCGAAAGAAGAGTGGTGCTCGTGCTATACGAATTTCGATACAAATTTTTCGAATAGGTTGTTTACCAAGCATTAAATAATTTGAATCATAGAAAAGATTAAAATAAACAAACAGGTCGGTCCCTAGTACACGTTTCAGTAGAGGAAGTAGTGCTCCTTCAAATCTAATCCCAAAGCTACCTTCACACTATACTTCAAGGCACTTGAACCATAAATACGATCTTTTCGAAGAGGTCGGTTCCTGGTTCCCTTTCTGGAAAGAAGAGTAGTATTTCTGACAATCCAATCTAAATGCTACCATCTAAATTGAACCACAGATAAACATTTTTCGAATAGGTCGGCTTCTAGCTCACTTACGGGAGAGAAAAGTAGTGATCATGCTTATCTACGTATAAAGCCACATTTTTACCAAGTATTGAGTATTTCGAATCAAATAAACAATTTCTTGGAATAGGTCGGTCACTGGTACCCTACTAGGAAAAGAAAGTAGTATTCCTTCTAATCGAATCAAACAGTTATACTAAATTTCAAGTAATTCACATCATAGATACGAATATTTCAAAAAGTTCGGTCCCAGATCCACTTCCCCAAGAATAATTAAAATAAAAAAGTACCTTGGAACCAAATTTAAGATAATGCGAACAATAGGAAATAAATGGGTAACAAATGTACCAATAGGTCGATCCCTGGCCAAAAAGCTATACTTTTACCAAGTGTTAAGTAATTCGAAACATATATAAGTATACGTTTTTTTTTTCGAATAAGTCCGTCCCTGGTAAACTTCTTGAAAGAGAAAGCAGTGATCATGCAAATATAGTCAAAAGACTACCTCCGCAATAAATTTCAAGGTGTTCGAACCGTATATACGAATTTTTTTAATAGGTCGGGACTTGGCCGGCTACTCGGAGAGAAGAGTAGTGTTCCTAATTATCTAATATAAAGGTACCTTCGTACCAAAATTAAAGTAATTCTAACGACAGATACAAATTTTTCGAATAGGTCGTTTACCAAGTAATAAGTACTTTGGATCATATAGAGTATTTTTTCGAATATGTCGGGCCCTGGTACACTCCTCGGAAGAGTAAGTAGTGTTCCTTTTAATCTATTGAAAAAGCTATTTTCATTCTAAACTTCCAGTAATTAACCATAAGTACGAGTATTTCAAAAAGGTCGGTCTCTGATCCATTACGTACCAAATTTCAAGGAATTCGAACCATAAATACGAATCTTTCGAATAAGTCGGTCCTCGGTCCACCTTCCGGAAATAAGAGTTGTGTTCAAGCTAATTTAATAAAAAGCTACCTTCAAACCAAATTTAAAATAATTCGAGCAATAGAAAAAAAATGTTCCAAGAGCTCGATACCTGGTGAAAATGCTACACTTTTACCAAGTATTAAATAACTCGATTCATATATACAATTTTGTTTTTGGGATGGGTCTGTCCGTGGTAAACTTCTCGAAAGAGAAAGCGGTGCTCATGCAAATATAATCAAAAAGCTACCTTCGTAATAAATTTTAAGTTATTCGAACAATAAATATAATTTTTTCAAATAGGTCGACCCCTGGTCTACTCTTCGGAAAAGAAAGTAGTTTTCCTTCTTATCTAATAAAAAGCTAACTGCCAGAGTTATAGGGATTCGAACTTAGAAACAATTTTTTTCAATAGGCTACTTGCTTATCTAATCAAATAACCATACGTTTACCAAGTATTAATTAATTCGAATCATATACACAATTTTTTCAAAAAGGTCGGCCCGTGGTACACTCCTCGGAAAAGGAAATAGTGTTCTTTCTAATCTAATCAAAAAGCCACCTTCGTACTATGCTTCAAGGAATAAGTCGGTCCTAGGTCCACTTCCCGAAGAGATGAGTTGTGTTCCTTCTAATGAATAATAGTGTTCATGCCAATATAATCAAAAAGCAACCTTCGTACCAAACTTCAAGGAATTCGAACCATAAATACGAATTTTTCGAATAGGCCGGTCCTTTGCCCACTCACCGAAGAGTAGTGTTCTTGCTAATCTTATCTAAATGCTACCTCCGTACCAAATTTAAGGAGAAATTTTAACCATAGGTACACATTTTTCGAATAGTTCGGCTTCTAGTTTACTTGCCGGAGAGAAAAGTAGCGATCCTGCTTATTTTAACATAAAGCCACATTTTTATTAAGTATTGAACAGTTCGAATAATAAAAACAATATTTTCGCATTGGTCGGCCTCTGGTACACCTCCTCGGGAAAGAAAGTAGTTTGCTTTTTAACCTTATCAAAAAGCTTCGAATTATTGGAATAGGTTGGCTTCTAATTTAATTACCGGAGAGAAAAGTAGAGATTCAGCTTATCTATGCAAAAAGTCATACTTTTACAAAGTATTGAGTATTTCGAATTAAATAAACAATTTCTTCGAATAGGTCGGTCACTGGTACACTACTCGAAAGAGAAGGTAATATTCCTTCTAATCTAATCGAAAAGCCACCTTCATACTAAACTTCAAAGAGTTTGAGCTTTAAATACGATTTTTTCGAACAGATCGGTCCTTAGCCCACTTCCTGAAGATATAAATGGCGTCACTTCTGATTTAATCAAAAACAATCCGCAAACCTCAAGGTGTGGATTTCATTCAGCTATTTTTGTGTAATTCTTTATGTCAAACGAATATTATTTCAGTGTATAAAAAATTTGAAGTGCTATATTTGTGCGCACCATCAAATGATAAGATTTCATTTTGTGTTATTATTCTTTTGTCACAGTTGTTTGCGTTCTGATTTTTAAGTGTCATGTTTAAGAGTATTTAAAACTGCTCTCTACACTGCCTTTAAAGCTGTTTTATTTTATTAATTCTAAGCGTCTGTCAAAGTGTAGTGCTTTTATTTGTTCAACATTTTAATATATTAAATATTTTTAAATTTTTAATATTTTTATTTAAATATTGTCGTGTCTTATTTACTTTTTTTTATTCTTTGGAATATTTTTCATAACTACAAGATTAACATGAATTGCTCTTAAGATAATTGCAACATTAAAGGCGAGTCAGAGCGCTGTGTATCTTGTTGGCTTTTCGATGGACTCGCCCATATAAAATGTGCTGGTTTAACAGGTAGAATTCTTGATCCAATTAACGATTTCTACAAATTGTTCAAGCAATCCCGTGATGGCTTTAGATAGATTCGCCGTGAACTTGGATCACTTTGGGATAAATTCAAGCATTATGAAAACAAGTTCCGAACATTTAAATGCTTGAGTGATTCTGTGATCTCGAACTAGCTAATAAGAGAAAACGGGTGAACAGTCCGTCTGTTGAGAAACCCTCAACATCTTAGGTGCAAAGACCTACGGAAGTTTCATTAGACCCCCAAACTCAAACCATTATAAATAATAGTGTGCAAATTCCAGAATCTCGTTTCAGGCAGTTGGTTGTTGTTCCACCCAAAAAATTTATTTTTGCGACGGAATTGCAAATGATACAACTGTTGATGAGTTAAGGCATATTAGATTTCGTCGAAATTAAACATATCGTCATTCAAAATTAATGTTTCTGTTGATACATTTGAGATTCTTTTAAACAGCTTGTTCTTCGAACCATAAATACGAATTGCCCGAAAATGTCAGTCCCTTAGCCACTTCCCAGAAAGAAGAGTAAACTTCCTGCTAATCTAATAAAACCCTACCAAATTTAAAGTAATTCGAACAATAAAAAAAAATGTTCCTATAGGTCGAACCATGGTCCACTTCCCGATAAAATTAGAAATATACAAGTATATACAAATTTTTCGAATAGTTCGGCTTCTAGTTCACTTCCCGTAGAGAAAAAATAGCAGCCTTTTTATGTAAGCCAAAAAGCTACACCTTTACCAAGTATTGAATATTTCGAATCATAAAGGGTGTTTTTTATAAAGGTATAGAACTTTAAGTTGGCATTACTTTTCAAGATGGCGACCGATTTACCAGCTGTTAAGTGATTTATTCTCAGTTCGGTTTGGCAAT